>CM067305.1:34343875-34758875 GCA_034231615.1 Meghimatium bilineatum | reverse complement strand
CTCAGCTCCACACCCAAGCAGGTCGTCAGCAATGTGCTTTTTAGTTTGCAGAAATACGATGTTTAAATTTTATTTCCTTTAATAATTGTTTTCATACAAATTAATGTCAGAACTTTTTGTTCGCTATATTCTCTTTCCATCAAGTTTTCTTCTATATTTCTTCTATATTTCTTCTATATTTCTTCTATATTTCTTCTATATTTCTTCTATATTTCTTCTATATTTCTTCTATTCTTCGTTATATCCATACAGACAACATCAAGGAATGGACAGGAGAAGATTTTTTCCTCACTCCTCCGCATCGTTGAAGACAGAAATCGCTGGAGGGCTATGTGGCCGAAGCATCCGTCTATGGTACCCCTACGACCCTGACGCGTTACGTGTTTATTTATTCATTCCTATACCCATATTCTGTCTTCTAGTTGTTTGTTAATTATCAGTGTTATTAGACAGGTTTTTTTGTGTATATCTACGCCAAAGATACATTAATAATGATTTTCTCTGGCCTAGCGGTTAAGCAGTTTGCTGTGCGCTCAATCGCTTTGAGTTTGAATCCCCATCACACATATATTTTTTTCGATGAACATTGCTTGAATTACGGAGTTACGTTATATGTGTGGTACTCTCGGCAGTCGACGTGCTGCTTCGCTGAATGGGACGGAGTACATTTGGGGTGACCTGAGTACAATGAGGTTAATCCTCTATGCCTTGTCAACCTAGTTTGTATTTTTATTTGTGTTCGATCTCAACCTCTCATATAGCAGGACAATCTAATCCTAGATGTCCAGCAATATGCAAACCAGAGAACAGGAATGTTTTTTTTCCTAGCCGTTTTATTGACGCCAATGGCCCGACACTCCGACTTTAAACATCTTTATTTCTTGCTAGAAAATTGTTGTTATATAAAATGAATAGAGACTTGGAAAGAGATATCAAGTTAGGATATCCGCGTGTGAGATTGTGAGGATTCTACACGCTATCAAAACATGCCCTGAACGAAAGTCAATAGTTGGCATATAACGCCTGCGACTGGATGCGAAAAAAGACGTGATGATTCAAGTCAGTTCGATCCGTGAGTTAGATACCTAACAAAAGCAGCACGAGAGAGTATACCAAAATGGAATGACCTAAGTAAAATAAATCACAATTTTAAAAAGTAGTCTGGAAAAGTTGCAAGTGATTATGCTTATAATCAAGAATTAAGTAATCAAAATATGTTTCAATAATATAGCATTTCAGTGTTGACCGCTGGTCATACTTGTAAAAACTATGACATGCTAGAGTTAAAATCGTGGAGCAAAGTTGATTTTGATCGTATGATTGATTTAGCTCTGATATCTGTGTCAAGTTAATGACTTGAGTGGCATCATTCTCGCTTAGATCACAGCAATAACTTCTCTCACTTCAGAGTACGGCTGTGTTATCTTTTAGAGTAATTCAATTATTGTTTGCTATCAGTAGCGAATCTTATGAGAGCTATTCAATGACTGTTTATTGCTCATATAACAAATTAGTCAATTATTGTTTTAGTGCTCATATAAGAATTAATCAATTATTTTAGTGCTTATTGTCTATTTGTCTATTGTCTTTCACAAATTCTTAAGATTAACGGGAATTGAACAAGTCCGTTCAACGGCACCAAATCGCCTAGCAACTATTGCACACGCGTTTTTCCGTACTTGACTAACCACATCTCCAAAAAAAGATGCAATTTTGTCAAGACATTCAAAGCGTGCACTCAAAGTCATGCGAACGGACCAATCGAGACAAGAACTATTACAACAACAACAAACATCCCGTACACGTATTGAAATATCCTCAGTAACAACAAACATATAAAATTTAATATCCGTATTAGTTATACAAGGACCGATATGTCTTCTTGCAAAAAGGATAACATATATAGACAGTACAATTTTGCTTCAAATAATTGCTTATAAGCTTATAAGTTTGTCAATGATTGTTTTAGTGCTCAAATAAGAGTTAATCATTGATTGTTTAATACTCATATAAGAATTAGGAAATTATTCTTTAGTGCTCTTATAAGAGTTAGTCAATGATTATATTGGTACTCACCTCCGACACCTTCCTCTTCTCCAGTCAGGATCTCAAGACGCGGGAAGTGTTCTACGATCCCCCTCTAGTTGCTTACAGATGTGACAAGAACCTCATGTAACTATTGGTCCGGAGTCACCTCCAACTTGACGTTCCTAATCATTTTGGAATCATCAGTTGCAAACGCTTCAGATGTTACACCTGTGCCTATATGTCACACTGACCCGGTCTGTCACATTCCCCAAAGTCACCTTCTCCATTGAAGAGAGCTTCCAATGTATGTTCCGCAACTTCATCTATACCATCATATTCAAGCGTTGCGACATAATGTATATAGGTGAGACTGAAAGGAAGCTTACTGACCGATTCTGCCAACACGTGTACATCATCAAAATCAATTTGGGATATCCTATGGACGCCCACTTCAATGGCACGGCCATCGGGGAGCCAGGCCATTCAGGTAACGGCCATTAAGTCGTGCTTCTCTGACAACCGGACCTGTCTTGCGATTGGGAACCGCTACATATACCAATTTGGCAGATCTCTTAAACCCTTCGTCATAAATTAACGACAGTTCCATGGATGATATCTAGTTGTTCCATCCTTTCTCTTTTTATCTCGTGTCACATGTATGTAGCTATTTCTGTATATTCCGTGTTCGTGTTCTTTCTGTCTCTAACCTATTTACAACTCTTCCTATCCATCACGACATTACAGTTAACTCGGACATGTGAACGTCTATAGTGTCGTTCTTACTTGTCGCTTTATGTTGTGTATCTTTCTTGATAAAGGCCATTTGGTCGATACGCGGATTTGTATGTGTTATAATATGTGTCTTCAGTGATTAACAAAACTTCATTTCCCTGTTCTTGGCTTTATCTGTTGGATTTCAGTTTTGTGCAGTAAGTATATATTATCGATATAAGAGTCATTGATTGTTTTGGTACTCATGTAAAAGTTAGTAAATTATTGTTTTAGTGCCCATACAAGTGTTAGTCAATGACTGATTTAGTGCCCATACAAGTGTTAGTCAATGATTGATTTAGTGCCCATATGAGTTAGTCAATGGCCGCTTCAACTCTCAGAGTTATTCAATGAGTGTTTCAGAGCTCATATTGGCGCCGAAGACACCACGTTGAGTTGAAATGTGAAAATGTAAAGACATGATAACATACGGTCACGTTATTAGGAAAATGTGGATAGAAGTTCAAACCTGGACGAGGTTTTCACGATGTCCGTGAGTGAAACCTCAGCTAAGAGAGCGAACTAACCCTAGTCCAACTTTACTGTTACAGCATTTTCTGTACGAGAACCAAACTTACAATCGAGATAAAGGTCAGTACCCAAGCAAACAGTGTGCAATAGATCGTATAAGTACATAAGACATGTACACTGATAGCGGAACAACTAAAAAGAGATAGACGTACTCTTACACCAATCTCTAGACAACACAAAAGAAAGGCGTAACAAGAAAGAAAGGTTTTGAATAACAGAAGAAGATACCCTACTCAGAGTTTGTGAGCTGGAGGGAGTTGGAAGAGGTTGTGAATGGGTGACATTTGGCAAAGAGAGAAAATTATTGACAACAGTTGTGATACATATGAGAAGAGAGTGTCGCGACTGGGCTGTCAACAGAACAGATGGAATTAAGTAAGAACTCATACTGCAGTACTCGAAGCCACATGATACAATAATTTACACAGACGGCTCAGTAACACAAGAAACAAACAGGTGGGGTTGGGGTTTCGTGGCCTACCAAAATGGCAAGAAATTAACTGAGATGTCATCTGCCTACCCCACTACAACATCGAGTATGAGAATAGAAACAGAAGCGGTGGCAGAAGCTCTCACTTGGCTGGCAACGCAACCACCAACAGACTCAGTGATTCTATCGGATACTCAAAGTATGCTGCGCAAGATAGAAAAGTGTATGATCAGAAATGAATGGGCCACTCTGCTCAACAACACACTGAGGATTACATGGATCTACTGTCCAGGTCATGCTGGGGTCAGGGAAAACGAAAAAGCCGATGTGTTGGCTGGTAAAGCCTAGCCTAGGAAACTCACCTGAAATAAAAGCATACCAAAATCGGAATAACTGGGCCGAAAGGCGCAAACAGCGCTGCTCCGCAGTAAAATAAAAAGCTTCACACCGTTTACCGGCTTACCGCGGAAGCCAATCTATTTCGTGCTGGTTATCAAAGAACGAACACAGAAAAAGAAACAGAAAGTGAAAGTCAGAATGCAATTTCCGAACGTGAGCGATTAAATGGCAATACTGTAAATTTATGCAAACATTTAAGGGATTCCCTCAGGCTTAGTGATTAAGTCGCTTTCCATGTGCTCAAGCGGATCACTAGCTTGAATCCGGCTCGCGATATCTTGTTTACCAAATTTGTTTTTGAGCAATTCCTTGTGATCATCATTCGAAAGTACGAAGTTAGATGCCTGAGTGGTACTCTCTGGGAAGGCAGGGTGCTGCTTCGTTGTAAGGGACAGAGTACATATGGAGAAACCTGAGTACGCTGATGTCAATCCAATACACCCTTTGAATCCCTTTTCCATGCAAATATTAATTTGTGTGGATCAACGTTTATGCAAAGTATAACCGTAACAGTCTATTACATTTGCGTTTATTAATAACTGTCGCCTGTGCGTTGCCAGAACTTGAAGCATGAGTGCGCAGTAGCAACACTGTAATATGTAATGCACGCCGTAAAATAATTCTAAGGGGGTTGGAGGGTTGTGTTCGCTGTCCCATTCCATTAAGGATAAATTAAACCAAATATCATACTGTTGTAGGAAGTTCGGGTCAAATGGAGTAGATATCGCAGCCAGGCTTAGCCACAACGCAAATTATTCCTTTCTTCAAACAACGTCCTGCTAGCAAATATTATATTGTAAATAAAGAAGAAGAAAAAAGAGGAAGACGAAGTAGAAGACAAAGGAAGAAAACGAGAAAATCGGGAAAAACATGAAGAAGAAAAACAAGAAGAGTACAAAGAAAAAGACAAAGATGAAAAAATATAAAGAAAAGGACAAAGAAGACAGCGAAGACGAAGAAGGGGCAAAGAGGAAGACGAAGATGATAGACAAAGAAGAAAAAGCGACAGATGAAAACGACGAGGAAGAAGACAAAGATGAAGAAGAATACAAAGCAGAAGAAGATATAGAATACAATAAAGAAAAAAATAAAGAATAAGACAACGATGAAGAAGAAAAAGGTGTAGATTTTGAAGACAGCGAAGAAGTGGAAGAAAAAAGACAAGAAGAAAAAAGTGGAAGACGAAGATGTATAAGACAAATAAGATGACAAAGAAGTAGAAGTCAAGAATAAAAAAGAAGACGATTGATGTAGGAGACAAATAAAGACAACGAAGATGTAGAAGATAAAGAAGAAGACGAAGATGTAGAAGATAAAGAAGATGAATATACAAATAAGAAGGCAATGACGACGTAGAAGAAAACGACTAATAAGAAAGCAAAAATAAGTAGAAGAAGAAGACAACGATGAAGACCTAGAAGAAGAATCAATAATGGTTATAAACATGTTTGTTAGTCCAGAGATTGATTTTGAAAGAACACAAATCTCCAAACTTCAGTTTGGTTAGATTCAAATCTGCCATTTATTAAAATGAGTCAATGCAAAAGAAGACCAACATCTTAATTCTTATCAAAGAACATGAAATATTAAAGCAAGCAGAGATCATCCGGAAACATAGTAATGAGTCACACTTTTTTTGCGTTTACACCGCGTAAAGAATAAAAGTGCTCTTTTTTAAATGCTATTTACACAAACAAAAAGTTGAATGTTGTGAGTGTTTTAACGCAGTGTAACAGGTTTTATGTAAGATCATGTATAATCGCACGCATCAAGATTAAAGATGTTAGTAAAGCAAGGAACAGGCTCAGCATAGTTTATCTAGATTATATATTTGCCTTGCAAATTTCATTAGTTGATGAATAAATCCAAATAAAAATGACGAATTCGATAAAGTAATGGAGATGTGAAGTAATCAAGACACGGATATTCACAAGATGTTTTGTCTGAGGTGTGAAGGTTTCCAAGGGGGCTGTATATGTTGCAAAATGTAACAACTGGATAATGAAAATATAATAAAGTAATACAATTATTTTGTGTAATAATGAACTTTGTTCTTGTTTTACAAATGTGAAGATATTTTTCTTGATCAAGTATCATTGACAAAGTGATCAAGACATTTGTCTTGTATGCACGGGTTGTCGGTTTAACGACGGGTCGCGGTGATTTGTGCAATTTCCGTAGACTCCTTGGATTGTCACTTGCGCTACATAGGTTCGTACTCAGACCGACACTGTGGGCACCTAACGTAGAACTCTGTTTAGAGGAATAGAATATATACAATGAAACCCAAGCTCAGTGAAGTTGTCAATCATTTGTCATTTCAATAACTGCTTTTACCAAGTATCATGATAGGATTAAACACACTATATAAAACATACGACCTTTAGTTATAACGTTGTCCTGAAACGTTGGCATGAGGCGTTGTGAACAGGTGTTATTCTGGGGACGTTGCGTTGTGACGCTTACCTGAGACGTTTACCAGAAACGATTTTCAGAGACTTTGCCCAGATTCCTTGCCTTGAGATGCTTTCCTGTGATGTAGGCCTAAGACTTTATCGTGAAGTTCGAAGACTTTATCTCGGGAATGTTGTCTGGGTAATTTATTCTTAGAGGTTCTCACGAGACGTTGTTCTTATAATTTGTCCTGAGAGGTTATCCTGCCGTAACAATTTGTCCCGAGAGGTTCTCCTGCGACGTTGTGTAGAGACACTGTCTTGAGAATGTGTTATCCTATTTTTAAAAAATTTACTTTCTCTTATTACCTAGATCAGAATGTTCAATGTGATATGGAAGACACAAAAGACACCACAGTAGTGGAATACAGCGGTGATTGTTCCCATCGAGAAGAAAAAAGGCATTAAGAGGGACTGCACTAAGTATAGAAGAATTTCACTCTTAAGCCACATAGGAAAAATCTTTAGCAAGCTACTTGAGAGAATGATGCTCTCATATGTAGAACCACGGCTAAACAACACACAAAAGGGCTTTCGGAAATATAACAGCTGTACGAATGCAATCTGTTTGATCACACGTTTTCAACATTGATACCACCAAATAGTTCCTTCCAAGTGAGCCCCATAGATAGGGAGTGGTGGAGTGAATTATAGAATTCAAATCTCCTTCCCTGTAGGAAAATGTAACATGGCATTCAGTCGTGTCGAATAAGTAAAATTATGGTTAGCAACAACGTTCATTTTATGATAAAACTGCTAGACATATGGCTGTTTTCCACATCTAAAAACTGCTAGACATATGGCTGTTTTTAAAAATCTAAGAACTGCTAGACATATGGCTGTTTTCCACATATAATAACGGAAAGAAATATGGCTGTTTTCCACATCTGAAAACTGCTAGATATATGGCTGTTTTGCACATACAATCCATCGGAAACAAACAAGCAAACTTTTTTTAATATAGAGAAAGCTCGCTCAAGGGGAAATATGAAGTTTTTATCTCCTTTAATAAGTTTAGTCTGCGCCAAGTCATCTCTAGGGCCGTGGTTGAATTCTTGTGATTGAATGTCTGCATACAAAATTGTGGAGTGTGTCTTCCAGAATATGTGTGTGTCAAAAGTAGAATGCCTTTTTTCACAGATTTACATACAGTTGAGAGCTAGGGACCGCGGGATACGAAAGATAGTTCTGAAGACCTCCTCCTCCCCTCTCCTGAAATTTCACAGAGGCATTTCATATAGAGCTTCATCGTTCATATTTTCTGGGAACCACATAAACAATATAATCAATAAAAGCAGTGACAATCATTTTCGTGGTCTCGACAACGCCAGTTTCGTCCTTATATTGAAGGGACCGAAAATCTGAAAGAATACTAACACTACCACATTGGTGAGGCCACATACCAACAGTGCAAGTATTACTTACATATTTATAGTTTGATTATATATCCTACATAGGAATACATAGTATAAAATGTTATCAGTCTGCAATTTTAAAAGTGTTTAAATCTTGTCAATATTAATACATCTGAGTAAGAACTCGAAAGCGGAAGGAAGGGGGAGAAAAGGGTGTTTTTTTATATGACAAGTTATCATATCTTGTAAATTGTAAGCAGCTACTTCAGTCGCTTATAACTCGTTAGTAGTACAATTAATAGTTTTGAGGTTTCTGCATACATGAGAGTTGGCACACTCAAAAATACACTTGTAAGAAATTGTGCAATTTGCTTACACTAGGGACAGGATACTCTCAATTTGAAAGACTTTCACATATAACTTATAGATTATATTGTAATATTTCAAAGTTAGAATTAAGTTAGTGCATTACTACGAGGTTAGATAGCCGGTCTCCGAACTGGAAGGTCCAGCGTTCGACTCCTGTTAGAAGTGTTGCTTTTATGTGGGTATCCTATAGAATATCTGTTATATAGGTATGGTGTAAGTAAACATAGCATGGTACCATAAAACAAAAACTTAATTTTATATATAAAACAGATTAACAGATATAAATTTATATATCTAGATGTTCACGGATAAAGTCGGTGTTGGTGTTTGGCTCCATGCAAGGTCTCGTCACTGCACTGCCACATGTTATGCATGTAAATTCACATAGGAAGCATGAGGATAAATACAAATAATTCTTTCTTAAGACTGATGGGAATCGTTCCAGGTCCGTTCTAGCGGAACCGAATTGTCTTACAACTCAAATAAACAGATTTTCCGTACTTGATCAACCCCAATCTTGTAACAGATAAAATGGTTAGCACACATCAGCAGACTACCATCAAACAACGTACCACAGCAAGCTATGCTACACAGATACAGTGAATGCAGACCTAGAGGCTGGCCACGAAAACGATGGAGCGCCGAAATAAAAGAGTCAACAAATTTCACAATATATTCAGCACACAATAGGGCCAACTCCATAAAACTCTTCTACCACCGACGCTGAAAGGTAATAAAGGGTCTTGCGAATAGATAGATATATAAATAGATCATCCACATTCCCAAATAACGATGTGATCTCGTCAAGACATTCTACCTGTGTACTCAAGTCACTGAGAACGGAACATGTGTTATGCATGTAAAGAGGCAACTATGTGTGTGGAAGTCTACTAACCCTTGAAAAGTCAACGTTACAAAATTATGTTAAAAAAAGTCAGACTAATAGGCATAGATATGGCAGATGTAAATCACAGCAAAATGCATTATGTTATGTGTTTTATACAGGGCAAACTGTACGATTTTAGGATTAAACGTACAATAAGAAAAACAATAATAAATAGGTCGAATTACATTGGGACAGGTTAATGTATAATTTTGTTGTGTAGTCCATACATGGACCACTATTGTAACATTTTGTTGTGTAGTTCATACATGGACCACTATTGTAACATTTTGTTGTGTAGTTCATACATGGACCACTATTGTAACATTTTGTTGTGTAGTTTATACATGGACCACTATTGTAACATTTTGTTGTGTAGTTCATACATGGACCACTATTGTAACATTTTGTTGTGTAGTCCATACATGGACCACTATTGTAACATTTTGTTGTGTAGTTTATACATGGACCACTATTGTAACATTTTGTTGTGTAGTTCATACATGGACCACTATTGTAACATTTTGTTGTGTAGTTCATACATGGACCACTATTGTAACATTTTGTTGTGTAGTTTATACATGGACCACTATTGTAACATTTTGTTGTGTGGCATTATACGTGTGGCATCAGCGAACGGGGATCCGTTGCGTCGGCGTTGTATATATATATATACTTCAATGGCCCAACACATTCGATTTCAACCATCCGTGTATATTCTGAAGCACGAGTGTGGGACATGTTGAGTAGATGCAGATATGCAGTTTGGATTATTTACTCATCTGCTTTCAATAGGAATAACGTTGCATTATCGAGATAGCATTATGTTCTGTATTTGTATCCCTCATCCCTAGCTTGTCCATGGTCCCTTACGTTTTGACTTACATTGAGATTCTTCACAGGAACGTGTTCTTTGCAGAACGTTGTACTCGCTGCTACTCTGTACCTCTGTATCCCTGCTCGTTCTGCGTAAGTTGTCCAGCCTCTTCTATTGCCATATTCAAATGGTTGTGTTATCCGTGTTCATCGTAATCTTGGTCTGTCTCTTGTTCTCTTTCCTGAAATCTTTCCTTCCTTAATTAATCTTTCTACGCATGTGGTTGCGTCTGTGGGTCCCACCAATGGCCCACTAGACATACCATCCATGCAACAGAAAACCTTAGTGGTTGATATGCCTTTATATTGAGGTTATCTTCTTATAGAAGCTTCATGGCATGTCATCTATACAGTTATGATTTTGTTCTGTTGTTTAAATGTTTTTTCATGTTTGCCTGAATATATGTATGCATCCTCTGTGGTTGGGAGGGAGCCAGAGATGTACTGCGCAGCACTGAGGAGGAGGAAACTGACATCACTGTTTTTCCTATGGCTGAGGCCCATCATAGAGGCACAGTGACTCAGGATGTGACAATCCTTTTGACTTGAACATTTGGTTGCATGCCTAGAGCAATAGAGAAGTTCGGCATAACCAGTAGTTAATTGGTTGCGAGGAATGAGCACAGTGAACCCTATCTTGGCTACAGTCACTAGGAGCAGTGCAAAGGTTGAAACCTACCTTCCTGGAGGTGTGATAGTTATTATCTGGCTCTGTCCCGGGGTGGGCCGAAAATCCACAGACTTCCCAGCAATATAATGCCATCTAATGGCATTAGGTCAAAGAGCATGAGCCCATGGACCGCTGGATCAGCAACCAACCAACCAATTAATCTTTCTTATCTGCGGTGTCTTTTTATATGTCCACAATATCCTAGCTGGAATTTTTTTTGAGGAACTAATCATTTTCCATGTTCAGGTCTTTACAGACGTATCTGTTGGAACGTCTTTCTGGACATGATATGCTTATGACATTTCTATAGCATTTGATTTAAAACCTAATATTTTCTTTTCCATTTGTGGATGTCATTGCCCACGCCCGCCATACTTGGAGAAGTCCTGGCTTAATTGCCCATGTGTTGCCGGGCCCCGAAAAAGAAACAATAGCAACACTTTGACCTGCTTTGCATGTCGTAAAAGCCAACTAAGGAGGTTTCAGGGATGGGGTTTGTCTGTTCCATTGCATAGTGCCAAAAAGGATCAAGTGGCATTGTTTGTTGAAGTGCCGAGCCGAAAGACCTAGATATCGCAAAGAAAGCTGTACAAAATAATACAGCGTATTTGATTCTGTTAACTATCAGGAGCTTGGGAATCAGAAGTTCCGGCTTTTAGTCACCTGTCATGGCTAAAGTTTTTTCGAAAGCCCAAATATCCTAGATTTGACATAGCGACCATCACTATACAAAAGTATACGTATAGCATTTCTGCTGCCAGAATCGGTATATGTCTTATTTGTTCGCCACTGTGACAACAGGGACCTACTGGACTTCTAGTTTTTAGTGCAAGGAATACGACCCACTGTCTTTTTTCCAGGCATGTCGTGGGAGGCGATTAATAAATGTTATGGGATAGATTGGCAACCTGCCATCTGTAAAGAAGTCATTGTCATCAAATTTCTTACCTCTATTTCGTATTTTTCTATTCTGAAAAATGGTCCTCGAGGATCATTCAGAGATGCAGTTTAGCGAAAATTGCACTTTTGTTCTTTTGAGACAGAATCCTAAGTGGTGGGCAATGCTAGGTGTGCCATCACTGTATTTGAGTCAACAGATCTGACAGAACAATGATGAACAGGTTGACCTATACGTATATGCTACGCTCCTGGAAGGACATGATGATCCTGGGATACAACCTCATTGGAATGCCTCCCTCCAAGAACTAAACATGCATACATAAATCCCCTAACACAACCCTGCCTTTGAATGAGCACACTCTATACGAGTTTGGGTACAACCTCGATTATTCACTGAATACAACTTATTATTTTGTCGGTAAGGCTAGGGACTGTCACGAGCTACCTAGGTAAAGGTAAAGGTAGGTCCCATGACAGCAACCTGCAGTCGGGGATGAAGATAAATTTTCACGTACTAAGAGCAACTATTATGTGGGGTAACCAGTTCCCTTCCTTGCTGTGTTTACCTTCCCCAATAAATGCGCCACGTACCAATTTACAGATGGGTGTTTGAAGGAGCTGTCGTGGCAGGCGAGAAATTGCGACTCGTTTTTTGTAGTCTACCTACTCATTGATAAAGGGATTTCTTCTTCATCATCATCATCTTTATCATCATCTTTATCATCATCATCATCTTTATCATCATCATCATCTTTATCATCTTCATCATCATCATCTTTTGTTTGATAATACCGTAGCTGCTTATTCAAACTCCACATATTCCCTCCCAGGTAAACCGTTTCCTTGATGTAACATCTTCTCAGAGTAAGTTACCATACGTTCACATATGTAAATCATGCTTGTATACATTCACGCGTATACCCATCACTCTTAAAAGTCGCAGAAAAATACTAGTTTTTTACTTGTCCATCTAGATTGTGAATAGTTTTCCGGAGCTTGGTTGGACGGGACGTGACGGTAGGAAGGAACACACGGAGTTAGCTGTCCCGGCTTTACATAGAAACATTATAAGACTGTTTCTTGTTGATTATTGATTAGAAACTGGCCTCACAGCACGTGGGGCATTCCCATAAGTGCTCCGACCTCTGTTCCAGCAGCCATCCGGCTCGGTGTATCGAGTCTAATACCGCCTAAACAGACGTCGACATTAGGGCACAACTTTGGCCCTTGCGACAGGTTTCTTTGTTGTTCCGCCCACCCGCGTCGTGTCCGTAACTATTTCAAGCAAAACATTGGCCTGTCAGAACAACATGGTAACTGTTATCGAAGGTTACGACTACGGGATTGTATAGATGACGTGCCATATGAAGCTTCTATAAGAAGAACCTCAATATAGAGGCATGTCATCTATGAAGGTTTTCTGTTGCATGGTTGGTTTGTCTAGTGAGCCATTGGTGAGACTCACGGACGCAACTGCATGCGCTATAAGACTGTTTATATAATTTCTGTATTAATTTCTAGTTTCAACAATAGATCAATTTTCGTACTCTAAATTCCAGTATACTCAACAAAAGATCAATTTTCGTATTTTAAATTCCAGTATACTCAACATTAGGTCAATTTTCCTATTCTAAATTCCAGTATACTCAACATTAGGTCAATTTTCATTTGTATTCTCATGATGCTAGGTCGACTGATTAAATAGGTAATAGAGGTAGTCATTTTGGGAAGGCGGGGGGTCGGCTTGCCGGATGCAGCACATTTTTTTTCGAGTGATATGGGGGTCGAAAAGCTATTTTTAGTCCTTCGTAGCTCCGAGTAGTGTTCTCTTTGAATGACATAGAACATAGTTTCTTTTATATCAGCTGGCGGGATAGGAGAAATAGCTTTGCGGGAAAGACTTTTCACACATCTGCTGTATATCCTTACTATTCAACTAACCGGATCTTTGTATGATCGCTTTCGATTTCCCGGTTATATTCATTCTCATGACTTGTCCACCTTCTTTAAAAGTGATTATCCTGTTATAATCCTATCAGCTCTCATTCGCGATTGAGTTCAAAACCTCATTTAGTGAAATTGCGGGGATAAGAACTTAAGAAAACCGTTCATTTTTCGTGCATTTACTCTAGAAGAAGTGATCTCTACATTAATCTGTTGATATCATGAAGACGAGCAGGACGACTCCTGCATTACACTTCTGTAACTGTTGATTGCGTGTTACCACTCTCGTTTTAGAAATAGCCCATATCGCCACATAAAAACCGCACATAACGCCAGACTATATAATTCAATATAAATAAGGCAAGCACCAAAGGTAATATTTTTTAAAATCATTTCACCATTTTCGTGTTCAATCCTATCGTTTTTATGAGACTTTTGGTGACTTTCTTTAAAAATCGAGAGGGGTTGCTCGTCTTTGTCTAAATTCCAAGAATTTATTTTTTTAAACAACAGATTAAGGCAATTTTGGCCAAAATACCCCCCTCTCAGCACCTCAGAAGATGGCCAAAAAACCCCCAGATCTGTTGATAAAACTCAGTTGTGGCAACACTGGTTGATTGTAATAACATCTGGTATGCAATGAGTGTGAACTGTGTGTTTCGCGTACGTTATTCGCATTGGTTATATGATCGCACACCAGTAATGTTCAAATGTGCTTTTATCCCCGTTTCAATAAATCATAACATTATTTGAGGGGTGGGGGGGTTAGTTAGTTGTCAGACCATCATCATGACACTCCATTAGTTAATTGGTCGTTAGATTATCATAATGACACTCCGCTTGTTAGTGTCATAAGATCCTGATCATAACACTCTTAGTCATTAGATCATCATCATGACACTTCGTCTGTTAGTGTCGTCATATCATCATCATGGCACTTCTGGATGTGGGTATTTCGTAGCTCTCAATCTCCTTGAGATTGCCCCTCAGACTACCCTGTCAAGTTTTATGTGGTCACCAAAGGGAAAGAGAAAACGAGGAAGACCAAACGAAACTTTACGTAGAACTATTACAAGAGAACGTTTCAACATCGGTATCAGAAACAATGAAGATATAAAGCAAATTGCAATGAAACTCGAGACATGGAAATCTATGACATCCGCCCTGTCCGTCTTTGGCCCTAGAGGAATAACTAACTAACTAATCCCCCTGCGGATCATATCAACATATTAAGAGACAATATGAATAATGCACTTCTAGATACAGCACTAACAATTCTAAAGAAAAAAGATAGTCCGCAATATTTGAACAACCGACTATATAATGAATATATGTGATGCTCGGAGACAACTCAAGAAGGTAAAGAAACAAAATCCTGGTGCAGTTTGGCTGTATATAAAATTAAATAAAGATAACGGAAAGATGATGACACAAACAGAAGAAAACTGGATTTCTTAATAACGTGAGTCATCAATAAGGAGTTTCGCCCGTGTGTTGTCGATTCCTGAAAGGGGAGCAAAGAATAGCAACACTGTTTACCTTCCATGCATGTCGTAAAAGGCGACCCATGTTGTTTAACTATATGGGATGGAGTTGGCTGTCCCATCCCATATAAGGTCAGAGACCCAAAGCCACGCTGAAGTCGGATGTGTCGGGCCAAAAGCGCAGATATCGCAGCAATGCTGTAAACCATGTCACAACGCATTCAGTTCTCCGGACTACACCCTGCTAATCTGCTGGAGTTTGAGAACGAACGCAGAAGAAGAAGAAGAATAAGGAGTTTGAGACAATGTAACAACAAAACATAGTATGCCACTTTGAAAAGATTAAGAAAGCCACATCAACGAAGAACAACTATCATTGAGGTATATTAACGAAGTAGGCACAACAACAAAAAATAAGATATATTGAACATGTGCACGGAATATTGAAGGTATTTCTATACATGTAAAATTACCATAGACTCTCAGGTATTCAAATGTATTTTGTTTCATAGCAACAGAGAGTTGGAAAATTCAGAAATATTGAAGTGGTATGTGTCAATGACCCTGTGATCATTGGCATAAAATAAATCACCAGAGGTTGATTTCATCGGAATTCCTTAAACACGAAGAAAACGAGTGGATCACTGTTATAACAGCCATCTACTAGAAAATATGGACTAGAATAACATGGCTTAGGAAATTGACACAATCGTTAGTGATACTACTGACTAAGAAAGACAACTTGAAAAAATGGTGCAAGAATTACGGAACTATTAGTCTAATCACTCATTCTAGCAAGGAAAAGATAGCTAAAGATTCTTCTTGACGGACTACAAGCTAAACCAGAGGAATTGTTAGCAGAAGAACATAGCTGGTTTCCGCAAAAGCATAAGTACCACAGAACACATTCTTAAACTCACAAATTTGATAGGAAAACAATTACATCATCAATTTATTGGTTTCACAAAGACATTTGAGCTCGTGTGGCACAAAGGTTTATGGCAGAAACGTGGTTCATCAGGCTAAGACCAGGAGCTTCCCATGAGCTGATTATTGTTATGTTATGTTCCTCCAGGGCCATAGGCGGCGCATAGGGCAGAAACCATAGCTTTCCATTTCTGTCTTTGTGTTGCCAGGTCTTTCAATTGTTGCGTGTTGTTTAGGTTCATTGACATGCCTTCTCTATTAATGGTTCTTCGTAGAGTTTCTCTAGGTCTCCCTCTTCTGATTATTGCTGATAATAATTTTACACACATAACAGTTATTAAAGAGCTGTATAAAGATGCAAGACGTGCAGTTTTCATAAATAATGACATTGGCGAATTTATTTGGACGGATATAGGAGTGCGTCATGGTTGCATACTTTCCCAGTATTTGTCAACATCTATCTTGAATATATAATGCAGAGGGCATTACAAGATCACCAGAAATCAATAACTATTGGTTGAAGACCACTTTGTAATTAGTGATATGCCGATGATATTGATCTGGTTCCGAATCTTCACTTTACAAACTCACCTCAAAGTTGGAAGACGTTAGTCGGAAATATGGCATGGAAATTAACATTGATAAAAGCAAGATATTGGTGATATTAAGCAACGAACATCCGGTTAAACGGTCACGCGCTTGAAGAAGTTACCACCTTCAAATATCTCGAGTCCCAAGTATGTGATGATGACATCTCGAGAAATGACATTTAGTTAAGACTCAACATGTCATAGATGCTATTGGCAAGGTTAAATAAGGTTTTTAAAAGTAAGATCAGAATGACAGTAAAGATCAATCTATTCAGATTACAAGTGCTAAGTATACTTTTGTACGGACGAAAAAACTGGACATTCAATCCACACTCGGAAAGAAGGATTCAGGCTTTTGAATGCAAGTACTACGAACGTTTGTTAAGAATTAGTTATATAGAACACAATACAAATATATTCCTCCGGCAGCAAATAAAAACAATGTCTCGGCGAAGAGTTACTACACACCTGCGTGTCCGCGAAAGATAGACAGGCTGTCACGGACTAGGGAAGCCCACCCGAATTAAAGGCATGACGAAAACGAATGTGTTGGACCTCGGACTCCAGACTACAGAGTGGCCAACCGAGGTGCAAATAACACAGTTTTACTGTGGAACTTGCAGCACAGCGTACTTCACGCTCCCCGGCGGAAATCACACGATATATTCCTTGTGGTTATATGAGAGCGAACGCAGAAGAAGAAGAAGAAGAAATTAAAAAAAATTATTTTGCAAGGAGCAGTCGAGAGTGGAATAAGAAGATGGGAACAAAGAAAATCCTTGACTGATAACAACAAGGAATGTAATGGGCATGATTTTCTACACTCTCCCGAAATTCTGAGGATAGAGGTGTTTGGTTTTTTTTTCTAATGTCTCCAGTGTGGCACCTCTGCGACCCACACGGGATACGGATCCTATTATTTATTATCATTAATTGACTGTTCCAGTTCTGTGTTGGTTAATAACGCTTCTTTCGATTCCCATCTGCCGCTCATTTCTTGCAGCACTACGCTTCACTCTTAGGTCCTGCATTCTAGCTATAATTTTAGATTGGCGGGCCAGATTTAGTTTTTGTGTGTGGTATGAGGCCCAAACGTTTTTAATGTCTTCGGAACTCCATCACATATGGTTACGGGGATATGGGGCCAGCACAAACAGTACTTGTAGATGAGTCTTCTTCTTCTTCTTCAGCGTTCATTCTCTAACTCCTGCTGGATCTCTCTAGTAGCAGGACCATGATCCATTCTAGATTTCCAGCAGGATGTAGTCCAGAGAATGGAAATGCGTTATGTCGCCGTTTTATTTGCGACAATGGCTCGACACATCCGTCTTCGGCGCGAGATGAGTCTGGTATGCTAGAAAATATGGTTTGACTAGTCGGATTTGGCTCGATTTCCGGATTCGACACACAGCTGCAAGAAATCTATCAGTAAAGCAGCTAAAAATGTTTAGTTTTGTAATGATTCCTTAATTATTTTATTCACATTTTTTTTTCTAAATTCCTGGATATTTCAATGCTTATACCAATACCCTGCAAGTTTGTAAACAGTATTTTACAATTCTGAAAATCTTCTAAAATATGCAATTGTTATGTCAGAACGTATAAAGGTCGTCTGTCTAGCATTTACGTGTGTGATTTTAATGGATTGTTAACTATATCTATTTTTATTATAAACAATAATTCGGTGTTGATTTAGTCGAGAATGTAGTGTTCTTTCTTTGCAATCGAAAAATGGCATGTTCAAGGGAGTCACGTGTGAAATATTGAGATGCGACAGTAGAAACCCAATACAGTTAAGCTTAGTTATTGAATTGCAGAGACTCCGCCGAAGACGGATGTGTCGGGCCATTGGCGCAAATAAAACGGCGACACAACGCATTTCCATTCTCTGGACTGCATCCTGCTGGAGATCTAGTAGTACTGCTACAGGAGAGATCCAGCAGGAGTTTGAGAATGAACGCTGAAGAAGAAGAAGAATTGCAGAGACGACATGTGATTACTGTTATCAGATACAAAATTTCTAATCATATGCCCTTTTTTTCCTTCTTTAGAAATTCAGTCTTTTCGCATATTTCTTAATGAATATACTTACAAGTCGACATCTTATGGTCGGTAGGGGGTTTGCAAACTTGTGAAATAAAATAAAATAAAAGATAATATATATTTTAAAGAAATAAACTTGTAATGAATTGGGCACACTCACATTAAATAACCACGGAGCATAACTAGATATACGCTTGACTAGAACCCACTGCGCGTAAGAAGTTTAAGAATAGCGAAAGGAAAAGTAGGATGTTGGAAAAGTAAATGCGTGATAAACTACTGATTTCTAGGTACTAGGAAATACTACGGTATTTTCACCTCAAGAAACAGTTGTAAACAAACACTTCTAGAAATTCCCTAGCAACACGTACACTTACTTATTTATACTGGTGAAATTTTATGAAAGTACTATGAAATTTGTTGAAAATGGCGCGTTAACCAGTTGGTATAGTTTCGTTAGTATAGCTAAAGAAAAACTTGAAGGAAACTCAACAATGTAAAGGAACTTCGGCGCTGTCTTTACAATCAATTGTTACTGCTATGTGGCAAATACCGTATCATATCCCTGTATTAAGAGATTCATGGATACACACATCAGAACAAAACTGTTAAAATAGAACTCAGTAGAGAGATAGTTGCAGTCTCATGTTCTACTTGGAACAAACAGATTGTACGATAGTCGTAATTAATATTTCAGATACGTCTATCTGTCCTCGACAGAATGGCAAGAGCAAAAACGTTGCTGGTACAATCTAAGAGGAAGACCGTAGCTTAGCGGAAAATATATATATAATATTTTATATATATATATATATATATATATATATAATATATATATATATATATATATATATATATATATATATATATATATATATATATATATATATATATATATATATATATATATATATATATATTCACAAGAGAATTAGACGCTGCCAGTGAAATGTTTTACAAGAATTACACTCTTCAACACAGCTATTCAAATGAGAATTATTCTCTGTGAACACAGCACTTCACAGGAGAAAGACAAGCGTTAATCGTGTTGGTTTTCATCCCCGGTTCTTCCGTCTCCTACCCCCAAACCCCTCAACTACAGTGGGTTTTTTTTTTGGCTGCTGATGTGAACCGATACCACACCAAACCAAATATTTGAAATATGTGTGTGAAAAGAAGAGAAAAATTGAGATTTTAGGATTATAATTCTTTGTTTCTATCTCAATACTTCCACTGAGACACACAAACTAAACACCCACACTCTACTCCATGGACTCTATCACATTTCCACCCCCCTGGCTAATTCAGAGCAGACTTTGTTGAAAACATAATTTTCTTCAGAAGTATTCGGGCAAACCGATCATGACTTCATTTTTTTCTTTCAAACATGTCATTTTACTCAATAAAATTAATGAACTTGTTTAATGATGTTTGGGCCTGATAGCATTGATTTTAATGATAATTTTGCGTGAGAGAGTTCAATGCTAATGATCTTTAGGCGTGAGATAGTTCATTTTTAGTGGTAATTAGGTATTACATATGTTTTTTCTGAGTATTTTCATCGCGACGATATTTAGACACTATAACGTTGATGTACAATAGATGTTTAGACTAAATTTAGTTAATACAATAATCATATAGTCGGAGATAATATACAACAGTGGTTCTCTAACCGTCATCATCATTATCAAGTGCCGTCTCCGCAACGAAGGTTGGCTGCAACGGATCTCCAACATTTCCTGTCTCTTGTCTTGGTGGTGCACTCTACTAGACTGTAACCTGTCCATCGTGGGATGTTACTCTCCCACTTGTATCTCTGCTTACCTCTTGCTCGCCTCCCTTTGACTTTACCCTCAAGTAAGGTCTTCAATAAGGTGTCATGTTTTTTAATGAGTCCAAAATATTTTATTTGCCTGATCTTTATTTCTCTTACTAGTTCTTTCTTCATATTAAGTGTCTTTAGCACCTCTTTATTTGTTTTCTTCTCTTTCCATGATGTTCTCCCTATTCTTCTATATACCCACATCTTAAAGGCATCAATTCTGTCTTATAATTGTTTATTTAGTGTCCATGTTCCTGAGCCATACATTAACATAGAATAGATATAGCATTTTATAATTGTCATTTTTAACTTTTGTAAATTTGTATAGATGTTAATATGTTCATCATGTCATTGAAGGTACTTTTAGCTATTCCTATTTTCCTTTTAACTTCTGTTTCACATCTGCCATCATTTGTGACTATGTGTCCAAGTTATTGATAATGCTTTACTTGTTGTAGTTTCTCTCCATGTATGTTTATGTTTAGTCCTTGTTCTTCTGTGTCTTTGCTGATTATCATGGTTTTTGTTTTTTGGATATTTATATCCAGCCCTATCTCTAACCGTAACCCTCTTTTAAAACATAATTTTTGTCCATGCTAACAATAAGAATTTATAGAAGAACAACAGCAACTTGCAAACGGGCGCTCAACGTAGAAATAAATGACTACTGCCATTTTTGACTCTTATTTTGTTTTATAGTGTATGTATCTTAGTCCTGATAAACTGGAAAGTGGGAAATTAGAGATGTGGTTCTACAGAAGAATGCTGAGAATACCATGGACTGCCAGAAAAACTAATGTAGAGGTGTTGAAATAGTTATATGCGAAACGGACCTTAATCAACAATATAAGAAAAAGGCAATTTTCTTTTTTTATTTTTGTGTGGCCACTTCATGAGACAGGCAGGTTTAGAGAACATAGTCGCACATGCAAAATTGAAGGCAACAGAGACAGAGGGCGACAACGTGAGAAAATATTAGACAGTTTGGCAACCTGGCACGGCAAGGAAACAACAACTACTTTGATACATAATACTGTGGACAGAAGGCTGTGGAGAGCCATGACTGCTTACGCCAGCCGGCATGGCACCTGATGATGATCTTAGTCCATGCTTCCAGTGATTCAACACGGCCGGTGCCGGTACGAGAGAATATGCTCTATAGCTTGTTCAAATCATTTGAGTATCACATAGATTTAATGCTTAGGACATGATGGAGTTTCTTGGAAATTTTAAAGCAGAAAGAGGTGCGGCGAATTCGCCTATAGTCGGTGAACTGAGAATGGAGAAACAGCATTTTGCAGTTTCTTCGCGCGCATCTGTTGAATGTAAACACTACTATATATTATGTATCTAGGATAAGGTTGATAGAATTTGATATGATGCATCTAGGATAAGGTTGATAGAATTTGATATGATGCATCTAGGATAAGGTTGATAGAATTTGATATGATGCATCTAGGATAAGGTTGATAGAATTTGATATGATGCATCTAGGATACAGTTGATAGAATTTAATATGTTGGATCTAAGTTACGGTTGGTATAATTTAATATGTTTCATCTAGGATACAGTTGGTAGAATTTAATATGATGCATCTAGGATACAGTTGGTAGAATTTGATATGTTTCATCTAGGATACAGTTGGTAGAATTTGATATGTTTCATCTAGGATATAGTTGGGATAATTTGATATGTTTCATCTAGGATACAGTTGGGATAATTTGATATACAGTGTGACACGAGTAGAAATGGGCATCTGAGAGGAAGAATAAGGAATGTGCTCAACAAGCAAGCCACAGAAACGATCGACATGAATACACTTCGATATTTGCTTTCAGAGAATGCGCCCCTATGAGTATCTCGGAGTGCAGTCACGTCGGCTCATAATCAATAATTTCTGCATCATAAATGTGTTCAATGTTTGAATTTTGTTATAGAACATGCATACATATACAATCTTCTTCTTCTTCTTCTTCTTCTTCTTCAGCTTTCTTTCTAAAAATCCTGCTGAATCTCCCTTGTAGCAGGACCATGATCCTACTAGACTTCCAGCAGGATGTAGTCCAGAGAATAGAAATGCGTTGTGTCGCCGTTTTCTTTGCACCAATGACCCGACACATCCGTCTTCGGCGGGCAATCGTATTCATAAATAGTCAGTTAAATTACGAATATGTATCAAAACTATTTCTAAATCGAACATTTCTACAGCAGAAGTCGAGGAACTTTTTCATATATTCGCTCAAATTATAATTGTTTGCACCGATATTACCTTTGAGTCAAAGGCTGGGGAGGAAAGAGGCATATCAACTTTCCACTTGAATCTGACCGAGGCCACCTTCCACATATGACCGTTTGAAGTAAACGTAGCAGCATAATAAAATATTGCACATACACAAACAAATAATAAAATATTGCACATACACAAACAAATAATAAAATATTGCACATATACAAATAAATAATAAAATATTGCACAGACACAAACAATTAATAAAATATTGCACATACACCAACACATAATATAATATTGCACAGACACAAGCAAATAATAAAATATTGCACAGACACCAACAAATAATAAAATATTGCACAGTCACAAACAAATAATATAATATTGCACAGTCACAAAGAAATAATATTAGCTTCTCAATTGATATACAACAGTATATTTATATATTGTTTTCTACTACATTACACTACCCCCTAAAATTTAACTTTTACTAGTTTTGGGGTAATTTACCGCAGCTACCCGACGTGCATAAATTTTTAAACGCACGTCTATCCCTATTGAAACCAAAAGGCAAATCATAAATTCAATTTCATCCCAACATTATGTTTTCAATGTCAGACATGGAATCTGACTAAAGAACAAGAGAGAAAGCTCACTACGTGTGAAATGAGATGTCTAAGGAAAAAAACAGCAAACAGAACAAGAAGAGATCATGTGTTCATGGGGATACAAGAACTGTTGGCACAACATCAGTGGTTAATTATATTTAAAAAACAGATTTAAAAAGTTCTGTCACCTAATGAGAATGAACCCTTATTGGCCAGCGGCAAGAGCATACAACATAAAAAATGGAAACAGCAAGATACAGAGGAAGACTTTGAAGGAGTTACCAACGTTCTAACACGGCACAGTATTACTGCATATCAAGCGACCAGATGCGCATTAGCCCGAAAACGGATCGTCATTCAAACCTGCTACGCCTCACAGCGGAAACAGAGTACAGACAATAGATAAATACATAGACCCAACAATTGCGTTAAGAAAAGGGTACCATATCTTCAGGAAAAGGAAAGGTTACGGTGCAATAAAAGAAACAACATTTATAAATATGCCCGTTTGTGGATGGGAAATAAAATTCTTACACCATTTTCTGCTACAGATATGAAGAATGTTAATTTTGTTCTTTACTACTTGATGATCAATATTCTGATGTTGTTGATTGTGAGGAAATTATCACAGTGACATTGTTTAATAATAATAATTCTTTCTCTGCGTTTATTCTCATACTCCTATAGATTAGCAGGACAGAGTTCAGAGAACGGAATGCGTGGTCATGGTGCACAATTATGCCTTTAGGCCTGAAACATCCAACTTTTTGGTCACTCTGATCCTATATTCCGGTGCTGTTATATGGATGTGAGAGCTGGAAAAGCTCTTTATCTTCAGAAAATAAACTACTGAGTTTCGACAACAAATGTCTTCGTATGATAATTAACACACACTGGAACGAATTCAAATCGAACGAAACAATCAGAGAAGAGACACATCAAAACTACATTACAGATGTTATTAGAAGATTCCGTTGGTTCTACATCGGACATGTCCTATGTTCAGACAATAACATAATATACCACCAATCTCTTGCATGGGTACCAACAGGCAGAAGAGTATAAATACAGCGCTTGGAGGAATTAAAACAAACAATATTCATACTATTCAAGAACTGCACAGAATAGCTTTGAACAGACAGAATTGGAGAGTTTTGACCACTGCCCTACGCACTAACTTCAGCGCTAAAGGAAAATGAATGAACGAATAAATTACCATATATAGAATGCGTAGCCAACTTCACACCAGAACATCCTTAGTCGCCTCTTACAACATGCATGAAAGATAAACAGTATTGTTATTCTTTGCTCTCCCTTCGGGCCCGTCAACACTGGAGCGAGAATAATAGTAATAATAATGCGAACTGTTCCTAAATGACACACCGTTTGTAGAAAAACGGTGACACATCAGACCAACCACCCAACAAAAGTAAACCATTTGTATATGACAGGCGTCTATAGCCAGACATTTTTCTTGTGGAATCTTCACAAACACTCATCAATTACTTATTTGTGTCATGGCGACTGGCGTAGACGATCATGTTTCTCTACAACTTTCTGTCTATTGTGATTCAGTTCAGTTGGTGACATTCTCTCATGCCACAGTAACAACCTATCCATCAACTACTCAATTTTTCTTCATCTGTCTCTTCTCTCCTTGATCTTACTAAATGTTTAAGTTTTACTCTTCTCATCACATGCCGTGAACCTCGAGACTGTCTAACTGTTTCTATAATTTATATTTTTACTCCAGCATCTCTGAGGACTTCTACATTAATTTTCGTAGTTATTATATTTTCATCAATCTTCTCAAAAACTATATCTCAGTAACCTCCAGTTCACTTTTGACGTTTTGTGTTTAGTGTTTACCGGCCATGCCTCAAGTAAATTTAAAAAATAAAAAAACTCCGCAGCACTTAATCTATATAATTATGTTTTCTTTCCCTCCATGTATATGCCTTCTCAAAATGGGTTCTATTTTCTACATTCTCAAAAGCGTAGAAGAAATGCTTTCCATATTTTCACTTGATCTTGTTATTTGGTGAGAGAAACAGGTTCAAGTCATTTTAGTTATCAATATTTTTATGGTTTTGTGTTTTTGATAGTTATTTGTTTCTTGAAAAAGGTCCCAGTTGGACCGCAACGTAGAAAATTTTACTTGTTCTATGTTTTATTGTTAGATATGTATTTTTTGTATTGATAGTTAGATATTTTTTACTATTAATAGTTAGGTATTTTATACTATTGATAGTTAGATATTTTTTAGTAAACTTTTTACTTCATTTAGTACTGGCTTCTCAACACAGTTCACACCACTGAGGGGTGACGTTTTTTCTGTATATAAAATAACGTTCGGGAGAAACCTCCCGACGTACAAAATGATACAAGAGATTTTTTGATCGTAATTCCTGAAGATCGAAACCAATAAACCAACAAGCAGTGACTTAATTTCTTCCAACAACGAGATTCTACCTGTGTACATTTGTACATGCACAGATATAGCATAGAACTCGCATAATGATTTTAGGAAAATGTGTGTCTAGCATTGTACAATTTTGAACATGTCATAAAATGTTGTTAAAATGAAAGAGGAAAGTGAAAAAGGATTCAACGAAATCATGAATCAAGATATTGTTATACAAGAGATACAGCTCCAGGGTCGAGTAACAACCCGAAAATGGGATTTGGTAAGGGAGGTGGGAGTTTATGCTGGGGTAACACAAGGCAAATATTAAAATTAACAGAAATATGTATAAGTGTTAACGATATTACTCAAAAAAAGAACATAGCAACGAGTCACTGTGTTAGACATACCCGTTGTTATATTTTTTATTGAGTAATATCGGTAATACACATTACATATTGCTGGTGCTATACCTATAGTTGATTGAGTGATGTTTGTTGTTTGAATGTGAACATATAGTGGTGTCACAAATTTTAGCTGCATATTTTTCTCAAAGGTAGGACTTTGAAAACTTAATTCATACTTACCAAATGAAGACTGTAACAAGACAGCTACCACAAGGGAGATTAGGCTCGAATGTTGCATGATTTCTGAAGCAAATCGGCTCTTCTACTTGTCTGCGTCAGATAACAAAGTGAAGACTTCTGTGCTTCCTTTAAGAAGAAATTATACCGAAAGTTCAGAGAGTTTAATAGCCGTTTCGGTAAAAATAATTTTAAAGTTTGATTTACAAATTAAAAATGTTCTGTATGAGACAATCCCTCTTTTTCTGTGGAAGAAATTATGTTTTAAACACTTATTGAATGAAAATCGAATGGAATGTTTATTCGAACTTATTTGGCGGAACGGAATGGATACTTTTGTTTTGTAATTTCCAAGGACTGAAAAACTGATAAAACACTTGTAACTTTATTTGTTGACCACTAAAGACACGGCTGTTCTCTGGTAGGGATATATTGTCCCACTCTTGGACAACTTACTAGTTCCCGCGTTTTATGCAGTAAGCTCTTACGTCAATGCCGCGGCTCGTCTGTGTTGTCCACACATCAGTCCTCTAGTTCCAACCCCCGGTTCTTTAGTCTCTCTCTCTCTCTTCTCTCTCTCTTTCTTCTGATTCTATCTTTCCAATACCCATCCAATATTATTTTTTGCGTGTGTTGATTTCAAGTCTTGAAGGGCGATCTGTCATTCACGAGATTAAGTTTAAAAGAATGAATAGATTATGGCGCAGTAGACGTGTAATTTAATGTGAATTCTGGACGATGGCAAATATTTATAACAGCGCTGGTCAGTTTATTGAAATCAATATCTATTACTCGAATCCCTATCAACTGATTGTGCTTTGGAAGGTTGCAGGAGGGGGTATGGAAAAGGATATAACAATACACTTCATATTACAGCACATGATTGTGGATAAGTTTGACTTGCTGGGCCCACACGAAGCATGCGACACTGACAGGACGGAGGGCAACAAACAAATATATCAGTATAAAAAATCAGTTTAATTAAGCAGGTTGCTCGTATTTCACGTTTCAGTTTCTGTTAATTGTATTTACTAGCACAATGTCCATAACAACCCACGTGAGAACGAATCAAATCAGAAACGCGAACACAAATTGTGAGACCGCGTGGTATGCCAGATTGGTTCCAGAATCTGTGAGATGAGATTCCTGCTGAGGAAAAAAGCGACCTCAAATCCACAAACGGGTGTAGTTTTTGAAGAATATATTTCAACAGTAGTCTCCGCCTCGTTCCTTGATTGAAATTAGCTATTTCTAAAACATAATTGTAGTTTTTATTCTGGTTAATTTGTCTTTCACAATCACAGTTGTGCTGGCATTTCCAAATCACTTCAATCATTTCACAATCATTCAACATATGCAAGATGTTTTAGATCTGCAAACATTTCACAATCATTCAACATATGCAAGATGTTTTAGATCTTCAAACATTTCACAATCATTGAACATATGCAAGATGTTCTATATCTTCAAATATTTCACAATCATTCAATTTATGCTTTAGATCTTCAATCATTTCACAATCATTCAACATATGCAAGATGTTTTAAATCTTCAAATATTTCACAATCATTCAAGATATGCAAGATTTTTTAGATCTTCAAACTGTATATCAATGGGATGGGGGAACATCGATATTGAGGCTATCTATAAATTCAGTTGACAATAAGTGTGGTGAGGAGGGAGGTGGGGGGGGGGTGATTAGTGAATCTCACAAAGTTTTAACAGCTGTTGACCAGGTGGTGGGGGTTCTGTTTTTTTATACACCAATTAAATAGTTTTATTTTTTTATACATCAATTAAACAGTTTGAAATATTATACACCAATGAAATAATTTTATTTTGTATACAACAATTAAATAGTTTGAAATTTTATACAACAATTAAATAGTTTGAATTTTTATAAAACAATTAAATAGTTTGAATTTCTATACACCAATTAAATAGTTTGAAATTTTATACTCTAATTAAATAGTTTGAATTTCTATACACCAATTAAATAGTTTGAATTTCTATAAACAAATTAAATAGTTTGAATTTCTATACACCAATTAAATAGTTGGAATTTTTATCAATTACATAATTTGAATTTCTGTACACCAATTAAATAGTTGGAATTTTTATCAATTACATAATGTGAATTTCTATACACCAATTAAATGGTTGGAATTTTTATCAATTACATAATTTGAATTTCTATACACCAATTAAATAGTTGGAATTGTTATCAATTACATAATTTGAATTTCTATACACCAATTAAATAATTGGAATTTTTATCAATTACATAATTTGAATTTCTATACAACAATTCAATAGTTGGAATTTTTATCAATTACATCATTTGAATTTCTATACACTAATTAAATAGTTGGAATTTTTATCAATTACATAATTTGAATTTCTATACACTAATTAAATAGTTGGAATTTTTATCAATTAAATAGTTTGAATTTCTATACACTAATTAAATAGTTGGAATTTTTATCAATTAAATAGTTTAAATTTCTATACACTATAGTAAGAATATGACTAAGGTTGGGACTTTTTTTGTTTCAAACACGAGGAGTGAAACCTACTTTGCACAGTGTTTACGATAATAAACACCTTGTGTGAGCTGCTGCCTGAGTTGTTGCTTGAAAGCGTTTGCGCAGACACGTTAGCACAACATGGCGATGTTGAGCAAGTGCTTTTGCACAAGGTTGATCAGGTCTGCCGCAATCATCAGTGGTTCCTGTCGCCTGGAATGATCGATACAGCCTTACAATAGTAGACTGGTCACAACTGAAATGTCTGACAATTTCTCTGATCACTATTTTACTGGCAAGAATACTAGCAGCTTGCCATCGCTCTCGTAACGTCTGTAGAGGCATGAAGAAATAAAACCATAAGAAACCTAATTTCGATTTTAAAAAAGCTAGATAACGCTGTTTACTTGCCTAAAATTTATTCATGCATGCGCCAAATTTAAACGGTTATGACTTTTAATAAAGTCGGTATTTGTTTATTTACTGTTTGGCATGTGAAACACGGAAAAAATATGAATGAAACATCACATCAACAAACAATGGAACTGCACGAAATTCACCACTTGTACTCGTTCTGGCTCTCGTAAATAAACATTTTAAACGTCAAAACAAATAAAGTTTTCGTTGCCTTTTCATCATCATCATCAAGTGCCGTCTCCGCAACGAAGGTTGGCTGCAACGTATCTCCAACATCTACTGTCTCTTGTCTTGGTGGTGCACTCTGCTAGACTAACCTGTCCATCGTGTAATGTTACTCTCCCACTTGTATCTCTGCCTACCTCTTGCTCGCTTCCCTTTGACTTTACCCTCAAGTAAGGTCTTCAATAGTGTGTCATGTCGTTGCCTTTTAATGGTTGCTCATTATATATTGTACACTTTGTGTATACTTCGTGTCCCCAGCCTCTGATAAGTGACTTCTTGGGATCCGAACATAGGGTATATTCTCATAAAGTCTTGAATTATCTATCTAGTTATTCCCTAAACCCTTTGTTGCCTATCAGCGTCAAGGGTAGAAGAATTTTCTGGAGATGTCCCTCTTGTGTGCTAAGTATATTGTGAAATTTGTCGCTCTTTTATTTCTGTGGTCCATCGTTTTCGTGGTCGGTCTCTAGGTTTGCCTTCACTGTATCTGTGTAGAATAGCTTGCTGTGGTATGCTGTCTGATGGTAGTCTGCTGAAGTATGCAAACCATTTTATCTGTTGTCTCTTAATATATTTCAAGATTGGAATGGTATCGGTTCTTTATCTAATGTCCTCATTTCTCACTCTGTCTCTTAACGATATTCCTAGAACTTTGCGCAAGCATGCCATTTCAGCTGTCACAAGTTAATGTTTATCCTGTGTTGTCGTTGTCCAAGTTTGGCATTGGAAAAGTGTTATTTTGGCTGACGAATTAGGATCACTACTTGGCTTTACTTCGAGGAATTACTAGTTGTAAAGATATTATTTTCTATATGCAAATATTGTTTTGTGAGCGGGATGGGGTGTGTGATTGCTGGAGTGTCTTCGGAGTTTTATTTCATAGCAAGAACACAAATCTCAGAGGTTTTCATTTCTTTGAGAAGAAGCATCCTTATCGAAAAGGTGATCTATATGTGCAAGTACACGATATGTTTCAGCATGTTACATGCAGATGGCGAATCATATGAACATCATTGCCTGTGTCTTGCCGATGTTCGAATCGAATAACATGAACATCATTGCCTGTGTCTTGCCGAGGTTCGAATTGAATAACATGAACATCATTGCCTGTGTCTTGCCGAGGTTTGAAAGAAGAGCAAAGGATAGAAACACCGCTGCCTACCACGCATGACGTAGATAGCAACTTGGAAGTTATTTTTTTAGGGTGAAGTCGAATGTCCTATCCAAAGTGACCCAGAACTATGTTAAAGTTGGATATCTCATACAGACAGGCGCAGATATCGCAGCTCGGCTGTAAACCATGGCACAACGCACATCCTGCTAATCTGATTCTTTAGCAGGATGTTTGCGAGCGAACGCAGAAGACATGAAAACCTGCAACCACCTAAAGCAGATATTTATAATGTTGGCCTAGTTTTAACTACACATCCCATATTACTACATCAGTAGTGGAGATCAGATTTAGGGTCCAATAGAAGGTACCAAGTGCGATCCCTAAATCAATTTAGTTTGTGTATGGTCGGAGCCAGAACTTGCCCATACCGCCATAAGAGGATATCCATAAACATGGCATACATTAGACGGGTTTAAAAAGTTAGGCAGGGAGTTGGGTTGACAAAAGGAATGGGGTTGACAAAATGGAATGGGGTTGACAAAAGGGAATAAGGTTGATAAAATGGAGCGTGGTCGAGAAAAGTTTACGTCAACAACACTGTTTTTATACACCGATTAAATTGTGAGAATCTGCAATGTTTTTCTAAAAATGTAAAATAATTCATGTTTTTTTCGTAAATTTTCTGATAATTCTGCTAAAACTTTTTAGAGGGTGTATGTATTGAGGGGTGGGGTGAGTGAATCACATTCCTGAATTCTTGACAGTTGTTGATAAGACGAGAGGGGTCTAAAATTGGCCAAAACATTGTTATCATAATTTGTGGACACACCTTAATGTCCGGTTTCTAATGTGCTGAACTGTTTTGCCTCATTGGAAGTATATTAGTAATAGCGTCTACGAGAATGTGTGGCGCATGGCCGAGAGATTAGAACGTTCGTCTCACATTAGTGAGATCTAGAGTTCGAAATTGAAAACCTCACCCTGCACATGACGTGGCGACAGCAAGAGCATGCGGCCTTTATCACACAGCTATTCAATCCCCTCGCTGCAACTCCTTAACGAGAAACATGCAGTATTGACAAACAATCTACGAGAGCGAGTATGTACAAGAAAGACAAACAGAACAGATAACTTCAACATGCGATGATCCTTAAATAATCCCTTAAGCTGTGAACAAGTAACTCTTAACAGACACAACCTTCTGACAAAAGAAACAAGTTGAATTGTTCTCAATTGAGCTACATAGGTGACACTCAATTATAATGGATACTTATATTTAAACACAATAGAAAATTAAAACTACGCCTGTTTGGTCATATAAAGAGACAACTGTTTAGAAATAAAATAATGGAGGGCAAAGTGCCTGGGTAGAGGAGAAAGGGCTGACCAATAAGACGATGGACTGACGACATTAAAGATAACACGAATACATCGTTGGAAAATGCAAGCCACATCGCCCACGACAGAAGGGGATTCAGAGAGTTTATCATTGGGAAGACAACGTTCTGGAAAGAATGCGTCTCATGACAGGTGACACCCAAATTCATAAAGCTTCGCTGTCTCAGGCATTAAGGGGGAGTTTATGAATGCATGTTAGACTCCAAAGGGAGGGACCCCTGTGCGGCAGTATAGCAGGATCACGTCCTGACAGGAGTGCAGCATGTACGTCTGGGTCAACTAGTTCATCATTCATTTGTCAGATCCATTAACCCATCTGCAGTGATAGCACACCTAGTATTCTCCGTCACGTAGGACTCTGCCACAATATGATAAAGATGTAATGTTCACTGGCCTGTATCTCTCCGTCACATAGGACTCTGCCACAACATAATAAAGATGTAATGCTTACTGGCTTGTATTTCTCCGTCATCCATAGATATTATTTGACAGAATACAAAAGTAATAAATTGAGTCAAGACATGCAGTAGCACAGCCATTTCACGGGTGACAGATTGTCAGCCCATCCACCACCTTACCTTATTCGATGCATGCCTGGAGAGAAGATGCTACTCTTTGCATCCTGAATTATAAATCCAGGCCTCGGTTGCCTCGGGCGATCAACATGTAATGGGTATTACTAAAAAAAAAAGACCACTCTCCACAAGTGCACGTGAACCGTTGATGTATGTTTTATTGTTGAGACGATGTTCAATCCCACGGAACTATTTCTTAGAACGTTGAACGGCAAACAAGCAGACGGGCAAGAAGTCAGGAGAACGGCTATGATGTAGTTGTCGATAAGACGATCCCATTTCCTGTACCGCGAAGAAAATAATTTGGTCGGTTGACATCGAACGGACTGGAACTGGGCGTATTATGGCGTCAAGTTCTATTACTGGGTTTGAATGAATACAGTGGGTGATAATTCAAATGTACGTGCAGTGTGGTTGAAACTATTTTGTTTAGTTGTTTACTTAAAAAATTGAAGAAACTTATGGTCAAAATAGCGGATGACAACACTAGTGTTTTGTGTGTCACCTACAGTTTCACTTGAACAAAGGATGCATTCGTTGTTTTCAACTAGGAGATTGTGTGGTGATGTGCTGTTATTCTCTGACCAGGAGGTCCACTCATTAAGAACTTCGCCGGTGCTAACAGAGTGCGTGCTTCAGGGCTTAAGTCTTTGTGAGTGTAACCGCTATCACAGTTTAGACAAAAATAGAGACCAAAATCAAGCGGCCTAAACGAGGTGGTTCAAAAAAGAAAGGTCACCGCGCGGGTACTAGACGAATCAGATAAAATCCCGATAGGCTCGGGATTAAAAACGTGCGTGTAATCTTTTGGAATATGGCTAGTGTACATATGTGTAGACATGAGTTGGATAAACTGGTGTATTCCGCTGACATTGTGGCGTTGCAGGAAACACAGCTGGATGAAAGTGGTAACGTCAAAATAGCAGATTTTCAGTGTTTCTACAACAGGTGACATATTGGACAGGCAATTTTGGTACACGAGGGTATACGGGTACACGGGGTCGAGATGTCCAAATGGGATAGTGAGAATATCCAGTTACATGCAGGGAGGGTAAGAAGGTCCAGAACCCATTCGTGATTGTTAATGTGTATGCCTGCAACACGAGCGTTGATCTGTAGTGTTGGAATATCCTTGGGGAGATAATGGAACAGGAACGTCAGATTCTATTTTTGAGGTGTCTTCAATGCGAACGGTACGTCGTGGGACAATAATGCTTCTAACAAACAGGGAAGACACCCCGAGGAGGCCCTGACAGATACAGGTGTTCGAGGCAATGAAAGAACAGTCAACTGGCGTCATGCGCGACTGTCACAGGGGACGATGGGGTAATGGATCGAGCTGACGTTTTGAACTCCTTAAGAGATATAGCACGCGGGAGTGAGACTAGTGTGGATGATGATTCCTTTTCAATCGTCAGGATTAAAGATCAGGGTATGAAATGCGGTGTTGCTAGAAGTGAATATTTTGGAGAGCGCAGAAGAATGATGTCAACCAGCATAGGACCGGTACTGTCAGCAGAAGTGTAATTGTGGATACACTTAGGGGGAGATAGGAACAACTATGGGCAGATCCAGTTTGCAATGATGATGATCCGACGACTAACTAATTAATTAACTAACTAACTAATTTGAAGAAACAAAACAATTTTATTCTCATTTATGGGAGAATTTTGTAGATATATATTTTGGAAAAACCGCCGAGAGCAAACTGCAACATTTTTTTTTAGATTGACTCCAGACTGAAGCTTATGTAAAATTATGTTTTGATAGGGAAGCTTTCACTGTTGTTTTTAAATTTCAGATGGCTGTCTGACTTAATGTGGCTCTAAGCTGCAATATCATGATATGGACAGTCTTCTGTTCCCGAGGTAACTTTGCCACGATTTCTTTTCTGTAAAATGGAGGTATACTTCAGAAAAAAGATTTGATTTCTACAGGCAGTTCAAGTATTAGTCTTTAGCTGATTTCAGCAGGCAAAACATGCAATATGGTAATAACGTTTTGCTAATCACTGCTAACACACATGATAACACACAAATCTACTTTTCGGCAAATAGCCTTTTATCAAAACACAACATAGCACACTACGAGTAAGAAATAGCAATTTCCACTTTCCAGCAGGTTTCATGACAGAGGAAATCATGCACACACCAAATCTCCGTACTTGTCTCCTACGACATACATGACAGGCAATATAACCAACAGACTGGCTTAGGCCCAACACAATATTCAGCTGCCAATGTTTTATTTTTTAAATACTGCAGATTGGATTCAGCAGATTTGGTTCATAAATGTAGAAAAAAAATAGTTTTAGTTAATTTTATTCAACAAGTGAAGTGACTTATGTAAAAACATGCAGATGCGTTTTTAATGGCTGCTAGTATATTATAGCTTGAGAACTTGGTGATTGTATGGCTTGTTATTACCTCGACTTTATTTCCATTCAGGAATATGTTTTGATTTTCCGCCTACTCTTCAGTGGAATGTACGAGACGTTGAGACTATGTTTGTGTATGACAGTATGATCAGTATGTCTTAGTACTGGTATCTCGTGACTTCGATGTTGTGTGGGTCGAAGTTGTTTCGCTGCTGGCATTTATTACCATCCTCATTACTTTTAACTGCATAAACGTTGAAAATATATAGTTATAGAAAGAAAACTTCTTTGTCTGACTCCTTTTTCCACACTAAACCAATAAGATGTTTCACCATCTACTCATACGGCTGCTTGTTGGAGCAATGTTTTGATAAGGCGAGTTAAGTGTAGACAGAGAGAAATCTACGTCTCTCGCGATATTCCAAGGTATTCAGTAAGACGTTTCTTAGTATTTTGTTTCTTAGTATTTTGTTTCTTAGTATTTTGTTTCTTAGTATTTTGTTTCTTAATACTTTGGCGCTCTCCAAAGTATTCTTCAATTCACTAGTCAACTAATAACAAAAGTTATTTATATTATAATTTAAATATATCATTCCTTATTGATTATGACCTACTGATTTAAAATATCATAATGAAATTCACCAATTGGGTTACATTATCAATTGATATTTCAACATAAAATGATTTTTTTTAATGTAAACATTATTTAAAGTTTGCACAGAATGTTGTACAAATGCACATTTGAACCTATTCCGTCTTTATCCAGTCGCTGTTTGAGCTATCTTTGTTTGTTTCTTGTAGTCAATAGATCAAGTGTTTATTGTCACAGTCCAACAGTAATCAGCAAGTAGTGAAAGCCTCCAATTGCCTTGTTACCTTGTCTCCATAGCAGCAATGTCCTGGTGAAATCGTTCACTTACCGATCCACAGTTTGACATAAAGACATCCAGATGAGAATCCAGATAATCAATATTCAAAGACATGTTGCTGATCAGGAATCTTTTACTTCAGAATATTTTCGACAATTTCAATTTAATTATCAGATCTGCTGGTTTTTTTAAAAAAAGAGTCATCCGCCACTAAATTAAATGCTAGTCATGCTGCAATTTCTTTTCCATGAAACACGGAAAGAAACTCCTTATCACTAAAGACGTTTTAGAATTTGCTGACCAACACTCCTTCTATTATTTTAGCTTCGCTGAGTCTTGGAGATTTTCTGATAAGATATTTGAAAACCTCATCTGTTTTCTTCATTGTCTTGACATAGTTTTTCATGAAAACCAGCTTAATGACAACAAAAATATCACTGGTGTCGACAAGTGCTGGATTCTTAACGTTCTTACTGCCAAGTTGCAATGACTGATGATTGGCCAATGTCTTCTAATGAAATAGTTTCTTCTGGCACAACTATCCAACTCACAGGGAAAACAACAGTACTTGGTATATTCAACCTATTGTCCAAGCAAAATAGCTACCCCTTTTAAGTCACAGCAAAGCAACCTCTAATGATGATGTTGACCGTAGTTTATACACTTCAAAAGTTGCTTAATTGCTTCTTTAGTTTCCACCATATGCGCTGCGTTTCATTAGACAAAGGCGATGGACTTACATTGGCCATGCTCACAGAATGAGCAGTCTAAGAATTCCACATATCAATAAATTGGGTGCCAACGGGAGTAAGAAGAAGAGGGAGACCTAGAGAAACTCTACGAGAAACCATTAATAGAGAAGGCATGTCAATGAACCTAAACAACATCCAAGAACTGAACAACCTGGCAACACAAAGACAGAAATGGAAAGCTATGGTTTCTGCCCTATGCGCTGCCTATCGCCCTGTAGGAACATAACATAACATAACATAACATATGAGCTGCGTGCAGTGTAGGATTTACCTATAGGCTAAACAAGCTATAGCTTAGGGCCCCCACTTTCTTGAGGGCCCCAAAAATATATTTGGCACTGACATATAATATCTGGACTTATAAAGCGCCTTTCCCGCCATATCTCAAATAGCTTATGGTCTTATCAAGTCTAAATCCGGCGCTGGATGCGTGGCCAACTTTAATTGACAGTAACATTACCATTATTCAACACAACATCTTGAAGCCTGGTAGACTGGTCTTGTATGAACCAATTAAAAGCCTCCACTTTTCCGGTTTGTAATTGATAATGAGGGCAGCGATTAAGCCACTGATGTGGCACGCACAAAGGTCTCTCTCTTTGATAAAGAATGTAATAAGAGGCTTCTGGCGGCTCCTATTGTCTATTGTTTATCCCCAGGTTGATGATGGTCGGAATATCCACACTTGCCGTTAAGCGTAGAGGTGGTGATTGGGAGCTTTAACTATATATCTTACAACTGACGGGAATTGAACCAGGTCTTTTCTAGCAGTACCGAATCGTTTTGCAACACAAGTAAATAGGTTTTAGTACATGACCAACCACATCCTCAAAAAAAAGATGTGGTCTCGTGAAGACTTTCAGAGACAGAACAATGTTGCTTCAAATAATATTTTATACAAGTAAATCCAAGTAGGAAGCATGAGGATAAATGAAAATAATTCTTACAACTGACGGGACTACATCTTTTTTTTAGGATGTGGTTGGTGAAGTACGGAAAACCTGATTACTTGTGTTGCAAAGCGATCCGGTGCTGCTAGAACAACCTGGTTCAATTCCCGTCAGTTGTAAGAATTATTTTCATTTGTCCTCATGCTTGCTACTTGAATTTATATCCAAGGCCAGATGTGATTAATCCATATTTATTCAGGGTAATCTTAATTTTCTCTATCCACCTTCTTCTATGTCTTCTCTTGCCTTGTATTCGGATCTTCTCATGTTATATGTTCTTGTCGATAGCTTGCATGGTTCATTCTCATGAGGTGTACAAATAATTTTATTTGTTGTTTTTCGGTGTATTCTGTGCATGGTCTTATACCGATTCTTCTCCAGAACGTCATTTTTTATTTTGTCTAATTTGGTCACTCTTACGGCTTTTCTCAGGCATCTCATCTCACATTTTGTAAGTATTCTCTGCTGGGCTGCTGTCAGCACCCATGTCTGGCATTGATAGCAAAGTGTTGGCATTAAAATACTGAATATCATCTGTCTCCTAACTTCCATCTTTATCGTTAGGTCTCCCTCTCAATTTCTCAATCTAATTTTCCGTTGTCTGTGAATATATTTCCCAGGTATTTAAATTTAGAAGTTTGTTTCACTTTAGTTTTGTTTATTGTTATGTTCACATAGTTTGGTGATTTGCTGACTTTCATTGCTTCTGTTTTCTTCTTATTTATTTTTACGTTATACTTTGTTCATATTGTCGTGAGTGCATTAATATGATTCTGTAACTACTGTTCATATTTGTAAAATATACATTGTCATTAGCAAATAGCTGTTCGTTGATTGCGTTATTTAATTCCTCTTCAGATGCATCTGTTATTTTTTTACTGCTTTTTTCTTGATTTGGGTTTCTTGTGTGATTCTGTCCATGTATATTTTAAAACATATAAATTAGAGGACACATCCTTATCTTACGCCTGATTTTATTTCGAAAAATGAAGTCACCTCGTCGGTTGTTCTTACTGTGCTGTGTGGCAGTTCTGTTAAAGGTATTTTGTATTTTCTATTAACTGATATTTGATTCCGTAGTTTTCTAGTGTTTCCTATGAAGCTTTTCTATGGATTTTGTCGAATTATTTTCCTGATCTATAAATATTATGTTTTGTTATTGGTAGTATTCTAGGGCTTTTCACGTAGTTGTCTCATGGAAAAAAAGCATCTATACAATTTACTCCTCTCCTAAATCCAAATTGGAAGGAGGTAATTGCTGGGTCTGTGATGTATCTTATGCGCGTTTCTAATATTTTGGTCTTATATTTTTCTGTATGACTAAGTAGGTATTATTCACATTCTCTTTTTGTTTCCTGTGATTTCAATGCTGCTTTATTTCTTGATTTAGTATATCAAGTCAAGGTCTGAGATGTCTTGGTTGTTGAAATGTTAATTATACTCCATTGTAATGTTAGAATTGTATAACTCTTCAAAATATCCTTTTCTTTCCTTTCTAAGCTCTTCAGTATAGCATTGCCATTTTTGTCATTTATGATTAAAGGCGGTTCATATAGACACATAAATTGTAACATATTCTGCCAGGAGATTCCAATGTTACAATCTGGAACCCAGAAGCACTGTCTTGTTCTTCGATAAATTAAGATCTCTTACAAGATCATTCAGTTTTATTTGGATTATTAAATGTAATTTAGTGGATATAGCTTGCTGAAAATCAGGGTCGCTTGATATTGATGGTTCAGTACTCTTCTCATCAGTGGAAGAAGCTGAAAATAATTCTGGCACTTTGGGTATTGGCAAATGTCATGTTTTACTGGATGTATTGCAGAAGCGGTATTTGCATATTCCAGAGTCCATTTCTTCTTCACTGATATGCCTTTCCCAGTTAAAGGGACCATGCAAAAGTAACAGTTATTGCGATGATTAGTGTGCTCTCTCTAAATCATCAGAATTGCAAACGGCATAGCTTTCCTTTTTCCCGTTAACCACAGTTTAATAGGTTCTGCACATCTATTACAACATATGTGTGGCACCCAGCTTTTACCGTCATCTATTTTGCAGCCAAAATGCAAAGGTGCGCCTTCTTAATCTCTTTAGTTATATTTCGTTTTCATGATAGAAATATGCGGTTGAGTCTGTGGGTCTCACCAATGGCTCACTAGTCAAACCAACCATGCAACAGAAAACCTTAGTAGATGGCATGCCTTTATATTGAGGTTATCTTCTTATAGAAGCTTCATGGCACGTCATCTATACAATCCGGTAGTCGTAACCTTCGATAACAGCTACTGTGTTGTTCCGACAGGCCGACGTTGTGATTGAACTAGTTACGGGCATGGCGTGGGTGAGCAGAACAACAAAGAAAACTGTCGCAAGGGCCAGAGTTGTGCCCTGATGTCGACGTCTGTTTCGGCAGCATTAGACTCGAAACACCATCGAGTCGAATGGCTGTTGGAACAGAGGGCGGAGCACTTATGGGAATGCCCCACATGCTGTGAGGCCAGTTTCTAATCAAGAAGATAGAAATATCACCTCACTAGATATATAATATAAGTTAATTATTGATACTGTTCACACACGTCCTATACATTTTTAACTACGATACTTTTAATAAACACGCATGCACTAGCTACTGCCAAACTTGTATCAGAGATAGAATGTTTATACAAAAATAGGATGTAATAATAGGTACTCATAGGATCAGGGCCACAGAGAGCCACATCAGGCGGCACCGCAAAAGCGGCATAAGCACCGAAATCATCAAAATACAATTTGAACCATTCAATAATACCACCAAAAATACATTCACGGGGTCGCATTTCGAAGACTTGCATTATACTGAAAAAAAATCGACCGCTTGCTATTGAGTAAATTTGCATCATTATCTTCTCTTCCAGTAAAAAAATGTATTGGCCACTAGAAAAACATTATGCAACCGCCCACAACAGTTGCGTCATATAGATATATATAATTAAAATAAATACGTAGTCCGTGAAGCTGCCAAGTAAATGACTACGGCTGTTTCTGATGTTGCACACACTCGAATGTCTCACTATAGTCAATTAACATGTATAAGCTTCAATGATAAACTATCTACATGTCTCTATGATGTTTCCCATATTAAAAGTATGATGTCTCTATGATGTTTCCCATATTAAAAGTATGATGTCTCTATGATGTTTCCCATATTAAAAGTATGATGTCTCTATGATGTTTCCCAAATTAAACGTATGATGTCTCTATGATGTTTCCCATATTAAAAGTATGATGTCTCTATGATGTTTCGCAAATTAAACGTGTAATTATCTATGATATTCGCATAATAAAAGTGTGATGACTGTTTCGCATATAAAAAAGTGTAATGTCTATATTATTTTTCGCATATTAAAAGTGTGTGTTTCTATAATGTATTATGGTGTTTTTGTTTTTGAATGTGATTTTATTAATGTAACATGTAAGTAACCTATTGATTTAATCACTCTTTATCTTGTTTTGTAATGTTGAATTGACATTATAATTGTTTCTGCCATTCATCCAAGTTGGAATTTTGTTGATCAATATACTTTTTTTTTCGATGTTCGTGTGTACTGCGGCTTTGGTGACTTAGGGTTCACTTCGATCTTCTCTGGAGTTTTCTCAGTCCGTTCTTCGTTTTCATCGGTCCTAGTTTTAGCATGTATGTATATCATTATTGTTTGGGGTCATATTTCTCAACAGTTATGTATGTCGTTATCTTTTATGAACACGTTTCTGAATACTCACAACGGCAGTAATGGACAGAATCTTATATTTGTTATCGATAATACGTGAAACTGCAGAAACTATAAATCAACAGGCGAAGTTGGAAAGCATTAAATTATATGTCGTGTTCTTGTGTTCTTTACTTAGTTCATAACTTGGGTTAGAAGCGTGTATTTGGTTTTTTTTTTTTTTTAAGTCTTAATAACTATAATACTTTGTAGGCGAAAACAGAAAATGATACCCATGGTGTGTCTTGTATTCTTTACTTGATTAACGCTCTTGACCTGAAATGTATTCAGAATGATGTTTTAATTGAAAAGCTGTATCAATTTACGTTCTTATTTGTCTCCGAAACTGTGAGCTTCAAGATCAGCAAATTTAGATCAGACAACATTATACTTCTCTTGCTAGGGACAATCTGAAATAAATAAGCTACAACAGAACAGTCTAACTAAAGCAGTGGTGCTGGAACCGGGGTAAATTACTCACAAATTAGCACTAATGAAAATTAGATATGTAAAAATGCGAAGAAAATATATTTAACATTTCAATTGAGAAGCAATTACTGTTTTGTTATTGTTTGTAATATTTTATTTTGCTGTCAACGTTTACTTTCAACAGTGCCATGTCGAAGTTGACGCCAAACTGTCAGATTCGAGCAGAAAGTACACGTCTTTTTGTCCTTTTTAATTCGAAGGGGTAATATACTGCAAATAAATAAAATGTGTAGCAGGGAAGGACAAAAAATAGCATGCGGAAAGCTAATGTTTAGCCGAAAGGCGCTAGTATCGCAGCCTCCTGTTAACATTGCTCTATTTCTCCTAGTTATATTCTTCCAACTATAATGAATTTTAGAATGAGCACATAAAAGCATTTTTTTATTAACCCATTCTTTTATTTTCATAAAATACATTCTACTCTCCTGTACAACAACAACAACTTAAGTTCTTCTCATAAACGTTCTAAGTTTTATGATAGCCAAGAAATATATTGACAGCGAGTTGCATTTTGTATTCTTGCTGCCGTTTTAGTGAGTTCAATTTCAAAATTTTACAAGATAACATCTTGACATTTTTTTGTTCCTTATTTCATGTTTGTTTTTACTACGAACTCCCACCAACTTCCTTCCTCTTAATTCTACAACTTGCGCAGATTCACAGTTTGTATTTGTGTATTGCAACTCTTCCAAGGTGTAATCCAACGGCTTCCCTATTTGTGTTTCCCCCTTATTGTTCTGAGAGAATTGTTTGCGTTTGTCCAGGATTTATTTTTGTAATGAACTAACGCTAGCTGCCTTGTGTGTCTCATTCAGCATCCTTATCTTGACTTCATATGGCTTCAAGTATACTGCTAGAGGAGAAGTGTGATTCGTCATTGATTGCTATCTTAAATGTCTCAATAGCGACATCAGAACAGATCCAGTTTGAAAGAAAGATGCCGAATTGTCTTATATTTGCATACATTTCATGAATATTCATTAGCAACTAGAGGTCACCACTAAAAAGAGATATGATAACACTATGTTGGAACTGTTATACACGAACATATTCTAATATATCACACGAAATGTTATTGAAGAAGAAAAGAATGTGACATTTCATAATTGTGGAGTGTTTTCCATCTTCTCCGTTTAAGGTGATTACCTTTCTTTGTGTCAATCAAATATATCAATTTCCTTCTCTCCGTCCTTCATATTTGACTGCTATTTATATTCACTGGCAATATTTATGTCGTCATCTTATCACAACAATAATTTTCCCGCCAAACAAAAGCCGGGACACGGATGTGAATTACATGGAAACATTTGTTTCGTTTCTTTGCAGGCGCCAGCAGTCCAAGAGAAATATTTTCATTCTGTTGTCTGTTATCGAGGTGCAATCTCTGATGAGGAAATGGGGAATAGACGTAGAGAGTAGAAACGGTAAATATGTATCGAGAACAAACTAAGAAATAAAGAAAACATGTGAGCTGAAACAGGATATTAGAGAAAAACAAGAATGAATAATGATGTACAGTCAATGAGGAACGAATGTTTCATTTTATTCACAAATCACTTACGACTCAATAATCGTTAAGTTAGACGTGACTAAGTAGCAAGAAATCATTCACGGTCGGATAGATATAAATTACTCGCAGTGGCAACGTTGAGATCAATCATTTAGTTCAGGGAGTTATTTAATTCTAGTTCGTGAATCACATTTGTTCTGACACACGTACAGTGCCATGTTCTCCGCGTCAATGTTTTCAATTTCAGCAAACTATCAGCTCCCCATGGGAGACTTGATCATAAAATGAGATAAATATTTGACTTTCGATCCATACAATTGGAGGATCTTGCGTGATCACAACTGTTAATCTTTGACTAGTAATTGTTTCTTAAATTATCTTTAATAAATTATCTAATTTATTAATTATAAATCATTATATATATTATAAATTATCTACGAAATCCTGCTACTTTCTTCTGCATGCTTTTTCTTATATATACTGATTTATTTAGTAGGACCAATAAGGCAATTCATTTCTAAATTGTGTGATTTGTATCACGCTTTTATATAATGAAAAATAACATATATAGAAACACAATTATCTAATGGTTTTTATGTGTAAAAATGTTCAAAGAAAAGGCGCGACAATGGGGTTTTCGTCTGCGTGGGATGAGTAAAATAATGTCTTGCAGAAATCTCATAACTTTTGTCTTCAATTTTGTCTAACATGTTATAAACATTGTACATTTCACTCACATCACATTTCACTCACATCACATTTCACTCACATGTCACATTCACTCACATATCACATTTCACTCACATGTCACATTCACTCACATGTCACATTCACTCACATATCACATTTCACTCACATATCACATTTCACTCACATATCACATTTCAGTCACATATCACATTTCACTCACATGTCACATTCACTCACATATCACATTTCAGTCACATATCACATTTCACTCACATGTCACATTCACTCACATATCACATTTGTTCATTCACATCACATTTTACTCACATATCACATTTCACTCACATATCACATTTCACTCACATGTCACATTTCACTTACATATCACATTTCACTAACATATCACATTTCACTCACATCATATTTCACTCACATATTACATTTCACTCACATCACATTTCACTCACATATGACATTTCACACACATATCACATTTCACACACATATCACATTTCACACACATATCACATTTCACTCACATATCACATTTCACTCACATTGTACATTTCACTCACATATCACATTTCACACCACATTGTTTGCAAAAGCAAAGGGTAGAGGGATGAAGAGGGCACACAACAACTTTACAATTACACATTCAGGGGTAAACGAGAATGACAATGCGAAACATTGTGTAGGGTTTATAGTGGAAGAAAAAACTGCCAAAAACATCTTAGAAATAAGCTATACTTCAGAGAGAATAATGAGCATCACAATACTAGAAAACAACATAAGAACAACTTACATACAAATTTACTCCCCATGCAACAACAATCCAGCAGACAGTGAAGAATTCTATGAACTATTAAACGAAAACATAAACAAAATAGATAAAGAAGATAACTTGATAGTAAGGGAAATTTCAATGGATGTCCAGGGAAAAGAACGAGTGAAGACAGTAGATACCTATAACCATTTTGGGATCAGTGGCGTAGCGAGGGGGGTGCGGAGGTGCGGTCCGCCCCGGGCGGCATCATCGGGAGGGCGGCAAATTTATTTTGGTCCAGTCTTTCACAATCACTGACATTTTTTTTAAATGTCACAAGGGCGGAAAATTATGATTCCGCCCCGGGCGCCATTGAACCACGCTACGCCACTGTTTGGGATACAGCAACAACAAGAAATGAAAATGGAGACAAATTACTAGAGATATGCAGTCAAAATGAACTATATATCACTAATATTTTATTTAAACACATCATCATCATCAAGTGCCATCTCCGCAACGAAGGTTAGCTGAAACAGATCTCCAACATTCCGTCTCTTGATTTGGTGGTGCACTCTGCTAGACTTAACTTGTCCATCTTGTGATATTACTCTCCCACTTGTAGCTCTGTCTACCTCTTGTTCGCTTCCCTTTGACTTTACCCTCAAGTAAGGTCTTCATTAATGTGTCTCTTTAAACACAGGGGGGTCACATATCTATACCTGGCATAAATGGAACAAGCCTGGATGCAGAAGTCAGATTGACTTCATATTAACGAAAACCAAGAACAGAAGACAAATCATGGACAGTCGAGCCGTACCCAATGTATCAGATAAAACAGACCACCATATGGTGATGGCTACCATCGGTAAGCCAAAAGCAGAGCGAACATATTGATAAAATGAACAAGAAAGGCAATGGCAAGATCATTAGAATTAACAAGCTTCAAGATGAAAACATATTAAAACTCTTTGAAAGACAGATAGAAGAGGTATATAAGAAATTAAATCCAGAAACAAGATCAGTTGAAGAAGAGTGGATGCAATTTAAAACCTTAATAAAGAACACAGCTAAGGCAATATGTGGTACTAAACAACGCGGGAAAGATGGGAAAAGAGCACCCCTTGGTGGAGTAAAACTATAAGACAATGCGTAAAAGAAAAAAAAACTATACAAAGACAGGAAACATAAAATAAGAACAAGAGATATATGAAAAATATACATTAGTTCGAAAAGAAGTAAAACAAATTATTAAAGAACTAAGAGTAAACATGGTCTGATTTTGGAAAGAACTTGAATAAAGATGACAAAACAGCTACAAAACGTTTCTACAAATCAATCAAAGTTTTGAGAACCAGAACAGAAAACACGATCCTACAGAACTAATAAAGGACAAAGAAAGTAAGCCAATCTCAAATAAGCAAAGAACATTAAAAAGATGTAAAGAATACTTTTCTGAATAAATACAAAACCAAGCTATAATACAGCAAAAGAAACCATAAATAGTTGTAATGAACAAGTCAAATATTCTTCTCATAGATGAAATTGCTGAGGTCATGAAAAAGGCAAAAAAAAATTACAAAGCTCTAGGGATATATATCACACTACTAGAAATTATAAAATTAGCAGGAGAAACAGGATTATATTCTCTACACGGGAATTTTTAACACAGCGTGAAGATAACAGAAGACACCAAAAGACTGGAGAAAAGCTATCATAGTGCCAATGTGTAAAAAAAAGCAGCAAAAGAGACTGTAAACCAGTACAGGGGAATTACAAGTTAAGCCATGCAGGAAAAATATATTCACAAATAGTAGAGAAAAGACTAAGACCTGTAATAGAAAAACAGCTTAGTAATACACAAATGGGATTTAGAAGAAACAGAGGATGTACTGCTGCAATATTTATTGTGAAACAGTTGACAAGGAAGTCAATAGAATACAACCCAAATTTATAGATATCCCTCATAGATCAAGAGAAAGCATTTGACCGAGTAAACAGAGAAAAACTATGGGAAACATTAAAAATTTATGGAGTATGCCAACATTTAATTAACGTTTGTAGAATTCTCTATAACAACAGCAATTGCACTGTAAGAACAGCAGCGGACTTTGTGATTAGCACAGGAGTAAAACAGGGATGTGTATTATCCCCACTACTTTTTATTACATACATGGACCATATAAACAAAACAACAAATTCAAATAAAACAAATAAACTGCTTTTTGCAGATGACAAGATTTTATCCTACAACAGCATTAAAAACCTGCATGACCACCTAAACACAATAAACATAACAGGCAAGCAATTTGGAATGAAAATCAACATAGACAAATCAGAAGTAATGAATATTGCAAGAGAAAAGGAGAACATCAACATACAGATAAACAATAAACAACTAAAACAAGTAGATGAATTCAAATATCTTGGCAGCACATTGAGATATGACAACAAACAAGAAGCAGAAATAGATGCAAGATGTAATAAGGCCTGTCAGATCATTGGTCAATTAACACCTTTAGAACAAAACAAAGATATTACACTAGAAACAGAGAAAGCGATATTCAACACCATTTTTCTAACAACGTTGTATTATCAGTGTTAAACTTGGACATTAGATTTTAGAACAATTCATAAGATTAACACCACTGAAATGAAACGTGTGATTGGAGTTAGCTTGAGAGACAAAATCAGGAATGAAGAACTAAAAAAAACAATTAGGTATCAAGTCAACAATAGAATACATTCATAAACAACAAGTTAAATGGTACGGCCACATAACCAGACAGAAAGAGCAAAGTGGTATCCAAAAAATACTTAACAAATGATACGAAAACAGGAGACCTATTGGACGCTCTCGCAAAAGGTGTATATATAGTGTATTAGAGACACTCGGAAATATAACAGCAGAAGAGGCAAATAGAAGGACAAATGACCGTAAAATCACTCTCTCCTCAACACCGAAAGGTACATGAGGACAGAAAGAAGAAGAAGAAGACGGCACCACATTTTACTCATATTGCACATTTTACTCACATCACGCATAATCGATACCTATAAATCACAATTATTGAAAAACACTGTCCTATGCAGGGTATACTTTTATTATTTATAATTATTGATATCTTTACCAGACACATAAACACGCGCGCACGCGCACACATACACACACACACACACACAGATACTATTTAGTACAGATGTGAGCAACGTTAGGTGGAGGAAAGGGGGGGGGGAATTTGAAGCCCGATTGAGCTTGAATGTCATTGGGTCAAAGGGTGTTTTTTTTGTAGTCTCTTGTGGTACCTATATCATTTTCAGGGATCGGTGGGGGGGGGGTGTATAGCCACTGATTTCGATGAAACAGACGTTTGTATGTCTGGTATATGAACCATGACAGCTGAACAGTTGCTATAGTCTGCCCATAGTACTTAGTCGAAAACAGGTGATGAAGTTTTACTACACGACGACTAACACACTATCACTATCGGAAGCTGGCGTTAAGTAATACACACAACGGAAAACAAGCTAAAATCATACAAATAACACTACACATTACATAGTCAAGTTTCGACCAAAAGGCCTTTATCAAGATACGCACACAAAAAAGACGAGAAATAGAAATTATCACAACATACAAACGTGTCCAACCGAAATATGAAAGTGAGATGCCGAAAGGACAGGAACAGCCCGAATATGAACCATGACAGATGAACAGGTGTTATAGGTCTGTCTATTGCTCAATAATCAAATTGTCATCTTGCAGCAGTTTAATTCTTTCTTTTTTATGTCTTACCGAAAAGTTTAATTATGTGATGGATTACTTGAACATACTTTTACCAAATTAGTTTCGTAAATTAGACTTCGAGTCTTTTCCTACTGTTCGCTCGCTGGTAGTTGTGTCCTAATTAAACTATCAACAAATTACAGGACAGAGCTACAAGCAATTTTAGAAGCGTCAAAGGCACTAGAGGAACAGAGGCTCAAAGGAGCTAACATGGTCTTCTTGTGTGACTGCAGGTCAGGACTCCAAACCATCCAAAATGAACCTAAAGATCGCCTAACAAAAACAACTGTAGAACTTCTAAATCAACTGTCTGCCAACAATAAAGTTGTGCTGCAGTGGATCCCTGCACACTGTGGAATAGCAGGAAATGAAGGAGCTAACAGACTGCCAAAAGCAGGTGCAAAAAGGGAACAATTCCAGCACAGAATATCACTCACTGAAGCAAAAACCCTCATCAAAAGAAAATATAAACAAACATGGAGTCAGAGAATAGACAGTAACTTTCCACATGACCCTATTCTAAAGCTAAGCAGGTCAAAGCAAACCACAATATTTAGATTTCGCACAGGACACTGCATACTAAAAGAAAAGTACATCTCCACAAAATTAAGGCTCTCCAAACTGACCAATGCCCATGTCAAAAGGGTCCCCAGACTCCAGAACATATTCTGCAGACATGTCCACTCTTTGATGACGTGAGAACTAAAACATGGCCCCAAGAGACAGATTTGAAGGTAAAGCTGTGGGGCAACCGTGAGGACCTTCTGCTGACGACTGAATTCGTGGAGGCGGCCCACCTCTCTGTATAGACTTATGAGCATACGAAACTGATCGCAGAAGAAGAAGTATCCTAATTGGTACGCATATTGGCTTGTTGCATACTTTTGCAGCTTCTTTACTGCTGAATATTGACTGTGGTCGTGCTCGCATGCAGGTGGGCATGACCAGATTTAGTTTTTCTGTCGATTTTTTCTATCGGTGTCATACTTAGGTACTATCCTCTCGATCACGAGCTGGTTAATTCAGGACCACTTGAACAGCGACACCCATTATTTTTTTCTGGTAAATGATCTATTACAACCAAATTATGCGAATGTTTAATGTTGAACGGAGGTTATCTCAACATAAGAGGTGTTTCTTTGTTGTTGTTGTTTTGTTGTATTTTGTGTAATAAACGAGCTGGCATCGATGGGGTATTATTTAATTTTGGAGATTCCTTTTTAAAATTCAAATATATTTCCATTAGTTTACTGTAAGTGAAAAGCACGTGTTTCATTGGTTTGCAGTGCTTTTTATATTATTTTATTTTCCTATAGGGCCGGAGGTTTCGACTCTTCAGACCCCTCAATAATATAATGTCTTAAAATGACAGCAGAAGACAAGGAAGAAAAGGATACCGGGCTGTTGATATGTTCAGAATGTATTATCTTCACATACGACCATCAAGTCTCATAAGAGTCCTCAGAGGATGCGAAAACCAACAAAAAGATTCCACAAAAGTTGTACCCAGTACTACCCGATTTCAGTGTAATATTTGTTGGCGATGACGTCACTTTTGATTGAACCAAGAATGGGGAGCCTGACCTTCGAGAGAGACTTGACCAGACAATTCTGATGTACTTGATTTCTACAAGTAGGGCTCTGAGAGATAGCTTGGGGCAGTAAACAAAGATCTTGATTGCGTGTGTTTGTCTTTGGTTCACATAAATATTCCAGCTTGGAAGCTAGTTTGCCGATACATTATTTTTTATCTCTTTCTTTTATTCAGTTATATTTTAATTATATTTCTTATTTTTCTTTCTTCCCTTCCTTTTCTTCATTTTTAGTTACCCCCCCCCCCCCCCCCAATCATCGGGGTATCTTGATCCTTTTTTTGTGATCGATTGTACTGTCTTTATTGGCAGTGTCATCAACTGGGTGAACGAAGAATTTTTTTTCATTTAATGGGTCAATAAATCATGTAAAGAATATTTAAGCACATTTTGACCCTCCACCTCATCATCAACTATCACAAATTCAGTGACCCTCCGCCTGCATAATTGTGCCAACGAATTAACACCCCCCCCCCCCGCCTTCCCATCCCAAAAAGGCTATTGCAAAACAAGTACCGGTACATAAAAGCTACACGATTTTGTTTCACATTTCTAGAATAATTTTTCTAATTCAAAAAATTTAACTGGTGAATAATAAAAATGTGGTGCATGTTAGGTAAATATGGCCTCACCACGTGATAAAAGTCCATCTTTTTAATAGTAGGTTTATTTCATTGAGTTTCCGTGATGAGGAGATAAAAAAATGCGAAGCGCCTGCTACCTCTACTTCCATCTTCGCGTAATGCACTGAGAACTACCCAAAAGGTGTTCCAGGGGAGGGTGATGGGTGACCTCTCAGTGCGTTACGCGCAGTTCAATTAATGCTTCGTTATATGCATCTTTAACGAAAGTTAAATAATGTATTCTTATTTTAAATAATGTATGACATTATTTCCCTATAAAATAGGCCACAACTACTTAACATGAACCAAAATTGTATTGTTGAATTCAACTTCTGCCAAACCCCCATCCCCCTAGTCAACAACTGTCAAACTTAATCAGACCACCCCCCCCCTTTTTTAAAATTATTTTTCGACTTCATTGTCGAACAGCCCCATAGTTTATCTTACACACCAATAATTACATGAACTCATATTGTTTGTGTGATATACATGGGACTAATAGTCAAACTTGTCTTCTACATACACATAGAGATTTCCTCTGATAAGGAGACATCCTCTTGAAACATTATATAACGCTGACATTTGACGTCTTCCATGTATGCAAGTTCTGCAGTCACAACCAGTCATTGCATACAGAGGAAAAGATCTTTGTCATGTGACATATTCTATCTAGAACGTTGTCTTCAAAATGGACTCCCTGAACCATTCTCTTTCATGGGGCATGCGGATTGCACTTTCCAATTTTGATGTTATCTTTACTGTCGTCAGTCCATCGTATTCGAAAAGTAAAATCCTGTTTCGTACTTTGACCCACTTTTTTGGTTAACGATCCGGCTATTGTGTTCCGTTTCGCGTCTGTTCTCTTCGTATCTCATTTTTAACACGACACGACTTTGCTCAAATGGTCTGAGCTAAGTACAATTTTATTTTATTTTTACTCTTATTTCTATTTGTAATTAACATAGCATTCTATCTTCCTCACGTTATCCTCTCTTTTCACTCTTTCATTTTGCTTTCCCCTCCTTATCTCACAACTTCTGTCTTCTTTTCACTTGACATCTTACTTACCTTTATTTACCCGTCTTCTCCTCTTAGTACCTTCATACCAATTGTTTGGCTCTATGTAACATTTATTGTTTGTGTTCTTTTGTTTGTCCTGATGAAGGCTTTTTAGTCGAAACATCGTCTGTCACTGTGTCTTGTTGTTAAGTTGCTTTATCGACTTATTTTGGTGACACGAATACCTATTTCTGTTCATTTTGCTAATTTTGTGAATGCGTTAGCTGGACTGCTATACTTATGTTTATTTCTTTCGTTGACTCTCCTTCAACGGACATTCTGCTGCCCATGTAAATTAAACTGGTCATTTTTTCGAATATGTGTTTGCCGTTTCTATACAAGTTCATTTTATGTAGCCTCTACTTTAACTTGTGTCCAAGAGATGATTCATTATCTCCTTATTCTACTGTTGTTCTCCTGATATTATGTGACTTCCACACACTATTTTCCCTTCAGAGTCTAGGCAAGTTAGTGTCTGGTTAAGTTTTCAGATTGTTTTCTGAGTGTGTGTTCAACCGATTGTTACTTTCTCTCTTTTGTTATTGTTGTTTATTGTTCGTTCTCAGACTCTCGCATTATCTCTCTCGTAGCAAGACAAAAGTCCTACTATATTTCCAATAAGATGTAGTGAAGAGAACTATCTCTTCAAGAGAACTATCTCTTCAAGAGAACTATCTCTTCAAGAGAACTAAGATGTAGTGAAGAGAACTATCTCTTCAAGAGAACTATCTCTTCAAGAGAACTATCTCTTTAAGAGAACTATCTCTTCAAGAGAACTAAGATGTAGTTATGAGAACTATCTCTTCAAGAGAACTATCTCTTCAAGAGAACTATCTCTTCAAGAGAACTATCTCTTCAAGAGAACTATCTCTTCAAGAGAACTATCTCTTCAGGAGAACTAAGATGTAGTGAAGAGAACTATCTCTTCAAGAGAACTAAGATGTAGTCAAGAGAACTATCTCTTCAAGAGAACTATCTCTTCAAGAGAAATATCTCTTCAATAGAACTATATCTTCAAGAGAACTAAGATGTAGTGAAGAGAACTATCTCTTCAAGAGAACTAAGATGTAGTGAAGAGAACTATCTCTTCAAGAGAACTAAGATGTAGTCAAGAGAACTATCTCTTCAAGAGAACTATCTCTTCAAGAGAAATATCTCTTCAAGAGAACTATATCTTCAAGAGAACTAAGATGTAGTGAAGAGAACTATCTCTTCAAGAGAACTAAGATGTAGTGAAGAGAACTATCTCTTCAAGAGAACTAAGATGTAGTGAAGAGAACTATCTCTTCAAGAGAACTAAGATGCGCCCAATGATTTGTTCTTCTTCATCATTCAGCCCATAGTATTCTTGACAGATGCAACGCCAGTGTTTCAAGCACTCTAGTCTGGAAAACTAACAGACTTACAAAAACTACTTAATAAACTGTCTTACAAGTAACGTAACCATGCAGTGGATACCCTCTCACTGTGGAATACCAGGAAATGAAAAAGCAGATCAATTGGTTAAGGAAGGTGCTGTCGAAGACCAACCAGATGTACCAATAACCTACCATCAGGAAAAAAACAGATGATCAAGTCAATAAGAAAGCCACAAACATCAACACAAGATCACTATTAAATTATGAACGGATCAGAACAAGTTCTACTTCTACGCCTCAGAACGGGACACATCCTACTCTGCAGTCACATGTACACAAAGTTCAAGATTGGCAACATGGCCATGTGTACATGTGGACAGGCAGCACAGAATGCTAAACATACACTTCAAGAGTGTTCTGAGTTTGAAACGCGGAGATAGACATATTGACCAAACAACACTGGAATCAAAAAATAGGCAACTGTATGAAGTACAAAAGACAGTGAGTTTTATTCAGGAGACAGAATTACAGATATAGACATGTTTCACGTGAACGAAAGAAGAAGAATTTTTAAATGTCAGCAGATTTAGTCCAGATAAAATGTTGGATCCTGAAGGATTAATAGGATTTAGTCCAGAAAAAGTGTAGGATCCTGCAGAATTAGTAGGATTTAGTCCAGAGAACAGAACCATTTGTGTCATGATTTACACCTTGTTTGCGAAATTTTCGCATTCCTGCCTGACAAATTCAACATCAGCACGACTTCCATGTTACTATGACCATCCATGGAATGGGATAGCCAAACCCACTCTCAAAAACCTCTTTATTTGGTTTCCGTTTCTGACATGACTGGCAGACAACAATGGCGTTATTCTTTGCTTTCGTTTTGGGCCTCTACAACACACCGGGGTGTAGCCGTTTTATTTTTGTCAACTGCATGACACGTCCAACTTCGGTGATTTTCTCTCATTGATCCCCAGTTTCATTGACATCCTTTCTCGTGTTCCATAAATCAATTATCGGTATCTCAACTGTAGGCTGCTGCGATTAACTCAAGGGAAAAATTAAATAACTCTACCTTGTTATATCACAAGTGCTACCGGACCTAACAGGTGAACAAAGAACTGTATCACTGTTACCTGGCCGGACAGGGGAACATAGAATTGTGTCACTGTTAGCTGGCAAGACAGGGTAGCAAAGAATTATATTACTGTTACCTGGCCGGGAAGGGAAACAAAGAATTGTATCACCGTTACCTGGCCGGAAAGGGGAACAAAGAATTGTATCAATGTTATCTGGCCGGACAAAAGAACAAACTATAGCATCATTGTTACCAGGCCGGAAAGGGGGACAAAGAATAGTGACATTTATCTGCCATTAGTGCCGCAAGAGGTGAATAAGGAATTTTGGGGTGGAGTTAGTTGACTATTCCCATAAAGGGTCAAAGCAACGCAGAAACAATGCTAAAGTCGGATGTGTCAGGCCGAAAGGCGCAGATATCGTAGCTAAACTGTAAACCATGACATATCGCATTTAGTTCTCCGAACTACATCATATTAATGTACATCAGTGAGAATGGACGCAGAATTTCTGTCACTGCCTCCTATAAATATATATAAATATATATATAAATATATATATAAATATATATATAAATATATATATAAATATATATATATAAATATATATGTATATAATATTAAGCCATCAGGGTAGTAAGGAGAATGCGGGGGGGTGTCACATTTAAACATTTAACGCAGAAATATTTCTATGCGTCCCTATCCTCTGTCATCCTTATGAGTTTAGAAACTTTCCACCCTGTTCAATCCTTGATAATGTCAAACCAAATCCTCTACTGGCCTCCACGTCTGCATCGACCTTCACACTTACCGTGAAGAACACCTTTTGACATTGAGTTTTAACATCTTGACACGTGTACATAGGAGTTTACACAGTTTCATTACCGTCAAGAGCGAATTTTGTTGACACACTATTTCATTAATTTTATCATGCACAAACACTTTGGTATTATGTTCACGGCACGAGATAAACAACACGTGCCTATAGAATTTGTTTTCAGACGTCTCTATTCTCCTCACTAAGTCCGCAATTAGAGTCCGGGTCTCACAGCGATATAGAAATATTGACAATACCAAAGATTTATAAATATTACTCAACGTGGGTGGTGATTCTGCTTTTCCAAAATGTGATTAATATGGCATGGCAGCCATTGCTAATCTGTTCTTAACTATAACTGTTTAATCCAGACTACTGCTAATCTGGACTCCGAGGTAGGTAAATGTGGAAACCTCTTCAAGTTTCAGTTCGTTCAGCCGTATGTTGGTTGGTACTTTAGTATTCCTTATCTGTGTCGATCCCCATGTCCTAAAAGGCGTATTGTGTGGTTGGGTATAGGATTGGCTACATCACCCTATGATTTATGTTTTGATAAATCCTGCAGAAGACACATGCCTGGAATGATGTGAAGGAATTAATCATTTGTGTAAAATTAAAGTCACAGAAAAGTCACAATCCTGCAAGAAAGTCATAGAAAAGTCACAATCCTGCAAGAAAGTCATAGAAAAGTCACACTCATGAGTGTAAGACTGTCCAACTCGTATCTAGAGATTGCAAGAAAGTCACAAAAAAGTCTTACTCCTGAGTGAAAAACAAAATGTGAATGGTTCACAACACTATTGTTGGACAACTCGTTTTTAGAAATTTCAAGATAGTTAAAGTTACACTCCTGAGTGAAAGACTGTCCAACTTGTGTCTAGAGATTTCAAGACAGTTACAGAAAAGTTACACTCATGAGTGAAAGAATGTCCAATTCGTGTCATCTAATCCTACATCCACATTCAGTAACATAAAAAGTAATGTTAAATCTAAAAAAGATAGCATAAAAAAGATAGGGGTGTAATGCTTTCTATGCAGTATTTACGTTGAGTATCTTGCCATTTCTTTCTGTACGGTCAAAAAGCGCAATTGTCTACGGTGGGATTCAAACAGGCATTTGGTCGACACTGACGGGTAGTTTCTTTCTGCCACAAGAAGGGGCTTGCAAAGCTTTGAGAAACAATTCACCATCAAAAGGAATGTCAGAGAAACATCAACCTGCAGCTGAAAATTTAATTCCACAATTTCACTAAGGGGAAAACAATGATAACTTCGTACTACATTCTAGTTATATAATCAGCATTATCATTACCATCATTATTACTATCATTATCATTACCATCATTATTACTATCATTATCATTACCATCATTATTACTATCATTATCATTACCATCATTATTACTATCATTATCATTACCATCATTATTACTATCATTATCATTACCATAATTATTACTATCATTATCATTACCATCATTATTACTATCATTATCATTACCATCATTATTACTATCATTATCATTACCATCATTATTACTATCATTATCATTACCATCATTATTACTATCATTATCATTACCATCATTATTACTATCATTATCATTACCATCATTATTACTATCATTATCATTACCATCATTATTACTATCATTATCATTACCATCATTATTACTATTATTATCATTACCATCAGTATTACTATCATTATCATTACCATCATTATTACTATTATTATCATTACCATCAGTATTACTATCATTATCATTACCATCATTATTACTATCATTATCATTACCATCATTATTACTATCATTATCATTACCATCATTATTACTATCATTATCATTACCATCATTATTACGATCATTATCATTACCATCCTTATTACTATCATTATCATTACCATCATTATTACTATGACTATCATTACCATCATTATTACTATCATTATCATTACCATCATTATTACTATCATTATCATTACCATCATTATTACTATCATTATCATTACCATCATTATTACTATCATTATCATTACCATCATTATTACTATCATTATCATTACCATCATTATTACTATCATTACCATTACCATCATTATTACTATCATTATCTTTACAATCATTATTACTATCATTATCATTACCATCATTATTGCTATCATTATCATTACAATCATCACTACCATTATCACTACAATTATCATTACCATCATTACCACCACCAGCATTACCATTATCATTACCATCATAGCTACCGTCGTCACTACCATCATGACTACCATCATCATTGTTATCATCATTATCATTAACATCATCATTACCCTAATCATTATCATCATTAAAAACACCAAAAATTGGACTGCAGTAAGAACAAAAGCTGTACGGCTGTTATCTTTACACTTTGACAACTAACAGAAAGAGCCACAGAAAACACCAAAGAATTATACATCCCATTCGTCGACCAAGAAAAGGTCATCAGCAGAGTAGACAGACAACAGCTATGGAAAATACTGTAAATGTATGGAGTACTAGAACATTTAATCAATATATGCAAAGACATTTATACTAATAGGCAATGTGAAGTAAGAACAAATACAGGAGTGTCCAATTAGATCCTAATAATAGCTACATCAGATGAACAATTGCAAGAACATTTGAAGAGAGACTCCACATAACATTCCAAAAAATTCAACATGAAGATTAATATTGAAAAGACCGAAATAATTACAATAGCAAAGAAAGAAAGAAATATCTATATCTCCATCGATGGATAATCAACACCTTAAACAGGTAAAATTAATTGGGAAGCATTATATCAAGTGAAAGGAAAAACAGTAAAGAGATACAAAATAGATGCAACAAAACATTCCAGTACCTAGGACACGTTTTTTCATAAAAACATAAATGTAAACACAGACATTAGAGCTGCATTAGAGAAGACTATTATTATCCCATCACTGTTCTACCAGTGACAAACCTGGACAATGACAGCACAGGACAAAAGAAAAATAGTGATAGCAGAAATGACATGTCTACGAAGAATACTCGGAGTGTCATTAAGAGATGGAATTAAAAAACAATAACATCAGATAGATAGCCAAAACAATACCAGTATTGGTTCACATCAAGAGATCAAGTGGTTTTCACACACTTTCAGACTAACAACAGACATCATGCCACAGATGGCCATGATACATAGACATCACGGCTAAAAAACCAGAGGCAGACCATGTAAACGATGGATCATATAAATCGAAGAAGCCGCAAGAACAAACTTACAAACAACACACAAGAAGGCCATCTACAGAGAACTCTTCTACCCCTGACGCCACACGGCAAACAAGGGCCACAGCGTATAGATAGATAGATGTATGGACGGATGGATGGACGGACGGACAGACAGACAGACAGACAGACAGACAGACAGACAGACAGACAGACAGACAGACAGACAGACAGACAGACAGACAGACGGACGGACGGACGGACGGATGGATGGATGGATGGATGGATATCATCACTACTATGATCACTATCATCATTTCCATCATCATTTCGTCATCATTCCCACCATCACTACCATTATTATTATCATAATCATCATCATTATTATTACCATCATCAGCATCAGCACATTTCATAATTTTTCTATATACATATTTTATCCATATGTGTTTGCACGATATCTTCACAGTTCAACTTGGAAAACATCAGGTTAGACAGACCGGAGACCAGTGATCTGATCATGTATCTACACTGTAACATCAGATCATCACAATCATGTCTGACAATCATATCTATTAACCATCTCCTAAATCATCGCCAGCGCACACCACCCACCCCAGATATGTCCGACTGTGTGAGTAATCGATAAGACAGTGTGGGCAATACCATTCTGGAATATGATCTATAGGGACAATATCAACCGCTTTCTTAGAGGCACTGTTTTCTTTGAATATATTCACTTCTGTGATTATAGGAAGGAGAAAATAATAAGTGTAACGTAGAATCGACTGATACTTTTCTACAGACTCCTACAAGATATATATCATTGTGGATTTGCTTGGCTTGAAATTAAGCTTTAAGAAATGCCAATTTGATTGAGTTCTTTACGAGAATGTAGACCTCACTATTGTGGTTTCTACTGAAAGAAAAATTCACTTAAATGTCACTTTGAGTGCTTTGTGCAATTTATAGACATACAAGTAGAAGCGAATGTATGCTCTCACTATTTCCTATTGATAAACACGTTCGCTTAGGTAGTCGATACAATAAAGGAAAAGATATGAAATTATTTTGTCTTTTTCTTGGTAAATCTCTTTGATCGAACAGTTTTTCTTTCCTTCTCGTTTGCACTTGAAGATGTTTTCACAGCAAGTCCAGTGTTCTTGATAAATGTTGATGTATTTCAGAGCTACTCAAGTCTCCCATACAACTTTCTGAGAGCCACAGCTCTGCTCTTAACTGGTTTAGTGTAATGCAGTCCTGCAGAATATGTTTCACAATCTGTTATGCCTATCCACATGAGAACAGAGGTGACGGAATGCTATTTTAGTTGGTTGCATAGCACCATGATTGCTAGTGAGTCTCTTGGTTTGGTTTCTGTGACTTCAACACCTGTGCTCGCTTGGGCAGGACTGCGGTCTTGCTTGACCTACGGGACTACCGACCAATTTATGTTTCCATCCACTGGTTGTTGGACTAAGCCCCATTTCCGCGTCAAGGAGTTGACCTCAATGGTGTCGAATTGTTGATTTTGTGTATGGCTATTTGTTCTCTTTATAGAAGCAGTTAATTATATATTATTTTTAATTACCATATGGTAAATATATGCGTATAGTATAAAGTTTCACGGCTCAACAACACACAAATAAGTTTCCGGAAAAATAAAAGCCGTACAGATGCAATCTTCGCCAGCAAACAACTTTCAGAAAGAGCGATATAACGTAACCAAGACTTATATTTGACTTTCGTAGACCAAGAGAAAACTTCTGACAAAATGGATAAAATACAACTATGGATAGGATAACACTACAGACATATGGAGTTCCCGAACATCTGATAAGCCTATGTCATAGCATATACGCCAACAGTCAATGTTCAGTAAGAACGAGCGCAGGTACATCTGATAATTTTCAAATTCACTCTGGTGTGAGACAGGGATGTGTACTATCCAGCCTACTGTTCATAACATACATAGATGACATCTGTAAAATAGCAAAGACAACGGAAGAAAACCATCTGAAGAATAACTTGAATTAACTACTCGTTACAGATGACCAAGCACTAGTGGCATCATCAGAAGAGGATCTACATAGACAAATGGACAGATTACATCAAACATGCCAGAAACATGAAGATAAATATAGAAAAGACCGAAGTAATGAAAATAGGAAGAACAGAAAGAAACACCAATATATATATATATATATATATATATATATATATATATATATATATATATATATATATATATATATATATATATATATATATTGAAAACAACAAACTTAAACAGGTGACAGAATTCACATACCTAGGAAGCAATATAACAACAGACGGTAGGGGCAGCAAAGAAATATATACTAGATGTAGTGAAGCATACCAAGCCCTAAGCAAATGACACAAATCTTTAGAAACAAAAAAATGTAGGTTTAAACACCAAAATAACACTATTCAACACAAATATTATGCCAACGCGGTGCTACCAAAACCAAACATGGACAACGACAGCGCAAGACAAACGTAAACAAGTGACAGCTGAAAGTGCATGCTTACGCAGAATCCTAGGAATATCGCTATGAGACAGTGAGAAATGAGGACATTAGATACAGGACCGGCGCCACCCCAATCTTGGAGTATATTAAGAGCCAACAGATCAAATGGTTTGTACACATCAGCAGATTACCATCAGACAATATACCACAGCAAGATATGCTACAAAGATATAGTGAAGGCAGATCTAGAGGCCGACAGCGAAAGCGGTGGACCACTAAAATAAAAGAGGCCACAAAGTCCACAATATACTCAGCACACAAGAGGGCCGTCTCCAGAAAACTCTTCTACCCCTGATGCCGAAAGACAACAAAGGATTTTAGCGAATAGATAGAGATATATAGATAGTATAAAGTTATATAGCGCACAACACAAGATGTGTCTGTTTCTGATGTCGAAATGGGAGCAAAAAAATAACACTTATAAATGCAATATTTTGATACGTGCATTAGCATGTGACAACTAAGGATTGTATATAAAGTTGAGGCCAATGGTTCTCAGCATGTGTCATATATCCTCCCTGGGGGTTAGGTGGATTTGCAGGTAGGCCACCGAGGAAAATGTCTAAATTGGATTCTACAGACCCGTCCATGGTGGAGGGTCACATGAATCTAGATATGTAAACGATAAACAGCTTGATTTATTTCCACAAAATTAAAAAGTGTTGATGACCAACAAACGTAGCAATAATCTTTTTTATGTCCCACAGAAGAAAAAGTTTCAAAAAACTGGACCACAGGACAAAAAAAGGTTAAGAACTACTGAACTAGCCCACCTCGCATAAAACCACAATGACCCCAAAATACCGTACTCTTCTCTGAGTAGGAGACTTTTTTTTTAAGAATTGCACACCGCTGAGAACCTAAGTCTTCTGAATATGAAATAAAGCTCTGAATAAATAACCATATTCCAGAAAGGAAGTGAGAGCTAATCAATCACTCGCAATTACTGAGGATCGAAACAACAACAGCACCAAAATACCATTATTGAGTTGGTTGTATTGAACTAAAGCGACAGTTGCTGCAATCATGATGCAACCCAAGATACAACGCACTTTGTTGTCTGGACTAAGTCCTGCTAAACTCCGCATACTAAACTCTTACTGCCGCAATGACACCCCATTAAACTACCAGTATTAACATCCCTAACACAAACTTTCTTTCAGTGGGAGACTTTAGCAACCACTTTCAAAGCTGGGATACAATAATTGAGACAGAAGTGGAGAAGAGATAGAAAACTGGCAACATGACAACAATCTAATCCTTCTCAACAAGCCACAGGATCCACCAACTTTCTACTCCAAAAGAAAACATGACACATTCACCCTAGATCTGGCATTCTGCGCCATCAGATCTAGCTGGAATAGTGGAAAGAGCAATATGTGAACAACTCGGGGGCAATTATCATTGCCCAGTCATCATCCAAGCGAACAAAACAATAACAATATCAACTAAGCCAACATTTAACTATGAGAAAGTAAATAGTCACATCTACAAACACAGAGTAAACCTAATCACAAGAGACATACAAGTAACAGAGATATAAACACATTTATCAGGGACTTTAAAAAAAAGGAATACTCAAAGCAGCTAAGGAGATAATGCCAAAGAGATGAAGTAAGAATTAGACCAACACAGTACAAAAACTACAGAAAAGAATGGCTGAAGCACTTACTATAGCATAAACTCAACCATCCCCACAGAACTACATCCCATTACAAATTACCAAAGTGAAGTTCACTAAAGAGAAGAAACACAGAATAAGCTGGAAGGACAAAAACTAACAAATTAAACTTTGAAAAGGGAGGCAGTTGTGGAAACTAACCAAGCAAATAAAAGATGATATCAACTTTCAGCGGCACTGAAAGATAAAGATAAACTCTAAGCTGGCAAACACGTAGCAGACATACGTGCAAAATCCCATAGAAAATGTACCATCGCTATCAGCACTTGCAGACAACGAAATATTCGTCAAGACATTAAACAATGGTAGGAACAACATAAACTGTCACGTATAAACAATTTCGTTAGAAGAACTAAAAGTATCTATACGGAGACTAAAAGATAGAAAATTTCGAGGACCGGACAGCATTACCAATGAAATTCTTAGAACCCAGGACATGCAGTAATGTATAAATAACTACAGAAATACATCCACAGTTGGGATACAGGCAATGTGCCACATGGAGAGAAGCGCTGGTGTGTCTAAAGAAAGGCAAGGACAAACATAATCCTGACACTTTCTGCCAATAAGCATAACGATGTTCATAAATTACGTCAACAATTCTTTGCAAAAAGTTTTTTATACCCTCCCTTTCACTTGTCAACAATTATCAAGAATTCAGGGATACCTCCCTCCCTGTTTAATTATATCACATAAATTTTATTTCATTCCACCTAAAAACCCTTTTCGCAGAAGACGTTCGAAAACAGAATATTTTTTTAGAAAAAAAATGTCACATGCTAGCAATTTAATTGGTCTATAAAAAACAGTATTACCGACATGAACTTTGTCAAACTCTTGCCCTTGCCAATAACTTTCAAAGCTTTTTAGACCTCTCCCCCCCCCCCCTAATTATTGACGTAATTTATGGACAGCCACTAACCATATGAACTTTTCAATCTAACAAGTAGTTTTGGAGGAAAATAATTCTGAGTAGTATGACTTATGATGCCAACTATAGATATATCTGCAAGACAATGGAAAGAATGTTCAACAGACGACTGAAGCGATACATAGAATCAGAGAAACTATGTATGCCTGAACAAGCTGGATTTATAACGTGCAACGGTACAGATTACCAAATAATATATTTAATACAAACAGCAGCAGAGAACATAGCAGCGTGGGCAAGGAAATGGATCGTAAAGGTTAATGCTGAAAAATCCCCAACAACACTCTTCACACTTCAAATAAGGACAACACATTAGAGATACAACTCAGAAATGCACATATCAAAACATATTAGGAATATGAATAATACACCAGGTACATCAAATCTAGTGTACTTGGGCAATTCACTAGACATGAGATTGACATGGAGGCCTCACATTGATAAAACATAGACAAAAGTAAGACATAAGAGTTCCATCCCTAAGAATACTGGCAGGAACAGGATTGGGGGGGGGTGGGAATGAAGCAACATTAAAGACGATATATGAAGGGGCAGTTAAACCAGTGCTAGAATTCGGATCAACAACATGGACAACATCGGTCGATTTCATCTACACGCTATGGACAAGGTACAGGATTAAGCATTTCGTCGTATCACAGGTTCCATGAAGCCATCTCCCATAAATGAAATGGAAAAAAAAATACAGACATACAGGCGAGACACTAAAATCATGATCCAAGCTGAAAAGTACAAGAGCATTCCAACACATCCATTGAAGACCAGATTAGGAGACCCAGCCAGTGGGTGGCTGAAGAGAAGCTGTTTCATTCATCGATACAAAAAAACTAAACCGAAAACACAAGGAAGAACTACCAGATATAACAAAAGAAATTACACCACCTGAAACTTCCTACTCGTAGCAATAGTAATATTAGTAATATTACTAGTAATAAGATTAGTACTACTAAGATTACTACTACTAATACTATCACTAGTAGTAGGAATAGTAGTAGTAGTAGTAGTCAGTCAGTTCCTTTTTTGCCAAGTTTAGCACATATGGCGGATGTCATAGTTCTCCATGCCTGTCGGTCAGTTGCCAAGGATTGCAAGTCTTGTGCATTTATGCCTGTTGATTTTAATTCATCATAAATGTTCTTCTGCGCGTTATTTTTGGTCTTCCCTGTTTTCTTTACCCGTCTGGTGTCCACATGAAGGCATGTCGTGGAATTCTGTCTTCCTTCATTCTAAGTATGTGGCCGATGTATGTCCAGCGGTGTTTTTTGTTGATGTTCGCCACATATTCTTGTTTTGTCTCCTCTCTTAGTATGTCGTTTGATTTGAAGTCTTTCCAATTAGTTTTGAGATTTTTCTGAGGCATCTATTCTCGAAGGCAACTAACTTCTTATCCATTATTGCGGTAGATTTCCAACTTTCACATCCATATATCAATGATGGAATCACACTTGCATTGAATAGGTGCAGTTTGATGTGTTTACTTGCAATCCTCAATCTCCAGATGTTTGAGAGTTTGTTAAAGGCGTTGGAGGCGAGAGCGATTCGAGTCTTGATGTCTGAGTTGGTATCCCCGTCTGCTGTTATCTTGCTTCTCAAATATACGATATTTGAAACGTTGTCTTGTATATTATCATCTAGTTTAATTGATTCTGTCAGGCCGGTAAAGTTCATGATTTTCGTTTTATGTGTGTAGTAGTAGTAGTAGTTGTAGTAGTAGTTGTAGTAGTAATCTTAGTAGTACTAGTAGTAGCATTAATAGTAGTAGTAGCAGTAGTAGTAGCATCAGCAGTAGCAGTAAAGGTAATAGTAGTAGTAGTAGTAGTAGTAGAAGTAGTAGTAGTAGAAGTAGTAGTAGTAGTAGTTATAATAGTAGTAGCAGTAACAACAGAACGGCAGTAAAAACAATAGTAATAATATTATTACTAATAGAAGTAGTTGTAGTAGTAGTAGTAGCAGTAATAGTTGTAGTAGTAATAGTATTAGTAGTAGCAGTAGTAGTATAGTAGTGGTAGTAGTAGTAGTAATAGTATTAGTAGTAGCAGTAGTAGTATAGTAGTAGTAGTAGTAGTAGTAGTAGTAGTAGTAATAGTAGTAATAGTATTAATAGTAGTAGTAGTAGTAGTAGTAATAGTATTAGTAGTAGCAGTAGTATTATAGTAGTAGTAGTAGTAGTGGTGGTAATAGTATTAGTAGTAACAGTAGTAGTATAGTAGTGGTAGTAGTAGTAGTAATTTTGTGATTGTTGCTATACTAAACCTGTTGGTGGTGTTATTACAACTGATATTCTCTGATGACATTCATTATTATCACTGCCGCCAACGCAACTACTTTCATTTCAATGAATTCACGTCCATCATCTACATCTCAACAATTCCTTTCATCACTTCGTTTCACAAGAACTCCTTCAACCAATGAATACATTCTACGCGCAGGGAGACAAAGTCAATGGCGAGGGGAAACCTCCAGCAGAAACTCGTGTAATCAATTATTATTATTGCTTATGCAGACCGCTAATAAGAGAACTTCCGGAGTCGTATTCATATTTCTATTTGGTTTGAGACGATGACCAGATATCTATTTTTCTTCGTGCCATGTTCTCGTGAGTTAGAAAAGCTAGAAGCAGGTCAATAGATCAAGTGATTTATTGGAAATGCCCCTAAGATAAAATAGTGGATACAGGATCAATAGAGCAAACTATGGTCTGTAGCGTAACTGAGAAATATATAGACTGATCTATGCGAAGTTAGTAAGACAGATTTGGAAAAGCGATTGATGACAGTATAATATAGCTGTGATAGATTGATCATTGAGCATATTGTTGAGATATAACTGATTGAGGTATGATCATATAATCTTCCTCATATGCAATCGGCAGGATGATATGTGATTAATAATAATGAATCCATAACCCGTCAGGGTTGTAGGTGTGTCAAAATGAGACCTTTAGTGAAGAACGATATCTACTCTTCTCTATCTTCTACCATCCTGATGAGTTTGGAAACTTCACACCCTGTCCAGTCTTTGATATTATCAAGCCATGTCTTCTTCTCTCCACCTCGTCTTCTTACACCCTCCACCGTACCTTCAAGAACATCTTTTGCAATCGAGGAATGTCTCATCATTTGCGCATACCAACGGAGTTAACGAAGTTTCACGATTGTCAACAGTAGTTCTTTTTCCCAAGCCAATGAAATAATTTTATCATGCACAAAAACATTGGTCTTATGTTCTCGATAACAGATACTCAACACGCGTCTATAGCATTTGTTTTCAAACGCCTGGATTCTTCTCTCTAAATCTGCTGTTAAAATCCAGGTTTCACAACAATATATTGACAAAACTGATTTATATAAGTTATCTTAACACGGGTGGTGATCTTGTTTTTCCAAATGGTTTTCTTGTTATGGAGACCATAGCTATTATCAGCCGTTTCTTAACTTCAGATGTTGATTCACTATCTCCGCTAATCTGAGCTCACAGATAAGTAAATATAGAAACCTCCTCCAACCTTTGATTGTTAAGGTTTATATTGGTTGGAACTGAGTGAGTACTTCTGTACTTACATAATGTTCATAAAGTGGAAAAGACACAATCACCTATGACCATATTTTTGTTTTTGTATGTTTGTTTAGATCCCCAAGACAAACAAAGACAAGAAAGATATCATGGACATACCACTCACAATTAATGAACTAAATGAAAAACCAGAGTCATTAAAATTTAAACAATCGCAAGTCTCAGATAACATCCCAAACGAACTGCTCATTCACTTTGGGATATTTTAAAAAAAGAACCTATTCCTATTTTAAATAACTAATTGGATAGAAAAAAAATAATGTCATGGAGTGACAAAAAAGAAACTCAGATATAAACACATTGGAGGTGTGAGAGTGTTGATTACTAAACACAATAGCAAAAAAGAAAAATAAACCTGTTTGGTCATATAAAAAGACAACTGTTTAGAAAGACAAATAATGGATCGGGTAGTTCACCTGGGAGGAGGGGAAACGGCAGACCAAGAAGACGATGAACTGACGACATTAAAAATAACATGAATACGTCGTTGGAAAATGCAAGCCGCATGGCCCAAGACAACGTTCTCCATGACAACGTACTGGAGAGAACGTCACTTAACAATTGACTATTTGGATGGAGTACCACAAATGTAGTAAACAGTCATCATGATACCTATTCACACAGAAAAAAGTCAAACCAAAAACAAGATTGACAGCTATCGACCTATGAGCCTAACCAGTTATCTGTGCAAGAATCCCATACGTGACATGTGAGATTGTAATTGTTTGAAAACTAATAAAAAAAACTGTCTTATATTGACTGAAACGTATGCTGTGATCAGCGTTATTCCACGCAACAAAGGTTATTCATGGGAATATTGAAGGTTGTATCCAATGAAAGGAATTGTATTCATATGAATAATGTAGAAATACTGCATATTTCTATCACCGTGAATAGACAAAGGGATGAAAGGGATTCATGTCCAAGAATTGTGGTAGAAAAAGCTATCATGGAAGTTAGGGAGGAAAAATAAATTTTTAAAATAGCATGTGATTAGAGAAGATATGAGATGATTGTGAAAATAAAAAAAGTACTAAAATAAACCAAGTCTGAGAGTAACAGGGAAAGTGAGCTAGAGTCTTGAGTCTACAATATAAGACCTACTGGCTAGTAGAAAATCCAGCCTTCTAAAATGACTCACTGGACTATTCACTTGATTTTGATTAACTGTCACGCAAAGTATAATCATAGTGACCAGTGAAAATAACGGGAATACTCAAATTCTATTAAGAAGTTGTGATTTACCATTAGCCAGTAGATCTTATATAGTAAGCGGTCATAATCCGAGGTTGTGAAATGAGTGAATGTGAACACCGGTGAAGTGATATGATGAGTGAATGTGAGCACCGTTGAAGTGATATGATGAGTAAATGTGAGCACCGTTGAAGTGATATGATGAGTAAATGTGAGCACCGTTGAAGTGATATGACCTGATAATTCTTTCTTTTGTGTAGTGTGCGCAGGCAGTAACTGTGGATATTAGTGTGGGCAGGTAGTAACTGTAAATATTAGTGTGGGCAGGCAGTAACTGTAAATATTAGTGTGGGCAGGCAGTAACTGTGGATATTAGCGTGGGCAGGCAGTAACTGTGGATATTAATGTAGGCAGGCAGTAACTGGGATATTAGTGTGGGCAGGCAGTAACTGTGGATATTTGTGTGGGCAGGCAGTAACAGCGGGTATTAGTGTGGGCAGGCAGTAACTGTAGATATAAGAGTGGGCAGGCAGTAACTGTGGGTATTAGCGTGGGCAGGCAGTAACTATGGATATTAGTGTGCGCAGGCAGTGATCTTGTGTATTAATTTGGGCACGCAGTAATTGTGGGTATTAATGTGGGCAGGCAGTAGTTGTGGGTATTAGTGTGCGCAGGCAGTAACTGTTGGTATTAGTGTGCGCAGGCAGTAATTGTGGATATTAGTGGGCAGGCAGTAATTGTGGGTGTTAGTGTGGGCAGGCAGTAACTGTTGGTATTAGTGTGCGCAGGCAGTAGTTGTGGGTATTAGTGTGTGCAGGCAGTAACTGTTGGTACTAATGTAAGCAGGCAGTAACTGTGGGTACTAATGTAAGCAGACAGTAACTGTGGGTACTAGTGTAACCAGACAGTAACTTTGGTTATTAGTGTAAGGAGACAGTAACTTTGGTTATTAGTGTAAGCAGACAGTAACTGTGGGTGTTAGTGTAAGCAGACAGTAACTGTGGGTGTTAATGTAAGCAGACAGTAACTGTGGGTGTTAGTGTAAGCAGACAGTAACTGTGGGTGTTAGTATAAGCAGACAGTAACTGTGGGTATATATACATAGTGAATCTGGATATTAGAAATGTAGAGAGTGGTATTTCGAATGTAATTTATATAGAAATGTAGACAGGGAGGTGGGAGTTCAGGCAATGAGATCATGATCAATAAAAACGTGCACAAATGTATGCTTCTTCTTGACAAAGACTAATTTTAGATAATGGTAAAATTTATGCTTCTTCTTGACAAAGACTAATTTTAGATAATGGTAAAATTTATGTTTCTTCTTGACAAAGACTAATTTTAGATAATGGTAAAATGTATGCTTCTTCTTGACAAATACTAATTTTAGATAATGGTAAAATTTATGCTTCTTCTTGACAAAGACTAATTTTAGATAATGGTAAAATTTATGCTTCTTCTTGACAAAGACTAATTTTAGATCATGGTAAAATGTATGCTTCTTCTTGACAAAGACTAATTTTAGATCATGGTAAAAATATACCTTTATTATTAAATGACAGCTGATAACACCGAAACTGATGATGATGATGACGTTATGCACAGAAGGACCGTGTCTATCGACAGTAACGGTCTACGAGGACAGTTAAAACAAGCCTTCATACGTCATATTTTTATTATATCGCTTTATTCGTTGGTCGACATTGACAGTTGACATAGAGTATATATATATAGTGACCAATTAAAAGACGAAAGTAATCAAATAATCACGTATGAAGGCATGTTTTGGTTCTGCTAGTAGACCGTTGCTCTCGATAGCTACGGATGGATCGTGAGTCGAGCTCAAAAATATACCACAGGATTTACAACTTGGGTTAGTGATGGAGTGATCTCAGCGAGCAGCTGAACACGGAATACCTTACTCTAGTATAACGATTCGGGTAAAGACCGTTACAGTAGATCGCAGGCTTCTGCGACTCGATTTTCTAAAGTAGTTATCTTGTTTCGAATCATGGTTGATGTTTGGAAAGACTCTAAGCAGCAGATTTTGTTATCGGTTGATTACATTTATAACTACATCCAATCTATTGAAATCTATATGGATTTACTATCCTTGGCATACTCTGGTTCGCATTAATCACTTTAATATTGACTCGTAGAGATAACTATATTTTATTATATACAAATATTTTACATGAATATGTAGAGACGATACTATTTTAATATATAATCATGTTTACCATGGCAGACATGGACGCTAACTAAAGAACAAGAGAGAAAGCTTACTACGTGTGAAATGAGATGTCTAAGAAAAGCAGAAAACATAACAAGAAGAGATCATGAGAAGAATGAAGAGATTACAAAAACTTTTGGAATAACATCAAATGTATTGAAAAATAGACTGAAAGGGTTCGGCTACTAAATTAAAATGAACCCTTATTGGCCAGCGGCAAGATCATACAACATGAAAATGGAAACAACCAGATGCAGAGGAAGACCAAGAAGAAGATGGAGTTATCCACATTCTGAGACGTTTCAATATTACTGCACATCAAGAGCGCAAACGTGTCATAGCCCGAAACCCGATCGTCATTCAATCATGCAATACTTCACAACTAATGAACGGATAAGACAATAGATAATCGTAGATCATTTTCACATTTATATCTATAATTTGGCATATTTATTATTTCTAATTTTTACATTCACGTGTAAAGATTATATTATTCTATTATTTAGCGCAATTTTTACGTTGTTACTTAAAGTTAAAACCATTTTACAATATTATTTACATTCTTCTTTTTCTGCGATCAATTATGATATATCCAGTCCGACATTGGTCATGTATAGTGCGATTTGTTTTAGGACATTGTGGGTTCCCAACAGCACTAGTTGCTAATTGTTTTTACATTAATATGTAGAGAAGACACTATTTATTATAGACCTATTAGTATTGTGCATTGATATGTAGAGATAACACTATTTTATCATTTAATCACTATTTACATTGATATGTAGAGATAACACTATTTTATCATTTAATCACTATTTACATTGATCTGTAAAGATTACACTATTTTATTATTTAATCATTTTTTACCATTAGTACGTACAGAATACACATGTTTTATTGACTTTATCCCTACAAATGAAGAGATGCTACTAAATTATTGCGTACACACTGCTCTGCTAAATGAATATTGATAAATACCATCGGTTTCTCAATGTAGTTGCTTGTCTCTTTCTTTTTGCGGTGCAAGTCCTACTATTTATACTGTTATAATTCCTAATACAAAGCTAGTTGTCAATGTTGTAGGTGATATTATTGATAAAAATATAAACCAATTCTAAAAGAAGAAGATATATTTCATGGATAAAAATCTGTGTATGACTGAGATGTTGTAAAGGGATCGAGGGATAGTGAGACAATGAGCGCTGTTAAGTTAGACGTCTCGACCAAATAGACGATCATGCTTGGACGGCAGACAGATAGTCGCCATAAGTTCAGCCAGGAAGGCAGCCATACCTCAGCGTGATGTATGGTGAAAAAATTGGAAAACCACTGCCCTATATTGATCATAACATTGTGTATTATCACGTCAGTCATTATGTCATGCGAATATCACAAACTATAACACAGTATACGATACCAGCCAAATTCTAGACCCAGTTAGACGCCGAATGTCACTAGTTTCATTTTGTTTTCTTCAAAACTTCCCTTCACGCTATAAAATATAAACGTATAAAAATTATATATATATATATATATATATATACACGGAGGACTTCAGAAAATACATTACATGTGATTATATATCTTGGAAGGATGTGGTTCATCGATACCAGTTTTATTTGTGTATGGTGACATTATTTCTGATATATAACCAACTTAGACTATCTCTCTATCTATAAACCCGTAACCCGTCAAGGTCGTAGGGGAACCACAGTGGATGCTTCAGCACGCAAAGTACAACAGCAATGTCTATCTTCAACGATACGGATGAGTGAGGAGAATTCTTGTTCTGTCCATTCCTTAATGTTGTCTGTTCATGTCTTTATGTGCCCTCCTCTGCTTCTCCCATCTTTGACTGTTCAGTGCAGTATTGTGGTGTTTTTTTCAGGAATCATGTCTGCATACATGTCCAAACCATGATATATTTCGTCGTTTCACTATTGAAAGCAATGGTTCTTGTACGCCTGCATATATCTCTAATTTAATTTCTTACGTACACATTTGTCTTATGATACCTATAGGAAATTCGTAGAATTCGTCTGTAACATTTGTACTCGAAAGCCTGTAATCGTCTCTCCATATCCGGAATGAGTTTCCAACTCTCACAACCATACAGCACAACAGTAAGCACATGTGACCTATACAGTTTGACTTCTTGATTCTTGATTCTTGATTAGAAACTAGTCTCACAGAACGTGGGGCATTCCCATAAGTGCTACGCCCTCTATTCCAGCAGACATTCGACTCAATGGTGTTTCGAGTCTAATGTCGCCGAAACAGACGTTGACATCAGGGCACAACTGTGGCCCTTGCGACAGGTTTCTTTGTTGTTCCGCTCACCCACGCCGTGCCTGTAACTAGTTTAAGCACAACGTCGGCCTGTCGGAACAAGATAGTAACTGTTATCGAAGGTTACGACTACGGAATTGTATAGATGACGTACCATGAAGCTTCTACAAGAAGATAACCTCAATATAAAGGCATGTCATCTACTAAGGTTTTCTGTTGCATGGTTGGTTTGTCTAGTGAGCCATTTGTGAGACCCCATAGTTTGACTTTCACTCCAACACTGATGTTGTTTTTCCGAATCAAGTTTAATTTTCACATAGACGCTAAAGCACTCTTTAGTCTTATTTTTAATTCTGCTTTGCATTTTCCATCCCTGCATATGCTAGATCGGAGGTATTTGAAAGTATTCACCTCCTCAAGCTTATATCCATTCATCATGATGTTAGTCTGTTCTTCTGTGTCTCTGATGTTAACCAAGATCTTTTCTTTTCTGTGTTGATTTCCATTCCGTACTTGCTGGTAACTTTTTCCAATTTTGCTGTTAACTCTTGTAATTCTTGTTCTGACCCAGCTATGAGATCAACATCATCAACTAAACGCAAGTTGCAAATAGGGCGACCTCCGATTGATATCAGCGTCATCAAGTGCCGTCTCCGCAAAGAAAGTTGGCTGCAACAGACATTCAGCATCCTCTGTCTCTTGTCTTGGTGATGCACTCTGCTAGACTGTAATCTGTCCATCTTGTTATATTACTCTCCCACTTGTATCTCTGCCTACATCTTGGGTGCTTCTCTTTGGCTTTACCCTCAAGTAAGGTCTTCAATAAGGTGTCATGTCTTTTAATGTGTCAAAAATATTTTATTTGCCTGATCTTTATTTTTCTTAGTAGTTATATCCTCATATTAAGTGTTTTTAGAACCTCTTTGTTTGTTTTCTTCTCCTTCCATAATGTTTTCCATATTCTTCTATATATCCACATCTCAAATGCATCAATTCTGTTTTCTAACTTTTTATTTAGTGTCCATGTTTCTGAGCCATACATTAATATAAGAATAGATGTAGAATTTTATCATTCTCATTTTTAACTTGTTTGTAATTTGTTTACTATTTGCCTCATGTCATTGAAGGTACTTTTAGCCATTCCTATTCTCCTTTTAACTTCCGTTTCCCATCTGCCGTCATTTGTGACTATGTGTCCAAGATATTGATACTGTTTTACTTGTTGTAGTTTCTCTCCCTGTATGTTTATGTTTAGCTCTTGTGCTTCTGTGTCTTTGCTGATAATCATGGGTTGAATGTTTTTTTTTGGATATTTATATCCAGTCCATATTCATTGCTTGATTTATTGACTTGATCTATTAGTCTTTGTAGTTCATGTTCACTTTCTGCTAAAAGAACAGTGTCATCTGCATATCTAATGTTGTTTATTATTTTCCCATTGATCTTGAATCCTGGTATTTCCTCTATATTTTTAAATATATTCTCTGTGTAGATATTAAATAGGCTTGGTGATAAATGCATCCTTGTCTTACCCCTCTTCTTATTTCTATGTATGGAGAGTAGCTGTTTTCACATCTTATTGATGCAGTCTGTTCCCAATATATATTTCTAACTAGTCTGATGTCTTTTCTATCTATGCCTATTTCTTGAAGACATTCAATTAATTTTTCATGTTGGACTCTGTCAAAGGCCTTGCTGTAGTCTGTGAAGCAAATATAGATACTTTTTCACTAGCCGGATACTCAGTATAGCTTCTCTTGTTCCTTTGTTTTTCCTAAAACCGAATTGTTCTTCACCGACCTCCGTGTCTATCTTGTTTTTACTTCTTTCATGTATTATCTTGAGGAGTATTTTAGTTAAATGACTCATTAGACTTATTGTTCTATATTCTGTACAGTCCACGGCCCTGTGCTTCTTAGATAGTGGTATGGATATTGATGATGTTAGGTCTTTAGATATGTGGCCTGTTTCATATATGGCATTGAAATGTTCTGTCATAATATCCACACCAAATTCATTTAAAGTTTATATTACGTCTGCTGTTATGTTGTCGGAGCCTGCAGCCTTTCCACCTTTTATTGATGATTGTTTTTGCATTTTCTACTTCTGCTTTCAGTAGTGCTTGTCCATCATTGTTGTGTATTGTTGATTTTTTGTTTTGTTGGTCGTCAAACAGTTCTGTCACATAATCTTCCCATCTTGTAAGTACTTCTGTTTTATCAAATATTATTTTTCTGTTTTTATCTTTAATGCAGCCACCCCCCATTTATAGTATAGGATTTTTCTTATTTGTGATCTGTCTTATCTCCTCATGGATTAATTTTGACTTCTGTTGTATGGACATCTCTATTTCCTTGCATTTTGTTTCTAGTCATTGTGTTTCTCCGTTCTGCGTATGTTACGTATATCATTTCCTATAATTGAGTATTTTGGGGTATTTTTATCATTCTTTCTCTCTGACATTTTCTCTAATATTTCATCTGTCATCCATGTTTGTTTGTTCTTGGCTTTTCTTATTGTAAATTTTCATTTGATGTTTGAATACTTTTCCTTAGGCTGTCCCATTTATTGTTTATTTTCTCCTCTGAATTTTCTCTTCTGTATTGTTTCATGCATTCTATCATTAGATTTTCATATCTATTCCTTATATTTACGAGGTATTTTTGCTGCTTGTATATATCGATTGATATAGACGTATTGTAATCATGTAGTGTCTCATGTGTGATGTTTACTAGGTATATGTTGAAAAGTACTGGAGACAGTATGTATCCTTGCCGAACTCCCACTTTTGTTTTAAAGAACTCTCCGATTGTGTGGTTTGATTAGACAGCACTACTTGCATTTTTGTTTAATTGATTCAACAATGTCTATGATTGTGGTGTCAAAATTAAATTGTCTCAATCTGTGTCATAGACCATCATGGTCACAACACGGACAAATGCCTTTGTAAAATCAATGAAATTATGGTACAAATCACGTTGGTGCTGAATATGTTTTTCAATTAATGTTCGGATATTAAATATTTGTTCAACGGTGCTTCTGTTTGTTCTGAAGCCAGTTCGTTCTGCAATTACTTCTTCTGACTTGTACTTTATTCTGTTCAGTTAATATTTTGAGCATCACTTTACTTGGGTGTGTTATAAGGTTAATGGTTCTGTAATTCTTACACACTTTCAAATTTCCCTTCTGGGGAATGGATATTAATAGTGATTGTCTCCATTGAGCGGGCCATTTTTTGTTCTCCATATATTCTGGCAGATTTTGGTTTTAATATTTACAAATTCATTCCCCTGTTATTTAAATTGTTCTGATGGAATATTGTCTACACCAGGTGACTTCCCTCCTTTAAATGTTCCTATGGCCTCTTTTATTTCTCATCTACTCAACTAATCAAGTGACATGCCGAATAGCGTAGACGATCATGTTTCTTCACGACCCTCTGCCTCTTGTGTTGTCAATAAGATCGGTTGATGAGCTTCTACCGTCCACAATACAAGTCCATCTATTAACTTTTCTCTTTGTCGTCCCCTATCTCTTCTCCCCTTGATCTTTCCAGTGGTTATTAAGTGTTCAAGCTGTGTTCTTCTCAGCACATGCCCTAGAAACCTTGACTGTCTGCCCCTAATGTTTGATATGATTGATCTTTTTACGCCAGCATCAATGAGAACCTCTACATTAGTTTTCTTTGCTGTCCGTGGTATTTTCATTATTCTTCTCAGAAACCACATTTCTTTTGCCACTAATTCGCTTTGAATTTTTTTTGTTTACAGTCCATGCTTCACATCCATAAAAAAAGAACTGGTTCGATATAACATCTCAACACTCGAATTCGGGTCTGCATTGATAGTCTTCCATTACGCATAATGGCTCTCATTGTTTGGAATGCTGATTTGGCTTGTGCTGTTCGGCTCTTTATCTCACTTGAGCATCTATCTTCTGCTGTTAACAGGGTGCCAAGATATTTCACTTTTTCAAATTGTGCTAATTTTGTGGCATTAATTATTATGTTGCATCGTGGTGGTGTATGTCTCTTTGATACAACCATTATTTCTGTTTTCTTCTTGTTTAAACTGACGCCTTTGTTTTCACTTTCGGTCACTACTTTATCTAATAGGACTTGTAGTTCCTGTTCGCTTCCCGCAATCAAATAAGCAAACAGAATTTCTCATCTACTAGAATTTTTGTAATTTCCTTAGTTGCTTAGTTCAGAATACTCTAATATTGGTAGCATATCATATTGAGGACGTAGATATCAACCCAGCATTTGTTGGCTGTGGTGATTTTCTAGGCAATATATACGCTCAGTAGTTTGCCATTGTTTTCTGAACGGTCCGAATTCACAATTGCCTGTGGCGGGGTTCGAACTCGGTACCTTGGCCGTAACAAACTCGCTTTGTACCACTTCGCCACAGAGCCGGACTCTCTAATATAGTGTAGTCAAAATTACACTTGTAGTTCTACTGCTCCTTACAATAATCTGTCCCTCTTTTGACTAAATATGTTGTTTCAATTAGTATCTTTCCTTGTTCGTCTTCTATCGTCGATATCTTTGGTATTTGTAGCTGTGTTATCTTTCTTAGAGTGTCGTATGCTACCTTACTGTTTCCACGTTTAATACCTTCAGTGAAGGTTTCACATTGTTCATATGGCCACACTTCTTGTGCTTGTTTCATTTTCCTTCTGATAATTTTTTTTTATTTTGCTATATTGCCCTGCCATTTCAAGGGCCTCTTTCTTAATATTTTTCATTTTCCTTCGTTCGTCGCACAATATCAGGATGTCATCTGTTAACTAAGGTTTCTGTGCTATTCTTCTTGTCCCTAACGTTTCTGTTGCTGATTCTAATAAAGCTTATTTCATGGCTTCTGCAAGAGAGTTAACAACTTGGTTTACAAGTTTTAGAACTGCAAATTTTCCTCCGACTTGCCTCAAATATCTCTGCTATTTCTGAATCTATCAATCAATTTTGCTCGATTAAATCTTAATCCTGTGCATTTTAGTATGATTCTTTTTTAATTTAATTTTGATCGTCAATAGAACCATGTCATGGTGGCTACCGATGTCTGCTCCTGGAAAAGATACTCGTTTGTGTTTTGTTTATGCTGGACGTGAATTTTTTTTCAGTGTAAGAATGAAATAAATGTGATTCTTCTTCTGGAAAGATTGCGTGGAACTGGTGTATTTGCAAGAGTGAGTTTAACATTTGTTGGCAAAATCCAAGTCTTAGCTCACATTATTCGTGTCTCCTGTTTCAAATTTTCCTAATGTGCCAGTCCATTTATCATAATCGTCGGTTCCCACCTTTGCGTTCCAGTCACCTTGTACTATTAATAGATTCTTTGCGGGGATGGACTAACAACAGCAATTGAAAGCAGCTTTTATGGCCATGGGAGTAATTATTTTTTCACTTCTTTCACTAAAGAGACTGAAATGTGCTATGTCATAGTATGCAGCATGGTCATAAAGACAGTCACAAATTCATTTCAGCATAGAGTGTGTTGGTCTGTTAACCTTCTACGAAAGTGAGGAAGCCAACTATACGCCTAAAACATATAAATGTCTTATCTCTAAAGGCATGGCGGAAGTTAGAACTAATATTATCATGTGCTTCCTTTTTCCGGATTTTTCTGGAGTTGTACATCTGAAATACATGTTTGAGAGATTGAAAAACTCACCCTTAACATGACGTGGCGACAGTACGGGCCATCCCAGTGAATGCTGACTTAGAGTCCCAGTCAGATGATGATTATGCGATCTTTGGGTCTCCCAAAAAGAATAATTTTCCTTACCTCACCTTTAGACACTTCAATTTCTGACATTCTTTGTATGTGTATGTACTCCGCCTCTTTAACCTCATCTTCAGTTTTAAATGGATTTGTCACTGCATTAATCAAGTCTGCTTTTTCTTTTCTCAGCATTGTGCTATCTACTATTTTTGTATATATTGACATTTGCCTTGTGTTACTCCAGCCACCTACTTCCTGCTTTGGGTTGTTACCCTACACTGGAACATTTATCCCTTGCCTGCCAATAACACGGCTCTCTCATTTTCTCTGATCCCGGCATGACCAGAGCAGCATATCCATGTATTTCTCAGGACAATTTAGTTATTCAATAAATCAAAATATTCCTTTCTGAGCAATTTTTCCATCTTGCACAGCATGCTTTGAGAGTCTGGAGTATTACGGAGTGTGTTGATATATCAGTTATCAACAAATTTAGTTCTGCTGTAGCTCTCTCTATCTCCATCCTCATGCTCGAAGTGACATTGGAGTATGCAGATGATTTCTAAACCAAGTTCACGCCGTTTCTGTAACCAAGGCAACAAACACCAGCCGCTTTTATTTGTAGTTCTATTGACTGGGCTTTCTGTGTATATAATTATGTCTTGTGGTTTCGAGCAACTGTGCGAGCTCATGCACTGTAACCTGGGCCCTGAAACAAGTCCATTTTCGACACGCTTCTAGTTGTATTATTACGTTGGTCTGTGATTTCTTCTCAGTGTCTACCTCCAACCATTCACTGCGCTTTCCTATTTCTTCTATTTCACATACTCTTCGCAGTGTGTCGTCAGCCTCTGTCATTCAGGATCTGCCCCTCTTGATTCGAAAAGCACGAAAAGCGACCAACGAAATTCACGGAAATAATCAAAATCGGCCTGTCAGGTCATATTTACTTTTCTATACACATGTTTTTATACTGAAGACCGATCATACGTTGAGACTGTGAGACACATTCACTACCACTCAAATAGACATATCCCGCTTAATATTTCTTGCTTGTATGTTTATGCTCTGTAGGGAAATGTTTCCTGTCCAAATGTTTTAAAGAATTACTGTCTGAACATACTTTAGGAAATAAAAGTGTACATATATCATATGAACTGGAACATTGCATAATCGGATTAGGAAGCCAGTTCACTAACAACTGAGCTGCAGCGACTCCCATATAATCACCATTTTTTTATTTTAAAAAAAACAAAAAAAATTCTACGATTTGGCGTGGGACGTAGTAACACAAGTAATAAATAAATATATAAATAGGTAAAGCATATGTTACTCTAAAAATATTGCTAATATTGGAAACATAATAACAAATAAAGATAATAAATAAGAATAAAAACAATGCAGACTGGCGTTTCAGTATGAAATGTTCGATAGAACAATAACAATAATATAGAAAGAGATAAATAAAGCGAAGTAATAATAAAACATCTAACTGAAAATATATGTAAACTATAAAATTACAGCAGAACGGATTGATAATATTAACTTTCGTCCTGCTAAACGGCGCTGCTGCCACTACTCAGGGTTGCTTCTAGCATTGCATCTCTTCATCCCTATTCTTCATCTATTGTCCCCTGTAGCCTCAGTGAGTTTGAGCTTATTAAATATTGGTCGCAGTCCGTTGCCATACATACAAAGCTCGAGACCATCATGTAAGTTCACAGCAGACATATTCTGTTTTGTTTGCACACTATCCTTCCTTTCTTCCCTGAGAGAAGAAGTGTCAGCGGACTTAATGTCATTGAAAGAAAATAAATCACCAGTGGTAGATACTATTCCAGAGGAACTACTAAAACATGCAGGAGAGGTGTTGATCACTGTTATGAAAGCCATCTTTCAGACAATATGGACTACAAAAACATGGCCTTGAAAATGAACACAATAGTTAGTGATAACACTTCCTAAGAAAGGCAGCCTGATACTGCCATAGTTACAGAATTATTCGTCTAATCACTCATTCTACCAAGAAGACGCTAAAGATCATTCTTAGCAGAATACAAACTAAATCAGAAATTCAAAAGAAGAAGAACAGGCTGGTTTCCGTAAAAACAACGGTACTGCAGAACAGATTTTTAACATCAAAATACGAATAGAAAGCACTTACAGCGGCAACGTTAGTTGTATCATAATTTTATTGATCTCATAAAGGAAAGGCATTTGAAAGTATGTGGCACCAATTTATATGGCAGATACTGAGATAATATAATTTCAACACAAACATCATTGAAGTTATTTGAAGCGCTGTATAAAGATGCAAGCAGTGTTGTTTTCATAAATAATGATATTTATGAATTATTCAAAACTAAAATAGAATTGCGTTAGGGTTGTATACTTTTCCAAATATTTTCAACATTTATCTAGAAAACGTAATGCAGGAGACATTAAAAGATCTCCAAATATCAATAACTATTGATGGTAGACTACTTTGTAACTTGCGTTATGCCGATTATATTGACCATGGGTTGGTTTCGAATCTAAACTCCAGGAACTCATTTGAAAGTTACAAAACGTTGGTCGGATATATGGCGTGGAAATTAGCATTGATAAATGTTACCTAGTTATTGGTGACTATATTTGTGTAGTCAAACAAGATCCCACGAATATCTGGTTAAACGGTCACAGAATTGAAGAAGTTACCACCTTCAAATATCTCGGGTCCCAGATATGTGATGATGGCACTCGGTAAATGAAATTAAGCTAAGTCTCGAGATGGCAAGGTTGAATATGATATGACAAAGTAAGATTAGTATTACCGTAAAGATCAATCTATTCAGATCGCTAGTGCTAAGTACACTTTTTTAGGGATGCTGAAATCGGATGTATCTGGCCGAAAAGCACAAACATCATAGCCAAAGTGTTTGTTGTTGATTGGTTGACTGATTTGTTGGTTAATTCTTGATTTAGCGGTCCATGGGTTCAATCCCTTTGAATGCGGAAACAGAAAGAGGATTCATGTTTTTTAACATAAGACAAATATAGAACATAAGACAAATATATTTGTCTAGCAGTAAATAAATAAACTGCAGGTTATCAAGAACCACCTTTGGTGAAATGACGTAAATTTGTTTCGTTTGGCTATGTAGCGAAACACGACTGACTTTCTACAATTATTTTTTTTTTCAAGGAACAGTCTCTGCCTGTCGTTGTTGGAATGTTCACTCCTGTTCATCACATATATCGATAGCATTACGAAAAAAAGCCAAGATGCAAAATGAAAATACCAAAGAGCTACTCTGTGCCGACAATCAGGCTATAATAGCACATGTAGAAACTGAACTACAACGTCATCTAACATCCATCCATGGACATTGAGTGCACATACAACAACATGAAGATAAGCATAGATAAAATAGAAACCATGGCAATAGGAAGGGATACACACAATCTAAATATATAAGTGGAAAATCAAGTCATTAAACAAATAGTCAAGCAAAATAAATTAAACATGTTACATTAAACAAACCAACACCTTCAAATACTTAGGCGTAACATTCTCTTCAGATGGAAAGATGGACACCGAAATAGACATTCGTTGTAGCAAAGCGAATCAAATACTGGGTCAATTATCCCCTTTATTGCAACAAAAAATGCTACCAATGTCAACAAAAAAACATCTTATCCAAAGTATCTTCATTCCAACCCTGTGCTACCAATGTCAAACATAGTCCTTAACAACAAAACATAAGAGACAACTGGTTACAACAGAGATGAGATGTCTGAGAAAAGCCACAGGAGTGACCAGAAGACACATAATTAGAAACGATGCCATAAGAGAAAGAGTGAGTGTCATATCAATTCTACAATACATACAAAACCAACAGATACAATGGTCTGGTCATCTGGAAAGAATGCCGTGTGATTCATTAGTTTATAAAGCATATATGAAGAGAGGCGAAGCAGAAAGAAGAGCCAGGGGTAGACCTAGAGTACGCTGGATCGACAACATCAAAGAGACATTACACGAACACCAAATAACATTATCTGAAGCTGCTAGAAAAGCGAGAACAAGAACATTGTATCTCCCTCGACACCTGTAAAGGATAAAAGAGGAAGGAAAGAAGAAGAAGAAGAAGAAGGAACAGTCGAGGTGAAGGAACTGAAAAAAATCCTTTATTAATAACATCAAGGAAGGGTCTGGACGTGATTTTCTACACTCCTCCGAATGTCTGAGGATAGAGATGTTTGACAAGCTTTTTGAGCTGATGTCTTGATTCTTGATTAGTAACAAGCGTCAGCATTGGTGACATTTCCATATAAGTTCTGCTTGCCGTTTCGTCAGCCATCTTAAAGTGTTTAAGCTCAGTGTCCCAGTCAGTTGCTGGTTGCGCGTTCTTCTGATCTTTCCGTAAAGGAAGCACTGTCTCCCGTCGCCTCTAGTTCCTCCTATTTCTACCATTCTCTGAATATGTGCAATTATTTCCGACCTCCTCCTTGTCTTTTCATAGGGTATCCATGACTGCTCTAATCAACTCAATTCTCTCTCTTCTTCTCATCTCAGTGCCCTTCCCCACGGCTTTACCAGCCAACACATCTGCTCTTTCGTTTCACCTGACCGTTGTTTGGCATACTGCGCAAAGGAGCTCAACTAACATGGGCCACTGGAAGACACAGAAAGGCGTCATTCAGCTAGCGTCGTAGAGCGTTAAACAGCACGGTGAGACAGTAATGCACCCTGGTCATCTACTGCACCCCGACACTCACTCAGTCGTCTTGACTCGTATTGCCACTGAGACCATATGTGTAGGGGTGAGAGAGTGAGGTTAACGACAGTGCGCAACTCTCCCTCACTTTAATCCAATTTTCATAGCGCAAGTCATGGTTTTCATAATCATCTCATAAAGTTAGACGTGTACCGTGCAGTGGTTCTACCAACACTGCTTTATGCTGCGTCATCCTGGACTGTCTCTGCAAAACACGCTAGAAAGCTTAACTCTTTTCATCTTCGGTGCCTACGAAACCTCATGGGAGTACGTTGGAAGGATCGTGTACCAGATACGGAAATTCTTCAGAAGTCCCGTATGAAAATCATACATGCAATACTGACTAGGTCCCAACTCCGCTAGACTGGCCACATCGTCCGTATGCCACACAAGCGCCTTCCAAAGAGATTATTCTATGGGTAGTTGTGCGAAGGCAAACGTTCAAGTGGAGGGCAGAAAAAGCGCTTCAAGGATCACCTAAAAAGCTCTCTCAAGAACTGCAGCATCGATCCTAACTCCTGGGAGACTACAGCACTTGATCGCTCAACCTGGCACACCCAGATCACTGCTGGCATCACGAAATTTGAAAAATTAAGAACACTGCGGGCAATCCACAAGCGCAAGAAGCGGAAGGACAAATCCGTAAATTCTCCTACCCAGAACCTTCAGCACTCCTGCATGCACTGCAATAGAACTTTCAGTGCACGAATCGGACTCATCGGGCATCTACGAATTCACAAATCAAATTAGTTAATTACCAATTTTAATTATTATATATAATTTTTTTTGCCATTGCATTTAATGTTTTTTTCATGCCATGCTCATCTTCGCTTGCGAAGGAGGAACATCATCATTAGCTATACAGCAGATCTATGTAATACTCTGCGCGTTGTTGAGAAGTGTTCTAATCATACACTCAGTTCTGATCATAAAATGTTCTTTCTTGCGCAGCATACTTTGAGAGTCCGATAGAATCACTGAGTCTGTTGGTGGTTTCGTCGCCAGCGACGTGAGAGCTGCTGTCACCGCCTCTATTTATAAATTCTCATACTCGATGTTGTAATGGGGTTCGCAGCTGACTTTTCAGTTAATTTTTTATCATCTTGTCATCCTGTGTAAATTATGTTATCGTGTGACTGCTGTCTCCATTGTTGTACCCCTACGACCCTGACGGGTTATGGATCTTATTATGGTTATTATATTCTTGTCATATGGTTTGTGCAAGCACTTCTGTGCACAATAATTCATTTGTACATTGCGCCACAGCTCAATGCCTTTAGCGACATCCTCCGTATGGCACTATAACATTTTTTCTGATGAGATTCATCCCTTTGTGTATATTTGTTTTAATGTTTCTTTATAGAGTCCATTGGTCACAACGTTCAGAATGTATTTGATTTTAATCGTATATGGTTTTTATCATTAATGTGTCTCAATGTATTTATTTATTTGTTTTATCCATCCATCCATCCATCCATCTATTTATCTATCTATCTATCTATCTACGAAAAGTACCATTTTACGACATCCCTTTACTGGGAATATGCGTGCTTTGATCAGATGTAAATTAGCTTTAATCTGTAAATCTTTCGTCCAGGAACGAATTGTTGTTATTTTTATATCGACATTTGATCTTATCAGCAATGATAGCTGTCCACTAAAGAATATTATGTTTCGGTTGCAAGTGCAGTGACCTAAAATGCAGGAACAGCTGCTTAGAAACATTTGATGAAGAAAGTTAACGAGCAAGGAATTCTAGAAACACAACTGTTAATGTTAGGTTGATGTGTGTAACCGGTTCCTGAAGAAATCATGAAATCTATTCAAAACTGAACTCAGACATCCATAAAGACATGTGTAAATTGATGGCAGGAAGGAATTGAGGATAAAAAAATTATTTGATTAACAAGTGAGAGCTGTGCAAACATGGAGAAAGAAAAGCAGCAGGCGATATGGCTAACATGAATTGTATGATTCGCTTCAGGTCATTCATGGGAACATTTCAGGTTCGGAAGGAGTGCCGTCTCAGTAGATTATGTTGTTGGGACCTAAAACGGGAGCAAATAATAACATCACTGGTAGCTACCACGCATGTTCTTAGCTACAACTAAGGTGGTTTTGGTTGTTGTGGGTTAGTTTCCGATCCTTTTGGACGCCAGTAACCTAGAATTTTTGCTGAAATCGGTCGTATCAAGACCAAAGGCACAAACATTACAGCCAAAGTGTTGGTTGGTTGGTTGGTTGGGTAGGTGGTTGGCTGGCTGCTTCCTTGGTTGGCTGGCTGGTTTTTGACTCAGCAGCCCATGGGCTCACGCCATTTGACCCGATGTCATTATGTGATACAGCATATACATGCATTTATGAGCTGTTTTCTTACATATACATATAAGATGTTCTATTGATCTTGTTTAGGAAATAAAATCATTTTCCTGACGATATGCAGCGCTCGACATTCAAAAAGGTGATGGTCAGCAGCTTCGTAGGGATGGTGCACAACCGACACCCCTGGAGTGTATTGTATTTGTATTATGTTCAGGTGATTGTTAAGCTGCACATCTTGTGTGCGAACTCGAATTCTTTGCTTCCCTTTCGGGCTCCCTACCGCGCGGAGCCCCCTAGTGGGGATCTAATAATAAATGTTATGTTCTCTCTACCGTGTAGGGACCTAATACTAAATGTTATGTTCTAATTTTCTTAAGAGGGAGGAAGAACCTCTCCTATCTACCGACTTTGAAGTGTGTAAGCTTTTTCTGAGCAACTCGTGGGTTCAAAATATGGACATACTATCCTGTTCATACAGGGACCAAAGGAGGTTCATAATCATTGAGAGAAAATGTGGTGGAAGTTTATCGCCGTGAAGAAAAAATATTAATTTAATCAGGGCGGTCAGACATTCCACAGAAGGACTACTTATTTACATGGTTGCTGATCCAGCGGTCCATGGGCTCATGCCCTTTGACCCAATGCCATTGTGTGATATATGCATGTGTTTGTGAGTTGTTGTTTTGTTCCATATAATGTGTTCCATTTATCTGGCCCTGGAGGGAGCTTATTTACATTAACGATCTCCTATTAGCTGATGACTGTGTCCTAAATGCCAATTCTAGACTGATCTACAAATCACTAAAGACAGAATCTCCAAAGCCTGTACCAATTTTGAGATTACTATTAATACGGAGAAAACATAAGTCATGTTACTACAACCAGCACCAGCACTTGGTAAAAGCTATCAGAAGCCCTGCATAACGGTAAATGGTGTAGCATGAAAGTTGTGAATAGATGCATATGCCTAGGTATTACGTTATCGCGAAACGTCACTGTTGATGATGAAGTGTATACCAGTATCCCCAAGGAAAGTAGCACTTTCTACAGAATGCATATAAATGTACGGCATTAGTCTACAGACTAAGCTGAAAGTTTGTAGTTCAGTAGCACTCCCAGTACTGATGTATGCTAGTGAAACATGGACTGTGTATAGACGTCATGTGAGGAAGCTTTGATACAACTTGCCTCAGAAACGTTATGAACATCAAATGGCAAGAAAAGATTCCATATATCCTTGTCCTTGACAGATATGGTATCCCCAGCATTGACACTATTCTGATACAGACACAGATTCGTTGGGCAGGTCATGTGCTACGTATTCCAGATTAACCACTACCAAAGATACTTCTCTATGGTGAGTTACAGTAAGTCATACATTCTCAGGATAGCCAAAAGACGCGCTACAAGGACTTGTTAAAGAACTCATTGAAAGTCTTTGAAATAAACCAAGATATATGGGAAGACTTTGCACGAAATATGGCTTCATGGCGATCTACAATTTTTAATAAATGTGCATCATCTTGTGAAAAGAGTAGAAATGCAGCAGCGGAGAGTAGCTAGAAAGTCACTGGTAGATCACACATTATCTACAGTGGTCATTACATGACGGAACTGTCCAAGGACATTTTAGCCAGAATATGGTTTATTAGCCGTTTACGAATTCAGAGTCGAGGACATAACTCTAATTGAATTTTAATAGTGGATGCACGAAATGGTCATCTTCACTTATGATGGACGAACAAACAAACAAACAAACAAAAACAGAATGAAGAAAATAAAATAATTATTGAAAAGTCTTGATGTGATAATATATCCATTCATTTTCTGTTTGCGCTAAAGTTAGCGCATAGGGCAGAGGTCAGATCTCTCCAATTCTTTCTGTTCAAAGCTATTCTGTGCAGTTCTTGAATAGTATGGATATTGATTGTTTTACTTTCTCTAAGTATTGTTCTGAGTGTTTCTTTTGGTCTACCCCTGCCTCTTTTGCCTGTAGGTATCCATTCAAGAGATTGGTGGTGAATTCTGTTGATGTCTGCGCGAAGGACATGCCCGATGTAGGACCAACGGCGTTTTCTCATAACATCTGTGATGAAATTGATATTATATACGTACATATAAAGATAGTCATTGTAGAGATCATGGCTGAAGGAAGAAATTGTGTCATCTTTTGAAAATTGTGAATATCATGTAACATTTGTTTGTGAATTCTAATCTGTTGAATCGGAGAATCAGAGCAGAACTACTTATTGGAAAATCTCATGCATTCTGATGGAGCGGAGAACTAGAGGCGGGGCTACTTATTGGAAAATCTCATGCATTCTGATGGAGCGGAGAACTAGAGTCGGGGCTACTTATTGGAATGTCCCATGCATTCTGATGGAGCGGAGAACTAGAGGCGGGGCTACTTATTGGAATGTCCCATGCATTCTGATGGAGCGGAGAACTAGAGGCGGGGCTACTTATTGGAATGTCCCATGCATTCTGATGGAGCGAAGAACTAGAGGCGGGGCTACTTTTTGGAAAGTCCTATGCATTCTGATGGAGCGGAGAACTAGATGCGGGGCTACTTATTGGAATACTCTATGTATTTTGTTGCTGGTGTATGTCACTAAATTAGGATTCTTGTACATACAAAAATCACACAAGACTTGTTCAAGTCTAATATCTTCTTGGTTCTCATGTCGGAGTCTGGAGATTATATAGATTTCTTCAATTGTGTCCGAGACCGGTCTGCCAAAGATGTTTCATATAGCCATATTGAGTGTTTTTTAGTAATGTGTCGTACAATGAGCAGTTTTGTAAAAATATTTTCTGTTTTCTGCAGATTACCCACATGGGCCTATATCAGTGTCACCAGCTAGAAATCTCCTATAGATGTTTTGCTAGAGTCTTTTGTGACATGTTCTCAATATAAAAATGATGTTTCTTCCTTTCGTCCAAGCTTGTGTATGGCATTGTCTTTGTGGCGACATTGGTAAGTTTCAGTTCATGTTTATCATACTTTTGATTATGGACTTCTGGAAAATATTCTGAATCATATATCTGTTGTTTCTGCTGTTATCTGACTTCCAGTTTTTGGCTAAATGATCAGCTATCTCATTATCATGAATTGGAAATTATGTGTATTCACGGGAGAACTAATACTCCTGCTTGGTATAATGGAAAAAGGAGTGATTTTAATGGGCTTATGTGGAATGTGGTTGCGTTCCACAGAGCTTGCAATGTATACTTAGCATCGGTAATGCCTTATTCAAGATATTCAAATAATGTTTGGGGCATACACAAATGTGACAATTATCCCTATATTTCTCAACATTCACTTCTAGAAGATTATGTTAGAAGTTATATTCACTACTAGAAGATTATGTTAGAAGTTATATTCATTACTAGAAGATTATGTTAGAAGTTATATTCATTACTAGAAGATTGTTAGAATTTATATTCACTACTAGAAGATTATGTTAGAAGTTATGTTCACTAATATAAGATTATGTGTCCGCCGAAAACTGATGTATCGGGCTATTGACGCAAGCAAAATATTGGCGCAAAGCATTTCCATTCTCTGGACTACATCCTGCAGAAAATCTAGTAGCACCATTGTACTGCTACAAGAGAGATCCAGCGGGAGTTTGAGAATGACCGTAGAAGAAGAAGAATAAGATAAGATTATGTTAGAAGTTATGCTCACTACTATAAGGTTATGTTACAAGTTATGCTCACTACTATAAGATTATGTTAGAAGTTATGCTCACTACTATAAGGTTATGTTAGAAGTTATGCTCACTACTATAAGATTATGTTAGAAGTTATGCTCACTACTATAAGGTTATGTTATAAGTTATGCTCACTACCATACCGTTATGTTACAAGTTATGCTCACTACTATAAGGTTATGTTATAAGTTATACTCACTACTGTAAGGTTATGTTACAAGTTATGCTCACTACTATACCGTTATGTTACAGGTTATGCTCACTACTAGAAGGTTATGTTAGAAGTTATGCTCACTACTATAAGGTTATGTTACAAGTTATGCTCACTACCATACCGTTATGTTACAAGTTATGCTCACTACTATAAGGTTATGTTATAAGTTATACTCACTACTGTAAGGTTATGTTACAAGTTATGCTCACTACTATACCGTTATGTTACAAGTTATGCTCACTACTATAAGGTTATGTTATAAGTTATACTCACTACTGTAAGGTTATGTTACAAGTTATGCTCACTACTATAAGGTTATGTTAGAAGTTATGCTCACTACTATAAGGTTATGTTACAAGTTATGCTCACTACTATAAGGTTATGTTACAAGTTATGCTCACTGCTAGATACTGTTAAATATGTTTCTACCCTTATCAATGAGCTATTCTTTCGTTTAAATGTGTATCCTATCTCTATAGTCAATGCCAATGTATCTATTATTCATGTAGTTAAGGTTTTTTTGTTGTTGTTTTTTGTCCCTTTCAACAAAACATTTTATTGTTTATTTTATTGAACGTTTATGCCATGGGTTTAAGGTCCTGTCTATTGCTATTTTTTCTTATTTTACTGAAATATCTCGGATTCAAATCTTACACTGAGACAACAGAGATCATATATCATGCCGCTGAGTGGCAGTGAATTGACTAGAATGGTATTAATCAGCCGTTACTCTGGTTCATTTACTGAGAAATTGCAAACAAATTTAGCAGCTGATTTCGACCTGTGGGAACGGGCCAGATGCGTGTGTGCGCTACGGACCAGGAGGTGTGACAGCACTGGATGTCGGCGGTAGCAATTTTCAGCTTTAAATGTGGGTCTAGATTAAATTCTGGATCAGTCTATTTGTTTTTGAAATGTTTTACAAATACGACTGCCTTGCGTGGATCGATGGATGGCGCGTGACGCTGTTTGGAGGGATTTGTATTCAATGCAGTGAATGGGTAATCGTTTCTAAATGTTTGTGACGCAAAAAAAATATGTTCAGGATTATCAGTTCAAAGAAAGATATAGGAATAAGTCAGAACAGGTGACAAGTTGTAAACAACACTTTATATTGTTTGCACCTCAACCTATTATGTTGTCAAAACATTAACTCACTCACTCTGTGGAGCCGATCAGTAGACTCTTATTTCATGAACAGTCATGGTTCACACTGGTAAGCTTTACAGTCTCCACAACAAATTATTTCTTGTTTTCTGTTATTTGTAAGTAATAATTTTGTCTATTATATATCCCCAGGAGGTGTTGTCGTAGCTTTCACACTTCCCGTTGAACGTAGGGGTTTGTGAAGGAGATGTAGTCTGCGTTTCAGAGCTAGGTGTGTTGCTCTGGTTGAGGTGTAGTCATGTTTATTCAGGATGGTCTTGATGTTGTTTATCCACCTGTTCCTAAGTCTGCCTTATCTCTGTATCCTGATTTCATCTTGTTATAAGCTCCTATGGGAAGGTTATTGTTCATCCTCATAAAATGTTGTTGTTGTATTATATTGTTTGCAATCATTTGCCTCAGCGTGAACAAGACGTCTGTGCAACTAACCCCTCTTCTTATGCCAAATTGAGAGAGGCTCAATTGTGGTTCGGCGATGTATCTTGCACGTTATTCTATTATATTTGCATAGATTCTCCCGATGTGACTTAATAGTGAGATGCTTCGGTATGTTTCGCATTCTCTTTTGTTGCCCTTGTTTTTCCACAATGATACTATTACTGACTTTTGCTAGTCTTCTGGGACTTCCCTTTCTGTCCACGCTATTAAAAATATTCTTTGCAGCCATTACCCCAATATCTTTACATGCTTTAATGTCTTCGTTGAATATGACATCTGTGCCAGGCGATTTCGTATTTGGGCTGTTCTTGATCGCCTTTTCTACTTCTTGAATTAACATTTCTGGCTCTGCGATATTTTGGTGTTTTTCCCCCTTATATGTATGTTGCGTCAGAATGTTAGGATTATACAGTTCTTGGAAGTATTCTTTCCACCTATTCTTCCTACCGTTTCCGTTAAGTAGAGGTATTCCACCTCTGTTGTTTATTATTGCAGTTGGGTTGCAGCTTTCATGTCTCATTTTCATTGCGTGGACACTTTTGAAGAAATCTCTAGAGTTATTCTTACATAGACCTATTAGGTGTTCTCCATATTTGCGCCAGGAATTCTATTTGGCTTCTTTGACTGTTCTTTTCGTATTACGTCTTACTAGTCTGTACTGCACATAATCATTTTGGTTTTTAGATTACAATCAAGTTCTAAAGCATTGTTTATTTATTTGTGTAAATTTTTGTAACTTCATTTCACAATGCCGTTTGCTGGTCTCCCTTTGTATGCTTTCTTATTCCTCATACACTTTGTAGATTATTTAGCATGTGAGTTTTAAATAACTCCCATTCTACCTTTATGCCATCGGTTTTGCTTGGTAGGATAGTGAAGGCCTTGACCATTTCTTGATATATCATGGCTCTTGTGTGTTCATCGTCTAACCTTATAAAATTCAGCTGTGGCTCTTGTTCTTGTTTTTTTATTCGTTGATGGTCTTTCTTTTTGTTTTCATTTTTCAGTTATTACAACCGAACGGTGATCAGTATCTATGTTTATATGTGGTATAACCCTTGCGTTTATGATGTTTATCATCTGCCTATGTCTTACTAGTATATAGTCAACCTGGGACGTTATTGATAGATTGTCCCATTTGTACCATGTTGTTATGTGGTTCCGTCTGTGTTTGTAGCATGAATTTAGCTATTAATAGTCCGTGCTCTAAGCATAAATAAAAGAGTCAACGAAAACAAACATATATGAAGCCCACCAATAGGCCATCTCCAGAGAAATCTTCTACCACTGACGCTGCAAAGCACGTATTATATTTTCATTTCTATTTCATTGTGTACCCTTGTATTATTCTTTCTTGCTATTCACACCGCTGGACACATATTTGTCGAAGTGCTATTTTTTCATTTTCCAATAAATGTATATCAGTGTTTCTGTTTTTGTTTCTATACGATGGTTATAAAAGACCATTATAAAATATAATTTGTTTTTGTTTATATTTTTGTCTTTACTAATTAGATATGATTATTGCTTTTACAGGCAACACCTATCTATGTCAATATTGTCTGTCTCCAACTCTGCTAAGTTGGCTCTCACACTCATTCAGATTAGCAGGATACAGTGCAGATACGAAATGTGGTGTCATATCTTGGCTGCAATAAATTCTGGTTGTAACCTCACAATTCCAACTTCAGTTTTTTTTTTTTTTTAAAATCGTATTGACCTTCTTGATGAGGCATTAAGCTTCTCCACTTCCCAAAAAAAACCTCCTTAATCGTTTCTTACAAAATGTATGACCTGTCACAGGTGTTGCTTTTCTGTACTCTCTATTCGACTCCAATATATCGGGTGAAAGTTGTAATCATATAAAGTGTATTCATTACACGAGCGACCATGTTTCTCGCTCTTACTAAAATAAAAACATATTCTGATTGCTGACTATGACGCACACACTGACATGGGTATATCTTACAGGGTTGTATTTCCCTCATCAATCATTCATTAATTGTTTCACTGCAAGATATGCATGTCCATTACACCATCTTGTACAGTTCGTTCACCTGCAATGAAGATCTTTTGAAGTTGGCTAAACTGAAGTTGCTAATGGAGGTAGAGTGTACATACTAAAATATCTGACTCCGTGAAAAGTAATTGTTGGTCCCTCTAGTACCATTATATTTTAGAATTGTATTACCTGTGATGTTATTCAACTTAAGTTCTGCTACTTTTAAAACGTTTTACGACAGGACAATCTGCAGAAGCTTGATCAAGCGTGTATTGATCCACTCATGCATGTCTTTGATTAGTACATGATTGAATTAAAACTTCTTCATCAAGATACAAACACATCAAATTGACGTGAGCAATTGTAAAATCTGTTTTTTTTAAAGTGTGTTCTCCGAACATTAAAACCAGCTCACGTAAAGTGTAACCAATAATTATTTTACATTAAGAACTGTTGACAGAAAATGTTGGCCAGTTCGGGAATGTAATCTAACTTTTAATAGTCTTTCTTGATCTTGCAAACACGTCGCAATATGAGGACTGGAGAACACCTTCATGACCATAAGTGATATATCATTATAAAAACAATTGCGCTCTACTATCACAGCGGTTGTCTTTGAGCATATCGCAATCTGTGCCTTGGAGTAGAGACATTAGATAGAGACACACGAAGAAGAAAACGGCGAAAAATACCGTTTCATCATTCTCATCAACAATAAATACCCGCTACAAAAAACTGAAGATGTTTAAATGTACAGAGAACTCAATCTGGTAAAGTAATGAAACTGAAACACAAATGATAAATATCGATGTAAAAATGCAGAAATTACCAGGCTATATTTAAAGATTCTGATGTTCTCCACGGCATAACATAAAGAACTTTTATCAATAGTATGGCTAGATCTAATAGCAGTGGCTTTAATTTCGAGAGTAAAAAGATAGTCTCTGCCTCTGAAGTTCATAGCTAGATGTTGACAGAAGCGCGAGCCTCCTATCAGTTTCGCCTATGTATGTTTGCATACGAGACGTAAAGAACTTACATTTAAGGCCGTCTCCGTAATACACGAGGAATATTTTGGTGCGTTCTCAAACTCCCACTGAATCTCTCTTGTAACAGAGCATGACGCTTCTAGATTTTCAGTGGGATGCAGTTTATAGAAGGGAAATGTGTTGTGTAGTCGTTTTATTTATGCCAGTAGCCAGATACATACAATTTAGACGAGGTAACTAATAGGTTCTGTGTTTTACGACTACCACTGGACGTCCGTAAACATACCACTGGACGTCTGTAAAAAAAACAACTACTGGACGTCCGTAAACATACCACTAGTACGATAGATGCTTTTCGCACTATGTACTAGAAGCAAACCTGAAAGCTAACAAAGTCAAGCATGCTTGGCCTTTTCACCGCTGTAGATATCGCCATCGACATAGCCACAGACGCCCACACTATTTATGGAATAATACAGAAGGTATCTTTGTTATTGGCTAACACAAGGACACAAAACATTGTACACTCCACTGTATTTGATGTCAAAAAAGATTGCCATCTGGCTTGGTGAAGGGAGACAGTGTTCTTTGCAGGGCGAAACCCATACTTTTGATAATCTCGTGTGATAATACAAAAATAAATATGCAAACATATTATAAACGAAAATATTTTGAAGTTTTTTAACAGCTTCAAAACAATTCAGATACGCCACAACAAAATACTACTCTCCATTAGAAGTTCATAGTTAATTCAGCATCATCAAGTGCGGTCTTCGCAACGACTGTTGGCTGCAAAATACCTCCAAGATCGCCTGTCTCTTGTTTTGGTGGTGCACTCTGCTAGTTCGTAACCTGTCCATCTTGTGATGTTACTCTCCCACTTGTATCTCTGCCTTCCTCTTGCTCTCCTCTGAATAAATAGTCAGTCAAAAAGTTTGAAGTTAACGACAGCAGAACTGATTTTGTAATATTCAAATAAGTGAGCACCAACATTACGTTATCAGTGTCAGTCTTGACTACCAACATTACGTTATCAGTGTCAGTCTTGACTACCAACATTACGTTGTTAGCGTCAGTCTTGACTACCAAAATTACGTTGTCAGCGTCATTATTGACTAACAACAATACGTCATTAGTGTCAGTCTTGATTACAACATTATGTTATCAATGTCAGTCTTGAACACCAACATTACATTAGCAGTGTGAGTCTTGAATAATAACTTTTTTTTAAACCAAAAGAGCTTAGTAGTCCATAAATTAGGTCTACAATTTTTGGGCAACTTTTGACCCGTCCCAGCAGTGTCAACAATTTACTTTGAAAACTACATAATTTTATACAGATTTTAAGGGGGGGGGGGATTCAAATAATTTAATTGTTGTTTAAAAACCATTTATGTTGTCAACTTTTGTTAAACTTCACCCTTCCTCCTAATTAGTGACGTAATGTATGGACGTCACTTCGCGCGAAATACCAACAAATTAAGTGAACAGGTTTCTACGGAACAAAAAGCTAACATAATTAAACAGAAATAAATTCCGATACGGTCACATATTGCGACACAGCCAACGTTCTACATGTTTAGTAATGAGAGCCCCCTTTCAGTCGATATGCGCGCTACATCATCTGAGTGGGGGGGGGGTGTCCAGTGTTGCACGCATAACGCTAGATCAGTATCTTTAGTCACATTTTTTTTAAATCTCCGATAAACGGAAGCTCAGTGCAATAACATATTAAATTAAAAAGTCGTACTGTTGTCAAGTGATTTGTCCACTGTTTCTTGTATTGAACCAAAAAAAAAAGTAATAATCAGTGAAGAAAAGACAATAACAACTGTTGGAACAACGTATGTAGTCAAAAACGATTACAACAGAGATTAACATAATTGGGTCATTTAATGAGAATGTATATAATTTGGTCAGCAGCAAGTGCATACATCATGAAAATGCACGCGCCAAGAAGCAGGGGAAGACCAATAAGAAGGTGGATCGAAGGAATTACCTATCTTCTTAAAATTATTTCATATTTATGCATTTCAATAATCTATTATATGCTTTGATACTCTAGGTGCTGTTTTTCATCTCACCTTTCCCATTCTTCCTCTTCTGCATTTATTCTTAAACTCCTGCAGATTATCAGGATGTAGTCCGGAGAACAGAATGCGTTGTGTCATTTTTTACAACATTACTGCGATATCTACGCCTTTCGGCCTGACACATCCGACATCAACATGACTTTGGTTCACTGACCCTATATGGAATGGGACAGCTAACTCCATCCCATAATCTCCTTAGTCGCCTCTTATGACATGCATGGAAGGTAAACATTGTTGCTATTCTTTTCTTCCCTCTCGGGTCCCAGCAACACACGGGCACTTTCCCCGTTGTTTATTGTTCTTTTTGCAACCATTTCTGAAGTGAATTCTTCCTAATTAATTCAGCTATCATTTCGTTCTTTTCTCTTTCTTGGACTTAGATTTTTGGAAGCATGTTTTGACAAAATTAATAGCATTTTATGCCTTCACTTTAATAGAAGCTCACTTTGTGATTATTACAAAATCAGTTCTGCTGTCGTCAACTTTTGTCACACTTTTTGACTATGTATTAGAGGAGAGAATGAAGAAGACAGATACAAGTGGGAGAGTAACATCACAAGATGGACATGTTACAATCTGGCAGAATGCACCAACAAAACAAGACACGTGGGATGTTGGAGGTCTGTTGCAGCCAACCTTCGTTGCGTAGACGGTACTTGACGATGATGATGATTCAGATGTAGATGTGATAGATGGAGATGCACACTTCCATTAGGAATTTCTGTCATTGCATTTAGTACTGGGAAACAGGACAATAACAAATATTGTGCAACTCTATTTTGCAAACACAAAAATAATGTGCAAACAACAATTCTGCTAAAAAATAGGTGTCCAAAATCTCACAAAACCGAAGTGATTATCCCTTTTTTATTAGGTAAATCCCCCCCCCCACTTTTTTTCCTTCCTCTTTACCGAAAACACATATTCTTGTCTATATGACAGCTTATGTCGTGTGTGACCCAAAAAAAAACACTGGAACCACTGATCTATAGAATGGGACAGCTAACATCACTGCTTGGAAAGCTATCTAGTTGTCTCTTACAACATGCATGGCAGGTCACAGTGTCGCTATTATTTGCTCCCCCTTTTGGATCCCAGCAACAGACCTGCGCAAATATGGACGATTTATATCACTGCGCATGGGTCATAGTTGCAATTTTAGCGGCTTAGCAGAGATAAAGATTTCAGATTGCACGACCAACAACTTTATTACGCCATTTTTTCGACTTGATTGAAAAAATATACAAAATTCACTTCTGACTTGACATAGCACAAGGTAGTGAGTGACCCGCCAGCATATTCTCAATTATTGTTCGTAAATCGAGTGCAATCACTGCCACTATGCACCAATTCAAATCAGCAATTGTTCTGCTCAGATTTGCAAATGGATTTTTTTCAACGATTCAAGTTTCCAATTTTGGTTTCATTGAGATGTATTGTTTCTTTGATTCAATGAGTGTTCATCCACCACGCAGAACGCAATCATTGTCCTAAATTTGTTCAATGTATGTTGCATCAGTCACGTCACTTGCAATTTCATTTCATGCTCTCTGTTATAGTCCGACTATTTCAAGCATAATCACTTGTACACGTCTTGCCTACTTTAGACATAATCACTTGTACACATCTTGTATACTTCAGATAATCACTTGTACACCTCATGTATACTTCAGACATAATTACGTGTACACATCCTGTATACTTCAGATTTAATCACTTGTACACATCCTGTGTACTTCAGACATAATCACTTGTACACATCCTGTATACTTCAGACATAATCACTTGTACACATCCTGTATACTTCAGACATAATCACATGTAAACATGTTGTATACTTCATGGAACATTCACTTTAACACATCTTGTATACTGACTACAACACAATGGGTAACCTTGTTTAGGCACTATTCTAAATATGTAATCTGAGATACCATTTTCAACTTGTAGGAGTGATCCTTCTCATCTCGAATATGCCACACCAGCAATGGCATGTGATCATTGCAAGTTTCCTTGGTGACGTTACCGAGATGTAGAACATCTTCTTCTTCTTCTTTCATTCTCAAACTTCTGCAGATTAGCAGAATGTAGTCAAGAGAAAGTAGTACGTTGTGCCACGGTTTACAGCGTTACTGAGATATGTGCGACATTCTACATGACACAACCGAATTCAGCGTAGTTTCTGTTTCATTTTTACTTTATACGGTATAGGACAGCCAACTAAATTACATAATCTTCATAGTCTCCTTTTACGATATACATGAAAGGTAAATAGTGTTGCTATTCTTTGCTCTTCTTTCTGGTCTTGGTCTTGGCAACATACAGGCGAGATGTAAAAATGAGAATGTGAGATCATTCAGGATAATGTTTTTGAAATCTTGTATTTATGGTAATGTGTTATGTTTTACTTGGGGCCGCGATAGTTCAGTTGTTCGTGAAATATCTTCCTGTTTGGGTGATCCAATGTTCAATTTCCAATTCAATTGGAAACATTTATAAAGATTTTGTAAATGTACTTAATGAACCATTTTTTACAGTAATAAACTAGTTGGTTGTCGACAGTACTAATTGATGAGTGAAAATAAGCCTTATTTGGTTATTGATTTTTTTTCTCTCCATTTATTCATTGGCTGTGACGCAAAGTATAAATATACTGGCCAATTAAAAGCACGATAATATAAGAAGACATCATCAGTGATTGAATTATACTGCCTGTGAAATGCAATTACGTTTGTTTGCGGACACATCAAGTTAAACCACTGTGATACGTAAATAACAATTTTCATGAGTGCGAAACATGTCGCTTGTCATTTATTTAGACATTTCATTGTTATTGAGAGACTTCGTGAATTTATTTAGCATGAATATCTTCGCACTTTTCGCTGGTTATTGTGATGTGCTGTCAAGATTTTCATTAATGAAAAGTACGAAATACTAGGGTATGCCTATAGGTACAAAAAAACTATAGAGGAAAAACTACGGCGCAATGTAAAATGTCAGTGCCATTTTTTTCTACTTATGCAGAGCTGTATAGCAAATTAAAATGTGTGAATTTTCCAATCCGAATATCAATTTGTAAAATAAAAATTCCTAAGATCGTGCTGTGTATAAGACTAACTGCGAAATATGGCTGCTATGCATCAGGTAGTGTTCGTGAAATTTGAGCTCAAGTGATCAACATAAATTATGAAAAGAACTATACCAGATCTTCTGGAAAAGTAAAGGCGGCAGGATTGATACTTACCACATCCGCAATACGCTTCAATGACGTGGATAGAAAAAACTTTCACGTGTTACTGTAGTTCCAGATTAGGTCTATTTGACATGCATATCGAAAGAAGCGACTAAGGAAGTTGGGGTATTATTGACTACTCTCGCTCGCTGCGATAAGCTTATTGAGGACACCATGTTTGATGAAGTCCTGGACATTGCTAGAAATATTCCGGCAAAGTCCCTTTCGGAATAGTAGACTACCAGATTAGTATTGTGCAAGTTACAACAACAACATCAGATTATTGTAGTGTATGTTACAACAACAACATCAGATTATTGTAGTGTATGTTACAACAACATCAGATTATTGTAGTGTATGTTACAGCCACAACAAGTAAAACTTGCATTAGTATTCTTCATCTTCTGCGTTGATTCTCAAACTCCCAGCACCTTGGTCCTATTATATTTCCAGCAGGATTGAAATGCTGTTGTGTCGCCGTATTATTTGCGTCAATGACCCGACATATCTCCGTCTTCAGCGGGCATACATTAGTTATATGTAATATTCTGGGAAACTGATCCATTGAAAATGACGTCAGAAAAACATAAACCTTGTACTGAATATAAAACTCCATTATATTTGATATGAAACAAGAGTGTCAATCTCATACTCGTTTTATCATCATCGTTTGCAACATGATTTGGTGTCAGCTAGGTAATTGTGTATTTATTACTTGTCTCTTTATTCTATATGAACACTTACGTTGTCTCTGTTATGACTTATATTTATGTTTGAAAATGGGAGTGAGATTATGAAGAAATATTACTCTTGTGTACCGGCCAAAGCTGAGCTTGAGGGCGCCACTAGGACATTAGAACACAACAATATCCTTCCGCCTGCGAATTTCATAACTATAAATATGTACAAATACAATTACATTGCAACATTGATTTATTTCTAACACATCAATCACGTAACATTATTTAGCATCAAGGCTGTAGATAAGGGGTTCACACTGTCCTTCCCTCCCTCAGCAAATATAAACAGGATCTTTAATACTAAGAATTCCGCCGAAGACTAATGTGTCGAACCATTGGCGCAAATAAACCGGCGATACAACGCATTTCCATTCTCTGGTCTATATCCTGCTGGAAATCTAGTAGGTCCATTGTCCTGCTGCAAGAGAGATCCAGTGAGAGTTTTGAGAATGAACGCTGAAGAAGAAGAAGAAGAAGAGTACTAGGAATATAACTAAAAGATGGCTAAAACACCTCCCTTCACGATTATTAGCAAGAAGATCATCACATTACTCATCAAAAAGAGAACAAATAGAATGAAGGTGTTAAAAGAAAACTTCTGACAGTTACTGACAGGCGGAGGTGTGAAAAGTTGTTATTTTTACAAACCAAAAATGTAATTTACCAATTAAATTATTACAATTTGAGATATATTTGAGAAAAATCAAGATAAATCATGTAACTTTTCTGTACTATTTCTGAAAACAAACTTGGAGTGGATGTTGACATAGATACACGGAGTCGTGGGCGGAATTCCTGACAGTCTGTTAACAAGGGGGAGGCAGTAAAAATTGGTAAATTAACTGTTGACTTAATTTATGGGCAGCTCCTTAAACTCTTCCAACCTCCCATCACAAAATTGCTTACAGATATTAAATTCTTCTCGTTTCCTATTTTAGAATTCCTTCGAGATATTAAAATTTTCAAGTTTCCTTACTTGAATTTCTTCGAGATATTAAATTTTTCTTGTTTTCTATTTTAGAATTCTTTCCAGGTGTTATATTTGGTTCTTTTGTGGAACGCGTAATCACCCCTCCCCTCAAACACCAAAGTGATTATTTCCCTTGGCAATGTTTGTTAGTTTATATTTGTCTTTTATAAATTTTTAATGTAAATTTATTTAGGGTTAGAGTTAGTTAGGTAAAAAAAAAAACATCGCATAACCCAAACCCTAAGTTTAGTCCTAAAAATGAATAGTTAAATTAATAATTGATAAATATTAATTGGCAAACATTGGCACGTGAAATAATCAAATTTACAACCACAAACTGGGGGGGGGGGGGTGGGTTAGTGTACGTACTCCACATTAGAACGTTACATTTACTCCAACTAGATTACTAGTTTTAAGACAATTACATTTACATTATATCAAATGTCTGTTTATTTTTCTATCTTCGATGCTGTTAGTGTTTTGTTTCTTATAATACCTTGAAGACGTATGTGTCGGGCCATTGGCGCAAATAAAATGGCGACACAACGCATTTCCATTTTCTGGACTACATCCTGCTGGAAATCTAGATGGACCATTGTCCTGCTAAAATATAGATCCAGTGGGAGTTTGAGAATGAACGCTGAAGAAGTTGTTTCTTATAATACAACTTCCAGCAGCAGACTATCAACAGCATTATAGCTATCATCAGCATGTGTCCTGCCAGTTGTCAATTTTAAGTAACGTCTTATTTCTTCTCTCGTGTTTTCTTCTTCTTCTTCTTCTTCAGCGTTCATTCTCAAACTCCCGTTAGATCTCTCTTGTAGCAGACCATGGTCCTATTAGATTTCCAGCAGGATGTAGTCCAGAGAATGGAAATGCGTTGTGACGCCGTTGTATTTGTGCAAATGGTCCGACACATCTGTCTTTGGCGGATTCTCTGGTGTTTGACAATACATGTTTGCTTTGATTTTTTTTAAATTTATTTGTTTTTGCTGCGACAATGTTTGTTCTGTGTCGTCTTCTCGAATTAATGCCAACGCGATCCCAAATGATCTAGTCTCAAATTATATTAGTTTTGATTGGCTGAGACACTAATTATCTACTGTACTTATTCTACTACATTATTCTGTACAACAAACGATTGTGTTCTCTCAGCAATTCAGTTAAAATATATAGCTGGCTCATGGAATGAACACACTCGAGTAATCACAAAAGTTTTCATGTCCTCTTCAACATGAACCAGCTGCTGCAGATTATGACAATATTCAGAATCGATCTGAGTAATATAGAAGAAAGTGAATGGAATCAAACAGAATTAGTTAAATAATCACAGATTGTTCAATATTGTGATATTTATTTAATGATAAGAAACAATCTCCAGTAAATTCAGCAAACAAAATATTTACAAATATTTACTGTACAGGTCGTATGACAACTAAACACACATCTAAAATAATGTTTATAAGCTATACATATTTACCATAGATGTTGTGTGAGAGCTAAACACACCTATTTTAATTAAAATATAAATAGTTATTAAGTGTGATTTCCTTTGCGAATTTTAACGTGTTATTTACGCTCGTACAAGCCCATATTTGCTTATTCCAGGATCTTTAGAGCATCTTTCCGTCTTTAGAGCATCTTTCCGTCTTTAGAGCATCTTTCTATCTTTAGAGCATCTTTCCGTCTTTAGAGCATCTTTCCGTCTTTAGAGCATCTTTCCGTCTTTAGAGCTTCTTTCCATCTTTAGAGCATCTTTCCGTCTTTAGAGCATCTTTCCGTCTTTAGAGCATCTTTCCGTCTTTAGAGCATCTTTCCGTCTTTAGAGCATCTTTCCGTCTTTAGAGCTTCTTTCCATCTTTAGAGCATCTTTCCGTCTTTAGAGCATCTTTCCGTCTTTAGAGCATCTTTCCGTCTTTAGAGCATCGTTTCGTCTTTACAGAAGATAGTATTATTGTTGTGCTATTTGAAATATTAAAAGACCTGGAAACACAAAGACAGAAATGGACAGCTATGGTTTCTGCCATATGCGCCGCCTATGGAGGAACATAGCATAACATTTGAAATATAATATGTGATTCATGGCGACAATCGATATATCAAGACCGATCTAAGCCGGAAAAACATCTTCCAAAGTAAGTAATTGTCCACTTATACCACTCGACCTGAAAGGGGAGTAAAGAAAGCCATACTATGACATGCGTGTCATAATATGCGGCTAAGCTTAAAATGATGTTGAGGGTGGGTTGGATGTTCTATCTTTTAGATAGTCAAAGTGACTCAGAAGCCATGATGAAATCGGATGTGTCAAGAAGAAAGACGCATATAGCGCAGTTAAAATATAAACCATTACACAATGTCTTATGTTCTCCAGATTACATCACATTCATTTACTGGGGTTTGAGAAAAAAAGCACAAGAAGAAGGATAAGATGGAGGAGCGTTGTGACATAGTCAATGCGTTAAAAGACTTCATTCGTTCAAAAAATGTTAAATAGTTAAATGTGAATCATGGTCGCTCTCAAGACTGCGTGAGATTGACTTGAGATAGGAACATCCCGTAAAGAGAAATATATATATATATACTAAAGAGACTGATGAATCAGCATATAACTGGAACTGACAGCCGCTACACTCTGGTAGATTTATTGAGACGTGTATCAGAGCACTTATGGTGTGTAAGGAGGAGGGCGTGTTATATATTTGTGTCTACCTATGTCATATGTATGTTCTATATTCTCTATGCTTTACTATAATATGTGCGATGCACGTTTTTTAATATTATAGTTGATAGATATAAAAGGATTTGGTAGAAAAGTTCTTTCACTAACTCTCCAGGAATTAACTGGTACAGTACAACTTCTTGGGTAAAGTTGTATCACTTTATACCTCTTCTATAGTGGTTGTCTTCTTTAGTTTTTGTTTGGTTTGTTGATGTTATGGTCCGTGGTTCATTTTCTTCCTTCTCCGTAGAGTGTTTCAAAATCTGGAATTTATGTTGATGTTATAAGTACTTCTTCTGATGTTTGTTGTGCGATTGTGAACTGAAAGTGACTGGTCCCATCTGAAACCTTAACTAAGTCTTATCTTCTAAAATTAATGAAACTGTATTACATATAGATATCTTTAATAACAACTTTCTTTCATATACATACATTTTATGAGGACAATCTATGTTATGGCATACAACACATTCTTTCAGTATTTATACTCACAGGAAAGGAAACAGTTGATTCCCTGGCTATAGGCTGACCATCTATTGTTTCTAACATCATATCAAGGGGTCTACCCCAGCTATCCGACCTAACTAAATTACCTAATTAATCACTAAAAAAATTGTTCAAAAATTGATAAGACACTATAAAAGTATCCTTCAAGTCAATAGTTCACAGTTGTCAATGTTAATTATATGATTGGTTCGGCTATCCAAATAATATCGAAAATAAAGTTGGTGGTCACATTGATAACTTAGTGCGGGCTGTAAATAAATTTGCCGCATCCATTGGCTAGTGAAATTTACACAATTTAACAAGGGGTGTGACGTTGATAAAGGAGTGTTCAGAGTGTATTAACTAAGCTATTCCATTGGCTTGAAAACGGACATCTCGCACTCCCGCAAGACGATTGCTCCCAATGTAACGTTGACTGGCTGGGTCTTCAAGAAAAAACAGCAAGTTCCTCCAAATTCAAGGCCTCCTACTGGTTGTATCAAGAAACAGACTCGAAAATTGAGTAACCGTTCATACAGGTTCACTCGGTAAATAAGACTTCATTTAAGCAAGAACTCTGGTAAGGTTTCATATACTCGCTGCAGTTTCAAGAAAATAAACTACAAATACTTCTTCTATGATGAAAGGTAAGCTGGAAAAATAAATAATCCTTCACACAGGCTTTACGACTTCAAAAGGCAGGATCTCTTGTAAGGCTTCATAAAAATACATGACAATTCAATCGACAAAGCTTCCAATAACTCCTCTGTAAATTTAACTCTCATTTTGGTTAATGCAAAGACACCGAATGCACCATTCTATAACAATAGGTGATCAATTACGTTGCAGAGATCTAACAACCACTCTTAAACCTAACTAATGACTAAACTAACTCTTCGGTGGTGAGTAATACACACAATATTTCCAATGCTCTGCTTCATTGAGAATATGACGACGTTTGATAATATAGCTTCTAGCTGTCCCTACCTCGATTCTAAAACGAAGATTTCGTAGAAGACATTTCTCATTCTCTCGAATTTAATCATTCTGGTTGACCTTTTCTCTCTCTCTCTCTCTCTCTCTCTCTCTCTCTCTCTGACCAAACCATCAGAATATTTCATATTCTGAGACGATTATATTCTTTCAGAAGCAATTTCAAACAATGTGAACCATAAATGGTGTCTCGTTCTCGACGACCTACACAAATACTTGACTAATTTATTCAATTTCTATAAACAGATTAATAACCTTTCTACTGCTATTTTACTTTTAACATACATAGCCTTTGTCTCAACCTACGCCTACCATCTCCTAATTATAATACTCTATCTATAACACTAGAATATACAATATCAACTCCAATACTTTACACTAACATAGGAGCTCCTAACAAATCCACAATGCGACGAATTCTCCTGACATTACGTCGTACCGCTTGCACACCAACAATCCTCTTGGCAAAAACTATAGAGTTCGAGGAACCATGTCCTGCTTCACGGACAGTTCCTCGATGATGAATCCTTTGCTACATCACTGAGCTGTTAATTAGTTGCTGGCGAATGAACGACTGATCACTCAAGATTGATTGCAATCCGTTTTGTTCACGTTTTTGGACGAATTTGTTTGGATCTCAATCTTGCTGAAGACTCATGTGTATTCACGATTTTATCCGCAAATATTTTCCTACTAATCTAGTTATACTCTAGTTTGCGCCCCTCAATATTGTCAACAATCTTTTCCAGAATATTCTACTCTATACGCATCCTTTCTTAACTAACAGGTTTAGGCATTGTTTTATTCTCCCCTACCATTCTGGTACTTCGGTCATGGCTGGTTGAACATTCACGCTAACTAGCTTCGTTCATAACCATGTCTCGTCAACACTTACTAACAGTTATTTTCTTACGGTATCTATTTTTGTCTTCTTTCCTTTTAAAAGTACTATCTGAGCAAAATAAAGGACAGCTGATTTTAGTATTATCTTTCGTCCATTTTCCTTGTTCGACTCTCAGCAAGCCCGACAGTCTGTCACAATGGATTCGCCCGATGCCGAATCTGTGTCTAACTCTTGATCAACTGGAAAGTGATTGTCCAAGGAACTATATAAAACTATATAAAACTTTAATTACTGCACGTTTTCCTGTGAAGTAGTGCAGGGAGGCTTTCTATGGGCTGTGGAAATACAGACCACTTTGCCATAGCAGACCCCGCGACATGTACAGGAAGGATTTTGATTGTACCTCCGAAAGAAAAATCTTGTCCCAACCGTGGATTAAACCCGGTATCACAAAGGTCTGAGAACGGCGTTCTAACCATACAGCCATGCGCTCCACTTCTACTATATGATGGTCCAAATATGAAAGATGAGCAACGTGTAGATGAAAGAAATGTGCACATTGTGCGTTCACTCTCAAACTACTGCTGGATAATGTATAATATAATCTGGTAATTTCAATTCGTTGTGTCGTAATTTACAGCTTAGCTGCGAAATATGCTCCATTTGGCATGAAATATACACATTCAGCATGGCGCTTGGGTCAATGTCACTTTCTATGAGAGTACCACGACCTTTTCTGTAAAGAGAATATTAATAAAAATGAAGACATAACCAATCTCAGCCTCTAAACTTTCTCAGTCGCTTCTTGCGGCAAATATACACATTCAATTTTCCAGGCAACTCAACAACATTCCTTATGTTTGCAAGTTTACAGATCCCTCATCATTGCCACATTTACAAGCCACATATGTTTTAAAAATTTACACATCCATCGTCCGTGCCACATTTACAAACTACCGTTTCTTTCTTTATACGTTTACAAACTACCTTATCTTTCAAAGTGTACAAACTACCTTATGTTTACAATCTTATAATACAACCATCCGGCCATATATTTGTGACTGTCTACACAAGTTTACAGACTCAGATTTTATCAGGCTCACAAAGCATATTATCTTGACAAACGTTCACTGTACGTTTCTTACCGTGTCCAAAAAAAGGAAAATAATAACAACATTGTGACCTGTATGTATGAAGTAAGGAATACTTTTTTAGGATGGAGTTAAGCGGTCTCCACACGCCTGTGTGTTGCCGTGGGTCAAAAGGGGAGCAAAGAATATCAACACTGTTTACCTTCCACGCATGTCGTAAAAGGCGACAAAGGAGGTTATGGGATGGATATAAATAACCAAATGGTCAGAGGGTGTCCGACAAAGTGGATGGTGCCGCAGTAACCTAATGAACAAATAGTCAAGCAAAATGAATTAAACAGGTTACTAAAATACTTACCTTGCCTATTAATAAAAATATATTTTTAAAAGTATATATAAAAAAACATACAATAAAACTAAACAGGACAATTCTCCACGTATCGGCTCAAATTGAACCTTTTTCAAGAGACAAACAACAGAAAACGACAAAATAAAAAACAAAATAGATGACTAGATTTCATCAAGCTGCATCTCCATAGCGCAGGGATGGCAACGCATCTAGTAAAACTGAAAATGCGTGCATTCATTATAAACAAACCGAAAGTGGGAAATTAGAGACACTATAGATGTAGTTGGGATGTTTATAATGAGTGCAATAATAACAAAAGAAAAAGATAAGAAAAATACCCCTTATGTCACTTTATCAGACAGGCAGGTTTTAAGAACATAGTCACAACAGGCAAGACTGAAGGGAACAGAGACAGATGGGGACGTGAGAAAATATTCGTGTGACAACCTAGCAAGGCTTGGAAACAACGATCCTGATAACAATACTGTGAACAGAGAACCATGGTCACCTACGCCAACCAGAATGGCATATGATAATGATAGATGAGTAATGATGAGGTTGTGTGGTGGTTGGGTGAGTGGGTTTGGGGAAGGAAGGATACAAGAAGAATCATCATTTGAAAACGCATGGAATGAATGTGAAACCAAATATAGACATAAACATATATATAAAACCAAGCCTAAACATACATAGAAATGTATACACACACCAAGAGTTAAGAAATAAATATATAACAAAATGGACACAGATGTGTGAAGGATACCCACACAAAATGCACAGGCATGTAAATGTATCCACACATAGGAAATGGCTCACACCAGAATAAGCATACATATTGACACAGAATGGAGATACGTGCATTAACATAAACAAGCGCTCACATTAATATATATATATATATACATATATACTTATGGTTCTATGTATCCACACAATTACTTTGGGCCACACATTTGTATGTATACATATGCAGTTGTTATAGCATTATCTTTATGTGAACGAACGTTTATATTTACATTAATATATGTATATGTTTCTATGTGTACGAATGTTCATGTTATTGTTTTTATTTATGTGAGAAAGTGTTTATGTAGATGCATGTTCATATTTATGTATATATATATATATATATATATATATATATATATATATATATATATATATATATATATATATATATATATATAAATATTAATGTGAGCGCTTGTTTATGTTAATGCACGTATCTCCATTCTGTGTCAATATGTATGCTTATTCTGGTGTGAGCCATTTCCTATGTGTGGATACATTTACATGCCTGTGCATTTTGTGTGGGTATCCTTCACACATCTGTGTCCATTTTGTTATATATTTATTTCTTAACTCTTGGTGTGTGTATACATTTCTATGTATGTTTAGGTTTGGTTTTATATATATGTTTATGTCTATATTTGATTTCACATTCATTCCATGCGTTTTCAAATGATGATTCTTCTTGTATCCTTCCTTCCCCAAACCCACTCACCCCACCACCACACAACCTCATCATTACTCATCTATCATTATCATATGCCATTCTGGTTGGCGTAGGTGACCATGGTTCTCTGTTCACAGTATTGTTATCAGGATCGTTGTTTCCAAGCCTTGCTAGGTTGTCACATTAATATTTTCTCACGTCCCCATCTGTCTCTGTTCCCTTCAGTCTTGCCTGTTGTGACTATGTTCTTAAAACCTGCCTGTCTGATAAAGTGACATAAGGGGTATTTTTCTTATCTTTTTCTTTTATTATTCTTGCACTCATTATAAACATCCCAACTACATCTATAGTGCCTCTTATTTCCCACTTTCGGTTTGTTTATAATGAATGCACGCATTTTCTCTTTTACTAGATGCGTTGCCATCCCTGCGCTATGGAGATGGGGCTTGATGAAATCTAGTCATCTATTTTGTTTTTTATTTTGTTGTTTTCTGTTGTTTGTCTCTTGAAAAAGGTTCAATTTGAGCCGATACGTGGAGAATTGTCCTGTTTAGTTTTATTGTATGTTTTTTTATATATACTTTTTTAAATATATTTTTATGGGATGAAGTTGGCTGTCCCATCCCATATAGGGTCAGTGACCCAAAGCCATGCTGAAGTCGGATGTATCAGGCCGAAAAGCGCAGACATCGCAGCAATGCTGTAAACCATGACACAATGCATTCCCTTCTCCGGACTACCTCCTGCTAATCTGCAAGAGTTTGAGAACGAACGCAGAAGAAGAAGAAGCGGTCCCCACACAATGAGTCAACGTGACGACAACCTAGATGACTCGGATGTGTCTGATTGAAAGGCGCACATATCGCAGTCACGTTGTGAGCAAAGTACAAGGTATTCCGTGTTCCGACTATATTCTGCTAACCAGTAGGAGTTTAAGAACAAATGCAGTGCGAGAAGAAAGAAACTTACGCATCAGCAGCAGCAGCAGCTAACCATAGATCTTCGTATTCGTTCTCAAGCTCTTGCAGATTAGCAGGATATAGTCCTGAGAACGGAATGCCTTATGTCATGGTTTACAGTTTACCTGTGATATATGCGCCTTTTGGCCTGCCACATCCGACTAAAGCATGACTTCTAGATCACTTTGATATTGTTATGGAATGGGTCAACAAATTTACAATATTCACTCCAAAAACATCCTTAGTCGCCTTTTACAACATACATAGTATGTAAATAGTGTTGCTATTATTTGCTCCCATGTCGGGCCTCAGCAACACACATGCGACTATGGATCTGTAAATAGTACTACATATTGATCACTTTACCGCGGCTTGTAAATCATTATTATTCCAGGATAATTGCACATCCCACTGCTGAATTTGAAGACAAAGGCTAGACTGTCCGTATTTCATGCTTTGTGACTGAGACGCTGAAGAACATCAGACGATTATTATAGGCATAAATCTTGTTTGGTTGTCCTAAACAATTTGTGAAAGTTTGCTTGATTTTATTAGCTCTCACTTGACCTGTCATGATTAACAAAAAGTTGATGATGTTGATGACCAAATTTAAAGCAAGAAACTACCCCCCAAAATAAGTCAAACTCCTAAATTGTGTACTTCTTTAGATATTGATTGTTAAATTGTCTACTAAAATTACTGAAGACAAGTTTTATTTCAGAGAAATAAAAATAATAGATCCCATTCTTATCACTCATTTATGAGATTAAGTTGTGTTATATTTCTTAGCCAACGATAGTTTTTTAAAAAGCCAAGTTTGTATTTTTGACATCTAAATGTTCAATATGGAAACCCTGTGCCATTATTAGAGTGTTGTTAAAGTAATGTGTTAATTAATTGATGATTATGTTAACAGTGTGTTAGCTTGTCTGACTTAGTAAAACTAAATAACAACTATAGCACCCTATACATAAAGTAGAGTGGAATAGTTAGTTGTACTATATACTGGTATAGAGATCTGGAAAAAGATAATTGGCAGCATATACTATTCCATTCCCTATATACAGAGTAGCTTTTTTTCTTAGCTTATTTATACGCCATATCTCCACCTTTTTTATGTTGTTTTGGTTTTGAGTTTTACCCTAAACAAAATCTCCTGTCCATAAAAACGAAAATTCCACAGCGAAACACTCAAAATGTCATCTAATCTATTTTTTCTGTTTGTGCTAAACGATCAAGGCCATTGATTCACGATATATGCCTACTCTGTTAAAAATATCGGGTGCTCGATTAATAGCTGGCATCGCCCATTTTTCTCTCCTGGTAGTCGTCTTATTCTTCTCGTTTGCAGTTTAACATGTCCACGCAGTAAGTCATGTTTTGTTGATAAATGCTGCTGTATTTGAAAGCTCCTCGATGCTCCCATACAACTTTCTGTGGATATCCGTCGCTGTTGGCCAGTTTTCTTCCCTTAACGGGTTTAGTATAATGCAATCTTGCAGGATATTTTACACAGTCCGTGCCTGCCCACATGGACACAGGTGATGGAACCAATCATGTCTACTTAATTGGCTGTTTAGTATGTTGTGTCCTGTTATGATGCGGGAGATGATAATAACCTGCTCAGCCCTGTCGAGAGAGAGTTCATTGTCTTTTGGGTGGTCGAATTTCCTAATAGTTTTTATAAGGGTCCTCTTTTCTTGGTAGGTGATGCCATGACCGTTTTGCTTCTGTGTTGCTCCATTTTTGCGAGCATATATATGATATATAAAATCACGAAAAAGTCAAATGCATCACTTTAGACGGATGAATCCCATTTTTAACCTATAAGTCTTGTAACGTTGGTGGTGACGAAGAAAGGAATACAAGCGTAACTATCTCAGGCTGACAACTACCTATATTACAAACCCAGTATCTAGTTTCGGCTTAACCATTTACCCAAGTATGTTTCAATATAATTCTTCGCGTGGATCACTAACGCCACTATTTTTTCTCTGATCCAATTTTTCCAGTGCTTTCTATGTGCTGACTAACCAAAGTATACGTAAGTGACCAATGATTAGTCTTGTCTGCCAAGATAAGTGACGTTGTGTGAACAGTGTGACGAACTATTTTTAAGAGAGACTTGCTTTCTTCAGAGCATGGATTCTAGACTTTCTTGAATGATAAAATGTAAAGCATTTTTTATTATTCGGAGGCTTAAAGCTAAATTTAAGAGCAGCTATTTTTTAGTTAACACTGTCTAGTCATCTTTTTCTGTAGAAATTTAATGGTCGTACCACTCCATTCTACTGCACTGGAATCGACAATTCATTGCATGGACAAACAAATGTGTGTGTTTTTTTTAATTCTTTGTTCGTATTTCATTCTTGAAAAATGTCCCTGTTGTACCGCAACTTAGAAAAATTACTTATTCCATTGTTTTTTGTTGGAATTTTTTTTTTTTAATTTTGTTTGTTTGTTGTTGTTTTTTTTTGTAATTTCTCTTTCACGTGGGTTTTAATATTTGTTAGTTATGATTATCTAGTAACAATATTACACTAACATAGTATTTATTGTTTCTTGGTTTTGTTACTGCGGCACTCCCCATCTTGTCGGATATCCATTGTCAAGTTGGCTATTTATATTACGTTTTGGAGACCTAAGACGGCCATTTTCCATTTCTTTCCATAGATACGTTGATGATGGTATAGCTATTGCTGACATGACTGAGGCGGAATTGTGTCGTTTCATCAGCTGTTTCAACTATTGTAAGCATGCTACTCAATTCATATCTAACATCTGTAATATCTCTGTCAATTTTTGTGACTTAAGTGTCAAAATTCATCCCTCTTACCTTAGCACATCCGTGTACTAAAAACCTACTGATGCACTTAGTTTTCTGCTTTACACTTCTTCTCATCCATCTGCTTGTCATAGCTCTTTGTCAATCTTCAACTTTTTCGCCTTCGTCGTTTATGTATTGGTGGTTGATTTCTTGGCGTTTCAGCCTTCAACACTTATCATTCTTGCACAGCCACATTTGGTTCTTTTTTGACATTTCAGCCTCCACATCCTTCTCAACTTACGTCTATTTTTTTTACATTTCAGCCTCTGCAGTTGCCATATCTTGTACATGTCTCATCTTTGATTCATTTTTTGTAATATAGTCTCCCCAAATTTCCATAATTTGACTTTTGTTTAAATGGAAATGGGGGGGGGGGGGTGTTAAAATTTAGATGTTCTTGTAATTGCAAGCCATTAGTCATTTACGGAAACGTGGCTCATTTAACTCGAGTCCCTCTTCCTGTTATCTTCTACATGTCACTGTTATGCGTTTTTTTAAACAAATTTCTGGCACAATTTGTATGTGTTCGTATTTCAGAATAATTTCTACAAATATTTGCCGTAAATTATGTACAAGTGTCATTATTGCTTGTTTCATTGTAAAAGAATGAGAATTGTTGTTTTCGAGAAAAAAAATGGCATCTTTACTTTGTAACCTTTCAACTATGACGAAAGATTATAAAACACAACTGATCTGCGTGAATGACACTTGTTCGACTTAATATGAATAAAACAAGCATGAAACAGCGCGAATATATTGACCTTTCTATGTGGCAGAAAGATTAAATATAGTATGATTAACAGTCTTCAATCAGTCTTCTGTCGAATTTATTCACATCACATGTAAGAATATGTACATTACAATAAATATATAATATCTCGCCACACTTCTTGTATTTATGGGGTCATTATTTATTTCAATCAGTTGTATTCTGAGTAATCACTTAGATTTGTCTGAATAATGATTACTTTCTGCCAGTTGTGTCCCCTTTATCTGTATATATTCCATCTCTATTAAGTGCAAAAGCGTAACCAGATATTAGAGATCGCAAGGGAAATTGGGGGGGGGGTATTCTCAATTATTGTAGTGCCCCATGCGAGAAAACAGTTGCACGCTCATATAAACATACACAAGACACACATGTACAGTAGGCCTCTGAAGTTAGAAACATAAAAAAGAAAATTACTTTGACAAGATATCCGACAGAGAAAATTACTTTGACAAGGTATCCAACAGAGAAAATTACTTTGAAGTACCCGTACGAAGCAATATTTCTTTACCCAAGTCATATTTTTACAAAGAACGGATTGGTTTCTACATCATCCATGACATGCACGTCTGCAATTTTGATTAAATTCGCGTCCCAAACTTGCGAGTCATTGATCTTTGCGTCATGTTGTATGAGATTCTGTAATTAATCACACAGCAGATACTCCGGGTGACGTTTTCAACTTGACACCGACAGACGCGTTGCCATAACCAAACACGCGTAACCAATCGAATGCTTGTAAACCAAGTTGTAATCCAGCGTTTGGGCGGTGTAGAAGCTAGATTTAATGTCACCGAAAAAGGACAGAAAAGTTTGCCGCATGATTTATGCTGGCTCTGCTCAGGTAATCTGGCGCTTGTGTGAAATTATAACTGTTTATTACTGCTATGTATCAGGGACCGGGGTAAATAATCAAGAAATTCATTATGTAACTTTTGAATAAATACTTTTCTTTCATAGTGATTTTCTTTCATTTCTTTCATATATTGACGATAGAATCAAAGGATTTAATCAAGATAAACGTGATTGTAAATATACAAATGCGTTTTGTGATCGCATGACAATCTTCATCTGGGTTAAGGGTTTGTAGCTTGCATGGCGGAAAGATTCAATAATTCGAGGAAATGACCTTAAATCCAGTGGTGGATTGGAATATCATTACGGCCTTTGGCGACCCATAAGAAAATATTCTAGGTGTCTAACACTCACAGGTATTATCGCAATGTATCGACGTCATGCTGTGATATTTCTGCTGTTCGTCAACCCAGACTACCTCTGCATACATTTCTTCTTCTTGTTACAAAATGATATCTAGTGAAAAGTACCAAAAATACCTCAATTTAATCTACAAAAGAGCAAACTAGAATGCCGTCACTGAAGACACCGGTAAGGACACTGGAAAAAAATGACAAAAGTAAAAAAAGATGACAAATTTTATTTCTGAACTCTCTTCAAACTCATGTTCTGATAACTTCATGTCTTGAGTAATTATTTACAGAATAGCTTACAACATATCCGCATTTCATCCAACATCATCATTATATTATTTTGGGTATCGAATTTCTTACCTCACAAGGTACAAAATGTTAAGACATGCAAGTTCGACTCACCGAACCTGTGGATAAAACTGCCTTCGAGGGAAAGATGACTGTGGTTTTGAAAAACTGAGAATAACCACTTAGATGAGCATCACTTTTAACTTCATGAGTTCGGCTACGAACTAGTTACGGGCACGGTGTGGGTGGGCGGAATAACAAAGAAACCTGTCGCAAGGGCCAGAGTTGTGCCCTGATGTCGACGTCTGTTTCGGCGACATTAGACTCAAAACACCATTGAGTCGGATGTCTGCTGGAACAGAGGGCGGAGCACTTATGGGAATGCCCCACGTGCTGTGATGCCTGTTTCTAATCAAGAAGAAATGGATTACAAAAATTGACACTAGTCATTATTCTCATATGTTCAGCTAAACATATTATCCACTTACACCAAAATTTATCTCAATATATAAAATCTCTTAGCGTTCACAAATTTGTATTTTTCTTGTATTTTCTTGAAAAAGTTCTTAATGTAGAAACGTTGAAAATGTCTTGTAAACTGTTAACTGTAATTTTTCAATACCAGTACAATCCCGATAGCACTCTGTGCGTTCAATGTAAATCTGATTTACGAAAGTTCTGTTAATAATTTGTTCACAATTAGACTCTTTTCTACATAAATTTAGCTGCATTTGAGCATATCCCATCTACAAAATTGTTTCTCTGTGTCGTCTATATGGTTTTATGAGATTGTTTGATCGTGTTTTGTACGATGTGAGTTGTTAACCTTCTTGGTTGCTTCCGACGGTATGCATAGATTGTGTCAGGTTTACGCTTCTATGCTCTTCAATGTTTTGTGATATACGGCTGACATATTAGGCTCGGTGGCGGTTGTCTTTTTTCATATTTTATACCGGGCTGAATGTGCAGTACGAGCAATGCCTACTAACGGGAGGCGAAGCTCGGTTGATTTACCATTGATATGAACCTTTGAAAATCAGACATGTCCTTCCCCACATTACATGGTTCGCGCAAAGGTGGTGTATGCTGACTTGAGGTTCTGTACGACGTTCGTTGTTTCTCACACATTGGCCAGTGCAGATTGCGCACAATAACAACCAACTGTTCATATGACGAGTGTTTGACACGTTCAAGTTACATGATTTTCGGCTTATGAGACTTGTCCCAGCACAGGGCCTAAAAAAGTGCCTTATGTTGTCTTTGTGTCTTCGGTCCATCTGCCATTACTCTTAATTGCCATTTCTGCCATTCCGGCCTACGTCGACTCCACCATAGAGTCCCATGATGTTGACTGTCACTTACGACTGTCCGACGTTAGCCCCTGTGTTCAACAATTCACTGAGCTTGCCATGCCTACAGCATGTGGATAGCTTCTCTTCGTTATGGCTACAGATCCCCCTATATCTTTCCTTCTACCACATGTACGCCACCACCTTCGTCTATTTCTACTATTTTCTCCATTCAATCACTATTCCACTCAATTTTCTAGAACTACCTATTCCTAAGCCAGTGGTACCCTTTTATATAAAATGTTTTTGGCAAGTTCTTGTACATAGCAGTGCCTTTTTGGACCCCCGCCCCCTCTCCCAGTCTTCGCCCGCTAAGGGCGTATGGTTTATTTTCTGTTATATTTCGTCGTCCCTATCCGGTTTGCCATAGTGGTTTCTGACTGTAGACCTACAGCTCCTACTACTCAAGTTTATTGATTCACCTATGCTGCGTTATGGTTGGCATGTAGAATCGCGATATCTGCGCCTTTCGATATGTCCGCATCTTGCGACCTTCCATCCTAACTGTTTCTGGGTCACCTTAACTATCAATGGATTGTGATGGTCTATTCTTAGCCCTCACCCGTTACCCACTTTGCCCCAACCTGACTAGTCAACAAGTCACTACTCTTAGTAGAGTTTTGGATCCTGCTATGCGCAGACGCTTTGGTCTTTTTTTTTTATTTTCTATTTAACCCGACTATGTGTGTTCCTTCATCACATGTAATGATGACCATTGTTTACATCCATTTTTGAAAATTCAGTTATAATTATGACCATGCATAATACTTCGTAAATGGCTAATGAGTCATATTCGAGCTGTAAATGTTCTTGGACAGTTCGGATATGGAATGAAAAACATGCAGAGCATTTCTACAGCATTTCTCCTATTTTCACAAGATGATGTGCTCTTTTTGACTGTAGAGTGCCAAGTAGATCTATTTTGTGCAAGTTCTTTCCATGTGTCTTGGTCTATTCCAAGCGCTTTCAGTGAGATCTTTCGAGTCCTTGTAACGCTTATTTTGGCCACCTTGAGATAGTTTGCCCTTCTCTAGCTCACCATAAAGAAATATCTTTGGCAGGCGATAGTCTGGCATACGTACCAAATGACCTGCCCAACGAATCTTTGTCTGCGTCAGGATAGTTTCAATGCTGTGGATACTAGATCCGTCAAGAACAGTGTTATTCGGAATCGTGTCTTGCAATCTGATGTTCATAACTTTTCTGAGAAAAGTTGTGTGAAAGTGATTGAGTTTCCTCACATGACGTCTATAAACAGTTCATGTTTCGCTAGCGTTTAAGAGCACTGGAGGTACCACTGCTCTGTAGACTTTCAGCTTAGTCTGTAAGTTAATGTCATTTCTACGCCACACAGTTGCGTACAGTCTGCCGAAAGTGCCGCTTGCCTTTGCATTCCTTGTATACACTTCATCGTTAATTTTGGCATCTTGTACTACCTAGGTATGTGAATCTATTCACAACTTTCAGTGCTAAGCCATTTACCTTTTAGCTCAACCTTTACGTTTTTGAATTTTTTAATATAGTTTTTCAAGTTAGCTAACTGAATAAAAAATATATGTTAAAAACAATATGTCGAATAAAAATATGTTGAATACTTCCCATCAGCCGTTATACCCTGAGAGATTTACTGAAGCGGAGATCGGAGCACCTATGGACATAGGTCCGGTGTGGGAAGATGATAATCAACATACCTAATACCTAATACCATTATGCAGGGCTCGAGATAGCTTTTACCAGGTGCTGGTTGTAACATGACTTCTGTTTTCTCTGTGTTAATAGTTAGTCCAAAGTTGGTACAGACTTTGGAGAATATGTCTATAATAATTTGTAGATTAGTCTCAGAGTTGGCATTTAGGGCTCAGTCATCAGCAAATAAGAGATCCCTGATTGTGTGTGATTTGGCTTTGGTTTTTGCTCGGAGCCGTCGACGGTTGAACAATTTTCCATCTATGCGATATATGATGCTTACTCCTAAGTCTAGATCTCTGAACACAGATCCAACATAGCAGAGAACATGATGCTAAATAGGGTAGTGCTAATACACATCCCTGTTTTACTCCATTTGAGACAGGAAACGTTTCAGATAACTCTCCATCATCCTGAACTATAGTTTTAATTCCATCATGCAATTGCTGCACCATTGTGATAAATTTCTGTGGGCATCCATATTTTGCCATAATCTTCCACAGCACCTATCTACTAACTGTGCCAAATGCTTTTGTTAAGTCTATGAATGCTGTGTACAAGTCACAGTGTTGTTCTTGGCATTTTTCTTGAAGTTGTCTTTCAGCAAAGATCATATCAGTTGTCCCACGTTCTTTTCTGAAACCACATTGGCTTTCGGGTAATAATCCTTCATTAAGATGAAATGTAAGACGGTTCAAAAGGATTATAGCAAATATCTTTCCAGCTATGGACAGTAGAGATATACCATGATGGTTATTACAAGACTGCGTTTATACAGGTGTATAATTGTTGCATCCCTGAAATATTGTGGAACAGTTTCGCTTTTCCATAACTGTTGAAGAATTATATGAAGTTTCTCAATAATATTTTTACCACCATACTTGTATAATTCGATTTGGTATTGAGTCGGAGCCAGGTCCTTTTCCACTAGAAAGCTGTTTCGTTGTTGTTGTTTTTTGCGTTCGCTTCATTTTAATCAGCACGGTTACCCGTACGATTTCCGCCAGGAGCGTGATTATGTTGTGCCACCGTTATGCGCCTTGTAAGCCTAGCACATCCAGTTTCGGTATGCCTTGACAATACGGGTGTGCTACCCTAGCCTGTGACAGCCTTCCTATCTGTCGCCGCCAGGCAGTGAATGTGTAGTGACTACGCCGAGACGGTACTAGAAAGCTGATGAATTGCTTTATTATTCTCCTCTAAAGTAGGGATGCCACCTAGAATTTCATTGAGAGGAACATGCAGAAGTCGGTTGATAGCCTCTTAGCCGGTTAATAGCCTCGACTATACCACCCTTCTGTCTCACATCGTTCGTTGCCTATTACCCTTTTTGGTGTATCACACTGATTTATCACGTGATTTCTGGTACATAAAACACATCTGGTCTTGTTAGAGTGTATTCTATTTCATTTCCACTTTTTCCGAACACTGAACCTTATACTAAGCTAAGTGACATGGATGTTATTGTCCCGCGCATTCTCATTTCCATTTCTATCATTCTCTTGTCCACTCCATGCGTTCTTCCTGATATAATACATCTTTCTTTTCTGATCTTGCTGGACTTTTCCTTTCTTTTTTGCTTTTCTTTTCCATTTCCCAAGACATGTTGCATACCTTGTTTTAATCTCTCCTACCGTTGTCACGTCATATGTGCGTTTTTATCTAAAATACGTTGCCTGTCTGTTGTCTTTCCTCCAGACTATTACCAGTATTGATAGCTTAAAAATGTCAAGAAAGGCATTAGAAATCCACCTTTGCATGTTTGTCAACATGAATTAGATTCCTACTTTATTCAAGTTTATAATTTTTCTAACATAATAAACAATAATTTACAAACAGGTAGCGAAGGTAAGGACGTCCTCACGCACAAGCACCGGACACGCAATAGCAGAAACGTGTATGTCTAGATGCTAAAGTTCATTTGCAATATTTTGATCGGGGTACATAATAACACATAATTACACAATCATATATATATATATATATATATATATATATATATATATATATATATATATATATATATATATATATATATATATATATATATATATGAAGTATTAAACTGATTGACAAAAATATGGATTTACACGTGTACATATACACACATAATGTGTACATTAACCAGTACGGTGACAGGGTCTTGAACTTCTAGTTCAGAGTGCAAAGAATGCGCCCACTGTCTTCTTTCCATACATGTCATAGGAAGCGACATAGCATATGTTACCGTCTGCCTTACGGGTAGCACGGGAGTACTTTGGATTAAAGAGTCAATCCTCATAGAAAATGTTCACTACCTAGAAGATTAGCGCGAGTGTGCCTCAGGACAAGGGAGTAGACATATATAGGTAATTTGAAGGGGAGATTCTATGGAAGTCTTTAGTGTACTAAGCCATTTTCTGGCACCCAATGCAGTTCTGCTTATTTCCAAGAGTATCCAAGAGTACCGGTATGTGTGCCAGGGTTTAGTGGTGGCTGTGGTGGAATATTCTGGCAATTCTGGCAATTCTGGCTTTTAGCCAAACTCTGATTGAAAGACCGGATAGAATGAAGCAATGTGTATCATTATTGGGTGCACAAGAGACACATCGACAAGAGCTATGCGGTACCTACTCGACTGTCCAACTGCAGAGCACATACAATATTACGGTATTGCCATGCACGGGCGTACCTTAAAATTCATGCAGACAAGGAACACCCATTGCATTCCGCCTAAAGGTAGCAGAATTAAGAGAGGGAAGTCGTGCATTGGACGTGCTGAGAATGTCATACAAAGCGTGTACAGATTGCAAAATATGGCAGCAGGTTCTGAATGGATAGGTCTACCCACAGATTTCGAAACTTGTTTGAGAGTAGTAATAACACATAGCAGAGAATGCAAATAATGGTGACCCACGACTGTGGTGAAAGAGGTGCAGACTTTGGTCAGTGAGAATGCCAAAGAGGGGATGTGATTATATACACTGATGGATCTGTGATTAGACATGTTCGCAGTGATTAGACCTTCACAGTTCAATGCGCAGGTAAAACGATCAGGGAGGAGAGTGGGGGCCTTTGCTGTGACTACGAGTAGCATGTCCATAGAGATTATGGTGGTGATCAGGGCATATGATTGGGTAGGAACACAGAAGGTAACACAGGTCTGTACCTTGATTGACTCTATAGGTATGATTATGAAGGTACAAGTGAGTCTCGTTCGCGAACAGTGGATTGAGGCCTTGAAAAAGGCGAGGTTAAAAGTAGTTACATTTATTTTTGTGCCAGGACATGTGAGTGCTTAAAGTAATGAAAGAGCAGATCAACTGGCGTCATGCGCGATTGTGGCACAGGGCGATGGGGCAATGGATCGCGTTGTCGTTTTGAACTCCATAAGAGATATAGCACGTAAGAGTGAGACTAGTGTGGATGGTGATTCCCTTTCAATGGCCAGGATTAAAAAACAGTATTTGATATGCCGTGTTGCTAGTAGTTATTTTTTTGGAGGGCGCAGAAGAATGATGGCCAATCAGCAGAGGACTGGTACTGTCAGTAGAAGTGTAATGACGGTAATACTCAGGGAGAGATCAGAGCAATTATGGACGTACCCAGTTTGCAGTGACGATGATCCGACGACTAACTATTAGTATTGCTTTTCCCATAACATCTATACGGGCGAGCAATCATGTGTGAAACGTTGGGACAATGTACCTTGACTTATTTGAGTGTCCCATAGTGCAGTTAAGATTTAACACTTGCCTACTTCCTTGCCGTTTATAAAGAAGAAAATATAATTTCATCTTGCACACACAAAATTAATTATAAACATAAATCAACAGTTGAAGTTGATGTAAACTACCCCATCGATGATCCATTCCAACTCCTTGCCGAGGAGATAGGTGATAGAATGCTACAAGCAGCCTGGAGATGACAGCAACCAGTCAAGAGGCTCATCACATAATGTCGAATATGTTTATATCTGAATTGTGTTATGGTGTCTGATATGTGATAGACATTCAAACTGGGACGGTACCTCGTCATATTCCTCGATGGGGTTCAACTCGAACTGCTGGAATTCTTCTCAGGAATCAGACGACATGAGAAGAAAACTGACCAAATAAAAAAACACACACACACACAAAGACGAATGAAAATAATGTACTGGTATGCCAGGCGCCAACAGCGAAAAGATGCAGCCTATAAATATCCTGAACGAAGCAACTACACAGACCTATAGATATGGTGGTGGTGTTCAAACCCCCCCCCCCCCCCCAACAATTCATAACATGATTGATTTTTAGCACTAGAAATTTAGTCACTAGCCGGGTAAAAAGCTCAATAAACATTACAAAAGGAGATTTGACACAACAAAATATGCTAACGACCTTTTTTTTTAGATAAACTTCACCATTCTAAGAGATAATATTTTCGGTCCTGTAAATGCATGATACTGTAAGTAAACCCATCTCAACATGGATATATATTTCAGAATCAGAGACTACAATGCTACCAATAAGTGGGGCGAAAAAAAGATTAATACTTACGCTTGTTAGAACAGAACCAGTGTATTTTCTTCTTCTGTGTTCGTTCTCAAACTCCTGCAGAATAACAGAATGTAGTCCGACGAACGGATAGAGTCGTGTCATAGTTTACAGCATTGATGCGATATCTGCACCTTTCGGTCTTACACATCCGACTTAATTATGGCTTTGGGTCACTTTGGCCCTACCTGGGATGGAACAGCCAACTCAACCCCATAACCTCCTTAGTCGCCTCTTACGACAATAACGGTAGGCAAACACTGTTGCTGTTCTTTTTTTCTTTTTTGTGCTTCGTTCTCGCGTCCCGGTAGTACATGGGCGTATACCAGTTAAGAACATATATGGAGGGAGTGGGATATAAGACACTCCACGTAAGAACAGAATGTACATAATTCTTCCTCCTCACTGATACTGTCCGAACTACCGTCCACTAGCGTTAGACACAACTCCAGAAAACGAAAGACGGAATGTATGTCGAGTATCTAATAGCCACTAACATACCTGGCTCACATGAAAAGGAGCAGAAAGGAAAACTGGCAGGAATAAAATATATCTTATCCTGATGAACCAGCCATCGAACCAGCAAACTTCCACTTTAGATCACGGCGTCGTACCACCTCTACACAAGACCTAACATTCTACTCATTTAGCTTTACAATGTCAACGTCAATAGTGTCGTTCCTGTTCGTCATTTTGTTGTGCATGTAGTATTGATAAAGGCATTTCGGTCGAAATGTCCAACTGTGTACGTTATTATGTGTGTTTCTAGTTATTAGAAAAACTTGATTACCCTGTTCCAAGCTTTACCTTTGAACTAAGGCTGAAGAGAATCGAACCAAGTCCGTTCTAACGGCACCGAATCGCCTTGCAACTCAAGTTAAAATGTTTTCGGTACTTGATCAACCACATTCCCACATCCGGTTCGATTTCTGTCAGTCTTAATAATTATTTTCATTTATCCTCATGCTTGTGCTATAATTCGCAAGCATCTCTGAAAAGAAGAAAACGATTCTATAAACACGTTTAGAAGTCACGAATGGGATTCAAACCTGCGACCTTTTGGGCACAAAGCGAAAGCTTTATCACTACGTCAGGAATATCCCCAAGTAGTTACTACTGGGGATAGAAATGGAAGATGCAACATCCTGATAGGTTAAGTAAGAGCACATGATATTGTTGTAACAACTGACATCTCATAATGCTCCGAACATGAAAATGCCCAGGAAAAAATATTTATAATTTAATATATTATAATTTGATGTCAAAAAGTTAGAATCAAGTTGTAGTTTTTAACAAGACATGTAGCTGAATGCAACAGTTACTTCTATGTTAACTTTTGTTTGTAGGACATTGTCCTCTCTGTCACTCTATAAGCCTCTGGTTTATGTGCAAGCTGACCTGCTTTTCCAGTGTCACATTTAAAAAAGGACATCAGTATCCTGCGCATATTGATATTTTGGTCTGTCTCTTTCTCTTTCCTGGAACTTCTTCCAAGATTAATCTTTCGAACCCATTGTGTCATTTTATATTCCCATAATTTTTTGGTGGTTTTCAGAAACCAATCTTCCTCTATGTCCAGGTTTTTGTGGATGTGTGCGTTCGATCGACTCACTGTCAAGCACATTCGTATGATCTTTATATGGCATTTCATTTCAAACTCTGAAAATTTTTTTTCCATTTGTAAATGTCATTGCTTGAGTCACCAATATGTCTCTATCGAGAGAATATAACTTCTGAATAGTTATAACTTTGTTCTTCTAATTGTCCCCTGCAGTAAATTTCTCATCCATGACCATAGTGTGTTTTGTAGGGTCACTATTAGTATTATTCTTGGTTCTTCTTCTTCTTCTTTCGTTCACTTGAAACATGTCTATATATGTAATTCTGTCTCGTTAATAAAACTCACTTTTTTTGTAGTTCATACAGTGTCCCATATAGCTTTGATTCCGGTGTTGTTTCCTCTGGCCAATATGTCTACCTCAGCGTTTCATGCTCAGAACACTCTTGAAGTAAATGTTTGGCACTCTGTGCTGCCTGTCCACATGTACACATGGCCGTGTTGCCAATCTTGAACTTTGTATACATGTGACTGCGGAGTCGGTTGTGTCCTGTTCTGAGACGTAGAATTATAACTTGTTCTGATCACTCTTGGTTCTAATTCTCTTGTGAACTGTATTCTGTGTAGTTAGTTATTTTAAATATTATTGACATTGATCAATAGCTATTGTAGGTGACTATATTCCAGTAATATGCACAATGCGAATATTGCTGAGCTTGTTCTCACACTCCCATTGGTCTCTCTTCTAGTAGGATGTTCCCACTAGATTTCCAATAAGGAGTATTCCAGAGAACGGAAATGTGTTGTATTGTCGTTTTATTTGCATCAATGATCCGACACATCCAACTTCGCGGGTCAAAATGATGAAAATAATTTCGAAGAAAATATAACAGTTTAGTGAGATATTGGGTTGAATTTTGTCAGACAAAAAAACTGGTGTTTTATTTTAAAGAAAAACGTTCAGACAAGAAACCAAAGGTTCAATTAAAGATATTGTATTGTAAGTTCAGAGCAGGAGAAATGCAATAATAAAAATGCAAAGTATTGAAGATGTGCGTAAAACACTGATGCAAGGAGTCAATACATCAAATGATATGTGAAATGATTCCAGAGATTACATGCAAGGAACAAATTGACAACATAAGAATTTTAAAATGAAGGAATATGAGATGAAAAGTAAGATAGAAAAAGACAAATCTTGCAAATTAAGAAAAGAAGTACTAGGAAAATTCAGGACATCAAATAAGACTGACTCATTGACTCAATCTGAGATGTAACTAATTCGAAAAACAGAAATGTTCTTGCATTGGGCAAAAATAGAAATAATAGTAGAACACACGCTATAATGAATGTATATTTTCTTATTCTTCTGCTGTCATTCTCATACTCCTACAGATTAGCAGGATGAGTCAGGAAAATGAGATGTATTGTATCTTGGTTTACAGCTTCGTTGAGATATCTGAACCGTTCGTCCTGGCATATTCGACTTCAGCATGACTTCTGTGTCATTTTTACCCTTTAGGGATGGGACAGCCTCCATCCTCCGATATTTAGTCGCTACTTACAACGTGCATGACAAATGATAATGTCGCCATTATTTTTTCCCTTTTGGGCCACAGCAACGTATGGCAGGATGTCAAAAACTGTCAAATACTGCACGTTTCCTGTTAAGTTGAAGGGAGGGATTTTGTAGCTGTGTGATAAAGGCTGCATGCTCTTGCTGTCGCCACATCATGTACAAGGTTAGTTTTTTAGTTTATCCTCCGACAAAAAATAAAGTCCAGTCCTTATCGGGAATCGAACTCTAGACCTCACTAGTGTGAGACCAACGCTCTAACCTCTCAGCCAGGAGCCACACATGGGCAGACTGTATAATATAAAAATGGGAGAAATATTAAAGGGAGACCCAAACAACGGTAAATAATGGACAAAAGACATCAGGGATCTACAAATCAGTGAGACAACACAAAATAGAGAAAAGTTCTGGACATTATGCCGTCACCAATACGCAAAGATTTCAATGTCCGATTTGATAACAGCACTTTAGATAGATGTCTGTCAATACCTAAGATTGTCTATGACAGTTGTACATTTTAATAATGATCCATTCGATAAGTCAAACAGTGTCAGAATACAAGTATACTATTGCTCGTAATAGAATAGCCACTCATCGCAGGCAATGACAACAGTTTTCGCACTGTGTTGTTGAATCTCTCAGTTGTGTGGAAATGATTAAATAGTACAAATCTGGTCTAATAGTCCAAATCCACTGCCATATTTGGAATATGTATAGTTAGAGTTGTGTCTGTGTGTTTCGGTGGCAAGAATCCATATAAAAAATACACGTAAATATTCTCAAAAATAGGGGACCTGACAAACTCCGTAAAAATAGAGTTGTAAGCAATTGTCAATGTACCTGATATTGCAGACGACCGTCTGAAAACAGGATTCATACCAGAAGAGTGTCTACACAGCTAACTTCTCCCACAAGCAAACCCAGGCAAAGACTCCTCCGACATCAAGAGTTATCGTATCATCACCTTACAAAATGTCTGCAGCAAGGTTCTGGAAAGGATAATCGCGAGAAGACTGGTATTCGATTTGGAAAATAGAGGCCTACTTCCTGACACTCTAGGTGCAGCATACAGACCGAGGAGAGATACGATCACAAAAGCAGCAATCCTCGCCTATGAAGTCTACGAGGGCTTCCAGGCAAAGGAAGAAACAGTGGACGCCATTGTCGACCTAGAAGATGCTTACAACAGAGTCAGCTTTGGCCAGCTAATACATCTGCTAAGCGAACACAGCATCGACTGGTGAATAATTCGATGGATAGTAATGGTGTTAATGTCCAGACCTGTTGCTCTAAGATTGGAATCCTGGACATCAGAGATAAGAACTATAGCACCGGGATTGCCACTATCACCTGTACTCTTTAACGTCTACACATACAAAATCGCACATCCTCAGGAGGCTGGGTACGGCAGGATACTAACATATGCGGACGACCACGTGCTGTACAAGCACGGCAGAAACAGAAGAGACATGATTGATGGCGTCCAGAGTAATCTAGAATATTTGTCACTCTGGTGCACTAACCACAAGTCAGTCATCAATCCCACTACGGCTAACATCGTCTAGTTCTCACTGAACAACATAGTCACATACATATTACCAGCAACCTCCTGCATGGGCATCAACACTGACAGGGAGCAGACTATGAAATATCTAGGCATCACTTTTGATAGAAGTCTATGTTTCGCGAAACATGTGGACAATGTCATTCTGAAAGCAGGGAAGGATGTCGGTGCAGTCAAAATCATGACATCTGCAGGATGCCACAGCGAACTCTTTTTTTCAGATGATGCAGGCAGTGGTATTATCTGTGTTGGACTATGGTTTAGGTACTGACACTGTCGCAAACACAGGTGGATAGATTGGAGAAAGTTCAAAACGAGGCCATGAGAGCTGTCTTAGGATGCACAAGAGATACACCTATCGTGACCATGAGGTTTCTCCTAGTCCTACGGAGCATCAAATCAAGACATAAAATAGCCCAGGTTAAAGAATTCTTCAAGGTCGCCAATAATGATCATCACTTCTTACACCAATCTCTAGACAACACAAAAGGAAGGCGTAGAGGAAGGTCCTGGATGGCAGAAGCTGAAGATACCCTACTCAGAGTGTGTGAGCTGGAAGAAGTGGGAAGAGGTTGTAAATGGGTGCCATTTGGCAAAGAGAGAAAGCTATTGACAACAGTTGTGATACAGATGGAAAAAGAGTGCCGCGACTGGGCTGCCAACAGAACAGACAGAGTGATCCAAGAACTCATACTGCAGCACTCGAAGCCACACGATACGATAATTAACACAGACGGCTCAGTAACACAAGAAACACACAAGTGTGGTTGGGCTTTCGTAGCCTACCAAAATGGCAAGAAATTGGCTGAGAAGTCAGCTGCTTACCTCACTACAACATTAAGTATGAGAATTGAAATAGAAGCGGTGATAGCAGCTCTCACTTGGCTGACGATGCAACCACCAACAGACTCAATGATTCTATTGGACTCTCGAAGTATGCTGCGCAAGATAGAAAAGTGTATGATCAGAACTGAATGGGTTCTTTTTTTTACTACTAACTTTTTTATACTAATTTGTTATTACTAACAGTAGATATTTGTAACACATATTTACTTATTCACTATAAAGTCAAGTTATCTTTGATATTCTGCTGTTGTCACCTTTGATATTTGCTGTTGACTGGCATCAATGCCATCTGCTCCGAAGAGTGTAGATAGGTGAACCTGTTGAGTGATGGGAGACAAGCTGTTAGTGACCTCCACAACTGGTTCATGATACTTTTAACTGGTAGCATGTTGAGACACTGCCTCAGTTTTGTTGCTCATGATGGCCAGACCAAACATATCACAAGGTATAGGAAACATGTCCATGCTGGCTTTCATTAATTTTTCGGACGTGGCAAAGAGCGCAGAGTCGCCAGCTAGCAGTAGAATTGTGATGGTTATCTCCTTTACTTTGGTACAGGCTTGTAGTCATCCAAGATTAAATAGCTCTCAATCTATCCTATAATTAGCCTTTATTCCATCATGTTCCCAACCCTGAAGACTGTACATGAGAAGGACAGTAAACATTATGCTGAAAGGTGTTGGGGCCAGCATTTCATTCCTGTTTATGTCATTTATGACTTGAAAATCATCTGACAGCTCCTATAATATATGGGCCATTATGCTATCATGAAACAGCTGAACAATTTTCATAAATTTATCTGGGCAGCCAAGCTTTACCATGATCGTCGATAGTCCATTTCTTTTGACAGTGTTAACGAGCTTTGCTAATATCATATTGACCAATCTGTGGATAAAGCCACACTGGCACTCTGGGAGTAGATTATATTCTACATCAGTGGTTTTCAAACACCTCCCACAATCACAACTCCAAATATGATTGCAAAGGGTTTTCTGTGGGATTGAAAAAGGGTTTTCTGTGGGATTGAAAAAGGGTTTTCTGTGGGATTGAAAAAGCAAACTAAAAAAAATGGTTAATATCAATTTTCATTTGATAATTACTCCCCTTAGCGTGTACACATCTCTGTGAGGGTGGCTTTCAACCCTCAAAAAGAAGTTCAAACCAATGCAAGAAGCAGATTAAATGTTCAGAATGGCATAAGATTGGTATTAATGAAAATTTGATTGCAAATTGTGAAGCTTGTTGACAAGTTACAATTTAAATCATCACATTAAATATGAATTATTCTTCATCTGAGATCATCAAAATGTCTCTTAAGTTCTAATTATATAGAATCATATTATACAGAAAAAGACTTTTTCAATGTACTGAGTTGCAGATCACTTTGTTTCTATAAAATGAGTATATGACTCAAAATAGGTTGGGAATCACTGTTCTAGATGGTCAGGCAGTTAAGGAGGACAGACAATTATCTTGCCAGCAATCAACAAGTTGAAGATCCTCTGTATCACGGAACTGGCAATTACCCTTGTGCTTGTTAACATAGATGATGGTAACATACGATGACTGTTCAATTAAATTCCTGGATCTATTTTGTTGCCCAAGAAAACCACTATACTGGTTTTCTTCATGCAATTGTATATACTTACTCCAGTGCTCTTACCTTTGAAGGAAGCACCCCTGATGAACACTTTTTAGAAAAACCCTCATTTTTCTCATGTTACTTAGAATCTCCTCATGTCATCGAATTAGTAACCTTTCATTGTTCTCTGAAGTTGCAGAAATAAGAAAAAAACCTCACAAAGCAAGATCAGGTAAGTATGGATGTTGTGGAAGCAATGAAATGTTGTGTTTCATCAAAAACATTTTTGTAGTGACAGATCTAAGTGAAGGGCTGTCATGATGCAGAATCCAATTTCTTGTATGCCACCTCTCAGGTTAATGTCTGGGCACAGTTGTGCAAATCTTCAGTTATTATTTTATGGCACATACCAATTGATATTCCAATACTCTCAGCAATCTGTGTCATAATCTGATATCAGTTATGAAATAGGAATACCATTCAAATGTTGTAGATCTATTTAGACAGGGCTATGAGAGTTGATTGCAGAAATCAATGCAGACAATTTGCTGAATGTTGATGTTCATTTTTAAAATGCTACGAAACAAACATGACTACCTTCACCTATAGGATCCTACTACACAGCACATGCATGAAGTTATTTACTTCCAGTTTCATACATACATACATTGGCACATGCTCGCTACATGCCCCTGGTAAATAGCCATATTCTACATATGGATTTCAATAGCAAAAAATCTGCCCAGGCACCTGATGAACAGACAGGATCTACTATAACTTATGAAGTCTTCTTTCTTATTCCTCATTCTCCAATTGAAGTCAGATGCTCATATGGATTTCATCAATGAAATGGACTGTGATCACCTGCCTAAGACAGGGCAGTAGAGCTTGTCCACTAGAGCTGTTTTAGATGTCCATAGTTTTCTTCTTGTGGTATCGTACAGTAGACAATTCTGTAAAATATGTTCTGTGTTTTCTGGAGATTTGGGACACATATCAGAGTCCTGTCTAAATAGATCTATAACATTTGAATGGTATTCCTATTTCATGACTGATATCAGATTATGACACAGATTGCTGAGAATATTGGAATATCAATTGGTATGTGCCATAAAATAATAACTGAAGATTTGCACAACTGTGCCCAGACATTAACCTGAGAGGTGGCATACAAGAAATTGGATTCTGCATCATGACAGCCCTTCACTTAGGTCTGTCACTACGAAAATGTTTTTGATGAAACACAACATTTCATTGCTTCCACAACATCCATACTTCACTCTTCCCGTATAAGTGTTGTTTGAATCTGTTGTGGCCTGTTCTCACTATAAAATTGATTTTGTTCATTTCTTATAAGTTATTTGACACCTTTCTGTGATTCAGTACTTTTTTAATCTTAAAATACACATCAGTATTATAATTTGTGCCCATCATGATGAAACTATGGTTTATTGTACTGTAGTCCACAGGGAACTTGTGATATCTTCACCTCTAGCCCAATGTATGTGTTTTCAGTACATTATCAACCAACCGGATTCCCCCCCCCCCCAATGATCCCTTCTGTTTGTCCATCAGTAGTGATTGTAACCATTTGTTAATCCACTTTTTGAAATTCAGTTACTGTTATGTCCTTGAATATGAGTTCGTAGATGGCTAATAAGCCCTATTCTATTTAACATTTCTGGCATGGGATGACCACTATAGATGTTTTATCCACTTTTGACTTTCTAACTACTCTCCACTGTTCAGCGGCTGAATTTCTCCTCTTTCCAGAAGATGCTGCATTTTTTTTTTACTGTAGAGCACCTTGTAGCTGTATTTCCTGCTGTCTTCTCATATATCTAGGTTTATTTTCAAAGGCTTTCAGTGAGGTCTTCAATGAGTCCTTGTAGCACTCCTTTTGGCCACATTAATAGTGTATACCCTTCTGCAACTTGCTACTTGCCCAGCCAACTGCAGTAATGCAACATGTCACCAGGACTGCCGCTTAGAGTAGGACCGTGTCTGCTTTGGGTCATTACTTTTAACTGTGACTTCTATCATAATGTCTTTATATCTATGATGCATATGGAGGGTTGTTCCTTCAATGGCAGAAGCACTATAATAAATTTATACAATTACAAAGAAACCATTTTGAAGGAAATAGAACCAACTAGTATATATGTCTCCAACACCCAAAATATCTGTCCTGAAACTTAGTGAGTAGCACTTGTAAAATATATTTCTCTGATCCTAACAAAGTCATAAAGAAAATAATATCTAGAATCAAGATGAAAACAAATATAATGCAGTTATATCCAGAGCCCCGCTGAAGATGGATATGTCGGGCCATGTGTGCAAATAAAACAGCGACACAATGCATTTCCATTCTCTGGACTATATCTTTTCTGGAAATATAGTAGGACCATGATCCTGCTATAAGGGAGATCCAGCGAGAGTTTGAGAATGAACACTGAAGAAGAAGAAGATATCCAGAACAATAATATAAATATAATTAACATCATAACTGAATATAATTTGAAAAATTTAGTTTAATAAATGTATCTATATTTAAAGCGTAAAGATATACATATATATTAGAAAGCAACAATCCTATTGAAAGACATTCAAATAAAATATAATTCATATTAAGTTTGAATGTAAATCAAATGCAACAATTTTTTTTACAATATTACAATTTTTGATTTGAAACAAAAATTATGTGATTTGTTCACAAAAATTAAGACATTTGTTCACAAAAACATATGTTTTTATTATTGTAATTTTGACTGTTGTAATTAATGTGTATCCCTGTTTGTTTAGTTATGTGCATACAAGCTTATACATATATTTATTATCTCTGTGTTGTAAAATATACTTCCAGTGCATGATGCTCTACTAGTTTGATGTGCACTCTACTAGAAACCACAAGGTATCCTCCTACATAACTGCCTTAGTGAGTTCAATGGTTGAGTATGTCTAAGCATTATGTAGACATTCTGCCACTACTTCCAATCATTCTTTGGAGATTTCAACAACATTGCTTTGTTTTATTCAGCACAGAACCAACTTCATCGTGCTCAAGACCGACTCATGGGTGATCAGTTTCACGGTTCCATGCATTTGTTCAAGACTTATACATCTTCTTTATCCATGACCATTTGGTCATATAATGAATACATATTACCCCATTATCCCTACACAATATATCCACTATTGGCATTTTCAAAACCAATCTGTAGGCTCTCTTTTTTAGAAGCATGTCTAGAGCATCATTATTCAGTCCACTGTGGACCATTTGAAGTATAACAAAATTATTAAGAGCATGGTGTACGAGCAAAGGAAATGTACTGAAATAAATTTAGACATTCAAGGGACACCATAAATGCAAAATTCATTTTAAATGTGATAGAACAAGCAAGAAATCTAAGAATGAATAGAAATATTAAAATTACTAGCTACAACACAAGCAGAAAAGTAAAACCCTGGAACCAGATAACTTGTGTACATACATATATAAATACATAAATCTTAAAAATATGAGGAGTTACATACACAATCTTTTTTTGAGAACAGCTGCAATGTTACAGCTATATGAATGTGTGATGTGTGACAAAAAACTGACATCTCTGGAGACATATTTCTGTACAGACTATTTGCTAATGGCAGACATTCGCACATTTTTTTTTTTAAATCAATGACTGTTGCTAGGTCCTTTCTCAATTCGTCTCCTACATTCAGATAATTGAAACTATATGCTATCATATTGGATGTATCTCATGAAAACAAAACAAATAAATAGAATACCGTAAAATTTCAGATGAAAGGATTATTTGGTATATTTCACTCAGTCTCTACTCTTCTAATGAAATGTTTACGGGTTTAGAAGAGAGTGACAGACAATTCTACTCTTCTACTGTGTAAGGTCTGAGAATTTGAAAAGAGTAACAGCCAACGATATCAACTTTTTCTTTCCTGGCTGAAAATATCTCAATCCCTTTGCGCTGAAGGACTGTCTAATTTACCATATATGTCTGAGTCTTCCCAGAGTAGATCTCATACATTTGTTTATTTCCATGTGTATCGTGGTATACAACCCTTTCCCATTCTGAAAAAGTAGCTGGATGGGGCTGTTCAGTTGATGATGTAATTTTTGACCTTGACATCATCTGACTGTGAACCATATCTTTTAAGTTACTCTTACCACTTTATATATATATCTGCAAATAATTTTTAGCATTTATTCTTACAACTCCCACTGAAACTTTCTTCTAGCAGGATAAGGATCCTACTAGATTTCCAGCAGGATGTAATCCAGAGAATTAATATGTGTTGTGTCACCATTTTATTTGTGCCAATTGTCCAACACATTAGACTTTGGTGGGTGATATAAAATAAAAGTTTATTCAATAGGTCAATCAAATATTTCTGACATAAAAAGATTTGACCATAGCAGTAATTAAATTTAAAAATCATAATGGAAAGAAAGATTCACAGCAAGCAAGAGGAAAACCATGAAAAAAAGTGACAAGATAAGCAATGGACAAAGTTCCCAACCTTCAACGTGGAGATGGTACTTGATCTAAAACTATGTTTATTTCTGAATCAATATTTTGATATTGTATACTTTTTCAGCAGAATCCAATGATTTCTTTATTTAAATGTTTCTGTAACAATTTATCTTCTGTCACAAGGTTAACTAGTCCATAAACAATGCTTCCTATACTCCAACAACATTTTTAATAGGAAGTAGTAACATTTTACTTCCTCTCCTTCAGATACATTGGGATCCACATGGTAAAGGGAGTAAAGAATTTGACTGCTGCATCTTATCAAGCATATCTAGATGATTAAAAATGTATATGTACAGGTGTAGCATGCTCAATGCTATTAAAATGGTAATTAAAGGATGTGTATAAGGTTAGATTTGTCATCTTTCAGAACAAATTGAACTTCAAGTCAACACTTCCATTTTTTTAAAAATCAATTTTACCAACTGTAATTTTAAAATCACTCTCAACTGAGAAACAATTCAAACAGTTGATAACTTTTCCTATTTAGGGAGCAAAATGACACAAGATTTGCTACAACTGTTCAATTCCAATGTGACATGTGTATTAATGTACAGTTGCGAAAGTTATAAGATAACACAAGCACTAGAGAAGAAATTAAATTTACTGAAAATAAATGTCTTAGAAACTCTTAAATATTTGTTGGGAAGAATGTCAAACAATCAAGAAATTGTTGTGGATACAAACCTGTTCTGATTGGATGTGTAATAAAAGTAAGATAAGTTCACTCATTTTCACTGTACTTGTGAATTGATGTTTTCACTCATTTTCACTGTACTGGTGAATTGATGTTTTCACTCATTTTCACTGTACTGGTGAATGGATGTTTTCACTTACTCTGGCAGAAGAGCATGGTGCGCAAGACAGTAAACAAGACATTCTTGGTATAAATATCAGCAATAGTGCTGTCTAACTTGAAAACCCCAGGAGACACAATATCCAATGTTCTAAGATAACTTTCTCCCTACAAAAAGTTTTGCAAAAATTGTTTGCAACCAGCAAACTATCCCTCATGTAGAAAGAAAGACCATTCCATTACCACCCTTAGTGTCCCTAGGTCACAGACATAATTTCTTCTGTATGAGCCATGTGTTTGAAGAAATAAATAACAGTAGTTTTTTTTAAGAATTTATTTTAAATAACCAAACAAAAAAATTATCTTTGAAATTATCTGTCATAATGAATATTTACTTCTCTGAATGAATTTGTAAGCCCCAGAGCTATTCCAAGAGTCAGAATCATGTTTCTTATGATAATCATCACTTTATACATTACTTTCAACATATCGCACACGCTCACCTGTGAAAAATGCACTAGCGATGTCAAAACATGATATTTCATGGGTGAAATGATTAGTATCCAGGATAAGTTTTTGTTTTAGTAATACTATCAATATGGTTGCTGCATTTACTAAATATAACAAAACCATGACCATCAAAATTGGTCACCAAGGTTATATAATTGGTAACCAAGATAATATTTCACATTTTACAATCTTTAAATTTGGTCAGCAAAGTTTTCACATATCTGCATAATACAATACAACGAAAACTAGCATGGTTCGGACATGTATGCAGGCAAGATTCCTTGTCAAAAACAATACTGCAGGGAACTGTCGAGGGTGGAAGAAGCAGAGGAGGACAAATAAAGACATGGACAGACAACATCAAGGAATGGACAGGGCAAGATATTTCCACACTCATCCGCATCGCAGAGGATAGAATTCGCTGGAGGACTCTGTGTGCTGAAGCATCCAATGTGGTACCCCTACGACCCTGAAAGGTTACGGGTTTATTGATTGATTGATAATACAATGTGAAATACTCACATTTCTAATAATTTCTACAAACTTGACACAGTTCTTAGCGAACTCATGTCAGAAATCTATGTTAACTACAGAAAAACTTTTATAACTGAAATGCATGATTTAATAATGAACTTGACAATGTATACACAAATATTGGGTTTCACTTATTTCCTTCTGTTAATATACCATTCACATGTTTTGTACTAGCATTTGCTGATAAAACTATCTCCTCTCCACACATACATGTCCTTTTAGTATCACATGCTTTTTTTTTCTCTCTCTACCATCTTCATTCTAAGCTACATCTTTCCCCCTTTTCTCACGGTTGCAATTTTTTTTCTGATGTCACTAGATTTTTCAATGTCTTATTTCTTATGAGCAATTAACTCATTCTTTTTAGCCAATATTATCTTTAACATGTCTCTGGCCCATGCAGGCCTGCCTTCCCTGGACAGAGGCATTCAGAGTATCTACGAGGAAGACATTCTGGAAAGAATATGTCACTTTATATATATATGTATATTTAATATAATTTTGTGATGTATTTTTATTATATCTTTTTATTTGATTTTCTGGCTGTCCATGGTACTCTGCATTTTTCTGAGGTGCTATATGTATGTCACTGCGATTAGTTGTATCATGTGTTTACTCATGTCCCTGATTCACATCTTTAAAGCAGTACTATTTAATGCTGAAAGATCCTCCTTTTCAACTTTTGGAAAATGTTTGTAAATAGATTTCTTATCTATTCGAAGCCAGATTTTCTGTACTATTCTTATCTCTTACGTTATACATCTTCCATCCTCAATTGGGAAGGTTCATATATATTAGAATCTCTAGTTACTATTTTTGTATAGTTCTTCCAGGTGTAGTGGACTTACATTAAGAGTTTTATCCTTACTTGTTTTATTTAAATAAATTTGATGCTCTATATCAATCAACCAGGTTTCATGATGAGGCAATCATGTTTCTACTCAGCTCTTTATTCCCCTTGTACTCTTAATAAACTCAGCAAAATTCTGCCATGCCATGATGACAACCATCCAGAAACTTCTTTATTTATTTTCCTGTTTCTTATCCCCTTCATCTTTCGGTGGTTACTACTATTCAAGTTTTGTTCTTATCATCATATTCCCTATGAAGTCTTGGCTGTTTCTTATAAATCTTATTTCCTGTAATATTCATGAGACTAACGGGAATTGAACCAGTCCGTTAGTCTCATGAATTTTTAAAAATTTTCCTCTGGCTTCCTACTTAAAATTTTCCTGTAATATGTACTTTAACATAATTTTATACACATAAATGCCTTCATTCACACATTCTTTCTTCATTATATAACTGTATATTTTAGTGGATAAATATATTGTAGTTTTTCACATCTATGACTGTGCCCTTATCGCATCCATATCTTGTTGACAGAGATGGTATATTCCATATTAAGATGATTTACTGAGATAGTCTAGCAAGCTCATCAATATAAGCAGCAAACACTTTCATCTGAAAGAAAAAGACATACCACATTAATTATTCAAAATGCTTCTTTGTATATACAAGCGCTGTTCAATAAGTTCAGGTTCAGATTTTTTTCCATGAAAACTATAATGCATAGAGCTGTAGTTATGAACCTAGTGCATGTGAGAACATGCTAATGTATATACCACACCAGATATCTGTAACACCATGCTAGTGATGTGTGGAATCCTACAAGTGAAGATGACCTAGTAGTGCATGTTGGATTTCAAAAATGGAATTAATATAAAATGTGTGTGCATTTATTTCTGCTTTGGTCTTGGAGAAGCTGGTTCCAGAACTTCCAAAATGCTGCAATCGGCTGGGAGTCCTGTCTAAGTCACTCTAAACCATTTGAGTGGTGTTCCCATATCAAAAGTGTATGCAGATCTTTTAAAGATGACCCCCATCAGCACAGACCATCCACCTCCCATAACTGATGAGATTGTGGAAGAAGTGCAAGAAACCATAAGCTCAGACAGACGTCTGATTATCAGAGAGGTTGCTGAGGACAGTGAAATATCAAATCTTTTTCTTTTTTAACCCCAGTAATTGCAAGCAATTAGCTCTTACTTCCTATGTGGTGTGGGGAGATTTCTCCAAGCTTTCTTTCATACCCAGGAGGCTTCAGCTTTCAGGTTTAGTGCAATGTCTATTGAAGGAGCCTTCTACTCAGAGGGGGTCTATAATTATATAGATAATATGCTACAAAGCTTACACAAGAGAGCCTCAATATAACGGCATGTCATCTACTAAGGTTTTCTGTTGCATGCGTGGTTTGTCTAGTGGGCCATTGGGAAGACCCACAGACACAACAGCATGCTATGACTATACCTAATCTCCTTTAATCTTTTTCTTTTCGTTCGCAGTTGAACATGTTTACACAGCAAGTCCGTCTCCTTTAATGACTATATATATATATATATATATATATATATATATACACACACACAATAATTCTGAGAATAATTATGTATAAGTAATTGCTTCATATTCTCATTCTGACTATATACACAACATTATTGGGAACACTCGCTGCCTTCACAGCAAATTCTTCTACTTCTTCAGCTGTCATTCTCAAACTCCTGCTGGTTCTCTCTTGTAGCAGGACAATGGCCATACTAGATTTTCAGCAGAATGTAGTCCAAAGAATGGAAATGTGTTGTCGACATTTTATTTGCGCCAATGGCCCGTGGCACATCCGTCTTCGGCCGTAAAAGTAAATTAACTATAAATATTCTCATTACACTCTTCATATAACAACCATCAAAGAGGGTATGACTATGGGCCTCAGCAACATGTAATAAACTAAAGGGCACTGGTTTCTGCTCTATGTACCCCTTTCAGTATGAAGGAAATACATACATGGACAGATGGATGGATTAACATTATATCGCAGACAACAATGATAACACCTACTCCCTGTACATAATTGATTCTGTTGATCTTCTCATTTTGTGAGTGAGCTCCATCATCACAGGAACCCATGGGCAACAGCAGCACATTCTTGCCAGTGGCCTCCTGAAATGTCAAGGTCACAGGAATACTGCCACCTTCCCTGGTCAGATCAGGTTCAACTCCAAAGACTGTTAGAAAAGAAAATTTGTTTAAAAAATGTTATTCTAAGATAAATACATTGATATAATGAAAGACACGTAACAACAAAATAATTGAATATTATGTATATTTTGAATATTATGTATAAGACTTTCAGTTCTTTCATATTGTTGAACAAAGTTGAATTTAGAGAAACTAATCTAGGAACAAACTGGACAATACTCTACTTATAAGCAATAACAAAACGTGAATGCATCAATCACCAGCTGACTCCCTCACCTGTTCTGATAGCCCTCCTTGCTGCAACATAATTTGGGTCATTGAAGTCGCTTACCCAGGGCCTACCTCCATGTCCCATAGTTAAACTGGAGATTCAGAAACATATTCATTTTAGAAATGTATACATAATAATTTCAGAAAAAATCATAAGGGAGCAAATGTAATTTGAGCTAGGTCAATTCAGCTGACACCTATTCACCTCACAACTTGAGTCAACATATAATCCATTCATGCATTTAAACTTACCGTTAAGATCTGAATATAAACCCATCCGATTGTAGGCTGAGAACCTAATTATCCCTTCCCGAAAGTGGTGAAAGTCTAAGATCCGACTATAGACCGACATCCCCAACTTAACAATGCCGGCAATAATGAACTTCATCATCATAAGAAAGAACCGACATGCTAAATGGAAATTAACACAAACTTTTGCAACTGTAAGAAAGTGGCATTCCTTTCATTTGCTTCACTCACGTAACTTGAATGAATAAAGGAATGAAACCCCGGTAGGCTACTGTATTCTGGAACAATACATCCGAAAATAATGAATAGGCTGACTTCCCTATCCATGTCTATAGACGGTTTATGAGGTGGCGAGACTTTGGGGAACAAAGTCTTTCCTGAATTAATTGTTTATGTTGGGTGTCTGGGCGTTATGACGCGGAACAGCGCTAGTGAATAGTAATTACTACGTAACTATTATGTCACCGGCTTCTGACAGTGACGTTTAAGCGGAAACGATGAACTGCAAGACAGTGAGATCACGTTTGTTTTTATAAGATACAGAAGAGTCTGAACTTTGTTCCTCGTTATGTTTACCGTGTGGGGAGAATACGGTAATAAAATAAACATAACAGAGGATTGTGAAATTGATCTCGTCTTCCACTAAATGTACAGTGGTTGGGGGAGGGAATCAATTACGGCGGAATTTTACTACAAAATGCCTATGATGTGTCGTGATTTGGAACCTCCTTTCAAATCTTCTATAAAGAAAGATTGCATTCAGTCACTTATCTGAATGGCATCACATAATGTGAGGGAAACTTGGATTGGTTGAGCTGATTGAAATGGGTAGGGCCAGTAGTCAATCTGCGGCCTCAGTGGGCTGGACTAATTAACAGAATATAAGGCTGACTTAGCTAGCCAAGAATACTGCATAAGTAGTTTAGCTTCCAGTTCATATATTTTTATTGTCATTGTGATTTTATTCGTGTTTTATAAGAAGGATGCCTGGACAGAAACGAACATCGTATACTGCTGGTTTTAAGTTGGATGTTATTGCTTTTGCGGAGAAGTCCAACAATTCCATGGCTTCCCACCACTTCATTGTGAATGAAAAGCAAGTGCGAGAATGGAGAAAAAAAAAAGGAAGAATTGTCTTTGATGCCAAGGTCAAAAAGAGCATCACGCGGCCGTACAGCTTCATTCCCTGTGCTGGAGAAGAAATTACCGAATGGATAATGGAGTCTTGACAGAACAGATTAATTATAACCCGCACCAATATTCGAATCAGGGCGCTATCGATATTGAAAGATCCTGCATTCCAGAAACACAAGTCTGAGGACTTCGTTGCGTCAATGGGATGGTGCAATCGCTTTATTTACAGATATCACTTGTGTCTACGAACACGCACTAAGCTGGTGCAAAAGTTACAGAAGGAGCTGGAAACAAAAATTGATTTGTTTGAACGTTTGTTTCAACGTTTCACTATCAACCTGAGGGTTTATCTGATTTGTTATATTTAACTACGAAATATCTCAAATAGGAAACATGGACGAGACACCTGTTTGCTTTGATATGCCTTCTAATCGCACTGTTGAACGCAAAGGTGCGAAGGCAGTTTTTGTAAAGACAAATGGGCATGAAAAAACTTGATTCACTGTTGTGTTAGCTTGCATGGCAGATGGGTCACGTTTGCCCCCCGTGATTATATTTAAACACAAGACTCTGCCTAAGGGTATTAAATTCCCAAGTGGCATGTTTGTGCGTGCTCACACGCAAGGTTGGATGGACGAAAATGGTACTCTGGAATGGCTGGATAAAGTGTGGGGACAGAGGAAGGGGGCTGCTTTAAAAAAACCATCCATGCTAGTCTGGGATTAATTTAGGGCACATCTCACAGAGAAAGTGGAATGATGCCGTGAGATGGGGTTGTCTGTTTCCGTCATTCCTGGGGGACTTACATCCCTCTTGCAGCCACTAGATGTCTGCCTGAACAAACCATTCAAGGACAGACTCCGAGCAAAATGGAATGACTGGATGGCATCATCTGATTTAGCAGTGACGAAGGGTGGTAACATAAAAAAAAGTTGACATCACCACAATCGTTACGTGGATCAAAGAATCGTGGTCTGATATTTCATCCGAAATGATCATCAGATCTTTCAAAAAGTGTTCAATAAGTAACGCAATGGAAGGAAGTGAGGACGATGCTATCTTTGAGGACGATGCCGACGATGACAATGTACCGGAGACTGACGATATCCACTCTGATGTTTCCATGACAGATGATGACATTCGTGAGTTATTTCAGACTTCAGACAGTGATTCTGACTTTTAAGGATTTCAATGACTGTTTGGACTGGCACCGGTAAGTTTTTCCTAAATTTTATCGATATTTGATGTTATTCTGTGTTCTGTTTTTGTGTCTACACTGCAGATAATTTTGTTTAAACATTTTGCTGTACTCAAGCCAAACCTCCTATAATTTAGTCTGTTACTATCAAAACACTACCCAGTAGGGCTAGACTATAAACGCCAGTTACCGTTATATAGATGTCATTTGTTATCACAGACAACATTATATGTACCCGGTAACTACCGGTACCTACACTTTGCCATAGTTAGGTTAATAAATAACATCAGATACTGGTATACTTTGCTGACCAATTTCGATGATCAATTGAAACCGTTATAATAGAAATATATGTACCTTAACGGTAAAAAAAAAAAGGTAATACCCGTTACTAAAAATAGTGTTTCCGGGGAAATTATGCTCAGAAAAAATGGCAGCATGTCGGAAATAACGATATAGACCTAGTAAGTGAGTTTTTAATCAAGAAATATCTGAGATTTCGAAGGAAATATTGTATGATATATAGAAATAAATGTAAATCTAGGCCTAGCATTATGGTACGTACGCTCTAGATTGCTGGTGAGCCCTAGTCATTTTATCCTGGCTTAATATATCGGGACATGTCAGTTGTCACTGGCATTTTTTTTAAACAGTGTTTTTCTCATTTTTTACTGTGATTTGGACTTAATTTTTTTTTAAATTTGATCTTATTCAAATATAAGACGAGGAGTATGAAATCATTCCTGATTTTTGTCCAAAAATTCTCGGTTTATACATGGATCTTAACAGTACAATTTTTTTAGATATATACTATACTTGGAACTATTAAAAACGAATTAGCATGTCTTCACGTGAGCCGCTGCACATGCTTTTTTTTGTTGTTGTGTTCGCTTCATTGTAATCAGCACGGTTGAGTATCCGTGCAATTTCCGCCGGGAGCGTGATTACGTTGTGCCACCTTTATGCGCCTTGTAGGCCTAGCACATCCGATTTTGGCATGCCTTGACAATTCGGGTGTGCTACCATAGCCTGTGACAGGTTCCCTATCTGTCGCCAGGCACATGGGTGTGTGGTGACTCTTCGCCCAGACGATTGTTGTTCACGTCTATCTCGCACGAGGTGTTCCACTGTCTATGACCTTGTCTCGTGTAATTGGATGTACTGTGCATGTGCCCATTGGGTACTGAACCGTTCCTCATCCGTGAGCCTGATTCCGTTAGAGGAAGAACTCAACAGAAGAGTTGGACCCTGGCTCTTTCGCCTTCTTTGTCGAGGTGTCGTTCACCGACATCGTGAACCCCTCGCCCAAGTATGAGTCTCACACCACATGTTTGAGAGCAAAGCGTTCTCGAGCTGAGCGACCTTGTCCCAATATCGCCTGAGCCCATCGGGTACTGAACCCTTTCTCTCTGCAAGTGTATTTCCGGTATATGACAATCAATACAAGGTAAAAACGTAACAACAATTAGACTTATGTAAAACACAGGTTTATATATCGTTTCAATGGAACACGACAGACTATAGCTACAACTAGTAGGTAATGATGGGCAATGATGAGCACACAAGAAATCATAAAAATTACAATACACAAATCACCTCAACGGAGATGGTCATCATGGTGCTTTTGATATTCAGGTCACCGCCATCAGATCTTGCCCCACCGAAGATAGATCTATGTATGCACAAGAAAATAGTCTCATTTTTGAATTGGGTAAACTCAAGCCTTTTGGACTCAATTCCGACCACTCTTATGTCTAGTACTGTGTCGGTGTGGTCTTTGTCTTTATTCTTTTTGTTCCATCATTTACTCATCTTTTTGTTCGTTTCATTTCCACATATATTTATTTTTTTATGTACTTTCTGACCTTCCGGCATCTCATTTCCATATTTCCGTTGGATGTTGTGATATTTTTTCTATTGGTCGTCTTTTGATGTTTTGTTTTTGTCTTGATAAAGACTTTTTGGTTGAAACGTTGACTGTGATTTGTGTATTGTAATTTTTATGATTTCTTGTGTGCTCATCATTGCCCATCATTACCTACTAGTTTTAGCTATAGTCATGTCCCATTTAGTCTGTCATGTCCCATTGAAACGATATATAAACCTGTGTTTTACGTAAGTCTAATTATCTCCGGTATAGAAAGCTTGACAGTAGAGCTGAGCCAGGGCTAAAATCATTGTCCCTTTTGTGCCTGAGCCCATCGGGTACAGAACCCTTTCTCTTTGCAAGCCTGTTTCTTTGTAGGAAGCTCGACATTAGAGTTAAGCCAGGTCTTCGTGCCATGCCGGGCACCCATGATTGGGTCTGAGTCTCTGCCCATAAGGATCACAGGTAACTACAAACTTGCCTCGAGCTAACAGAGCTTTAGTTTCTATTTCCTTGGAACGTTTTCACTTTCTATTTGCAGTTGGTGCTGCCCTCTGGCGCTGTTCTGCCCTTTATTGTACTCGGTAGAAATCTACTCATTTTTTGCCATGTATCTACCTTTTCATGCCTTTTCCATTGGCCTCCCCTCCAATGTTTAGACTGGACTGATTAGCATCACTGTGTGTCGACAGTGACGCTGTATGTGTTGGTGCTGGTGGTGTCAGAGATATTGTTTGTCTCTTATGCATTCAAATCTCTTTCCATCTGCTACCTCCATATTCTCGGACATGATCCCCAAATGATTTGGCCAGAATTAGCTCGAGCTGCTGTACTTCTGTTTCCAGGGTGCACCATGAGGAGGTACATTTGGGATCTTGGTTATCTGCTAACCCGGGGTCCGCTGAGAGCAATGTGTTCCCTATGCACCCCACTGCACATGCTGAAAATAAATGAACTGAAACCATTTTTCTCACATTCATGAGCCATTTGCTGAATCAAATCAGCAGTATTTAAAAAAATAAAACACTAGAGAACTGGATATTAAGCAGTTGTCTACCCTTGGTGTAAAAAAAAGAAATTTTCACACTGCCATCAAGTCACAACCGTCATTAACCTTTACCCTGCTTTTGTCCAGTGAACTCGACAACGGTTTAAATGTTTCTGGGCGCTGTTGTCAAGTCCACAAGTCTGTTGTTATGCACTCTTTCGGCAATGGAAACATCACAATTTTTAATGTTCACATGACCAGATTAGACAAATCCTAGCTAGTTATTCAATTAGATTTCCTTTTCTGTCCATTTACATGAACACGAAAGACGTCTATGTCATTGCAAGATCAAAATCCACAACATCTGTTCACTTCTGCAAACCGGTACGATACGATGAAAGTGAATCGGGTTTTATAGACTTTGATTTTCAGTAAAATCATTACGAATTGTGAGTCTGATGTTGAATTATTGGGAATTAGTATGTTTTCTAAGTATGATACAGTCGTAACAGCATTGGTTTAGTTATTTAAAGGCCATACAAGTAATGTTTTGAAGCGATTCAAAATATGACTTGGTCTAGATTTAGAGAATGATAAGATTTAATTCAATTCAATAAGAGTTCATTACTTATACTTTCTAGGCCACAATTTAATGTTTTCTTATCACATTTGTTTCTTTGCATCTCTTTTTTCTATACGTGCCGCCTCATTCTTTGTCTTTCTACAGGGTGGGGTTCAACCTCTTTACTGGCTTCCTACAACATACATGGCAGGTAAATGTTACTATCTACAAGGTGTGTCTTTCTACAGGGTGGGGTTCAACCTCTTTACCTGCTTCCTACAACATACATAGCAGGTAAATGTTACTATTCTAAGCTTCCCTCTCAGGACTCAACAACACATGGCATTTGCTGAGGCTTATTTATATTATTCTTCTTCAGCGTTCATTCTCAAACACCCGCCAGACCTCTCTTGTAGCAGGACAATTGTCCTACTAGATTTCCAGCAGGATGTAGTCCAGAGAATGGAAATGCATTGTGTCGCCGTTTTATTTGGGCCAATGGCCCGAAACATCCTTCTTCTGTGGGATTTATATTATATGTTTCAGGACTCAACAACATATGGCATTTGCCGAGGCTTATTTATATATGTTTCAGGCAAAACTTTACTGTAAAGGACAAGTATGATCCAGTTTAAACAACATGGGGAATGCATGATGATGAAGTAATCCCTTTATTTTTATAATCCCTAGCTGTGAGCAGGTAGCTATTGACAGCCCAGTCTTTTTTGACAAATGCATAGCTCTTTCTCAGTTGAGTCACCAAGATAACACCTGAACTTGTACAATATTTTATCTAAAAAAACAACATGGTTGTGTTGCAGGGTTTATGGATACATGTTTAGTCACAGAAGGGAGGCATTCAAGTGCACAATATCCCAGAATCATGCAATAACTTCCACGAGATGTAGCATTACTTCTGAGCCACTTAGCTCATCACTTGTCCGATCTGTTGACACATCTGCAGCGATTGCTCTAGAATTATGAAATGTGTTATGGTTTACAACTTGGCTGTGATATCTGCATCCATTGACCTGACACATCCAACTTCGGCATAGCTTGTGGGTCACTCTGATCCTCTATGAGATGTAAGAGGCGAACCCAGCCCCAAACCTCCTTAGTCACCTCATATGACATGCATGGCAGGTAACACGTTTTGCTATTCCTTGCTTCCCTTTTTGGGCCCAACAGACATAAAGAATCAAGACGAGACATACAGTGACAACAATGATTTTTTTCACAAGTGCGATTGTCAGCTCACCCCAACTTTCCTCTGTCACTTCCTACGACATATCTGGAAAGACGGCAGCAGCCCTATTCTTCACACTTAAGTAAGGTCACACTGATGTGGGGAATGCATACCAAAAACAATATTTGTTTGTTTGTTAGTGCTCATTATCAAACTCCTACTGGATCTCTCATGTAGCAGAACAATAGTCCTACTAGATGAAAATCAGGATGTGGTCCAGAGAATGGAGATGCATTGTGTCACCGTTTTATTTGCTCCAATTTTCTGACACATCTGACTTTGGCGGAACACACAATATTAATCTTTTTAACTACAACAGAGAATGACTTACGAAACTCTGTTTGGACTTCTCCTCTGTCTGTGAACATTTTCAATATGTTGTCTGACCAATCTCTCAATCTCTTCTGGTTGCTGGTGAGGTACAATTCGGATGGAAAACTTGCCAATCACTTTACGTGGGATCACAGTTTTAGCACCAGCACCACTGAAGGCACCTTCTATGCCTGGAAAATAATAATAATAAATCCATTACTCCTTAGTCACACTGGAGCCGCCAGCACAAAAATCTCATCAAACATCCTTATTCTCACCCATGTGGTCAAATTTGAACAAAATCACACTCTGATCATTCATCCTTGATTTAATCAACCCCAATTTCCTGTTTCCACCTTTTCTCTCAATTGACACCACTGCTTAACAACAAATATTTATAAACAGTATATTTATACCAACTTTGTGTTATAAATATCAATCATGGTCACTGTCCAAGACACATAAGGAAAGATTGCAACATGTCAGATGAGATGTCTAAGGAAGATTGTTGGGGTCGAAAAAACAGACTGCATAAGAAACGATGATATCAGAAATTGTATAGGAACTGTACCAAGCATCAAATACATAGAAAGACAACAGATTAAGCGGTTTGATCACTTTATGAGAATGGAACCAGATCGCATTGCAGCTGTAGCCTATAACAGAAGATTATCTGGGTACAGAGTATAAGGAAGACCTAGGGGCTGATATAGTTCATTCCTTGAAGTTAGCATCCAAATAAGGGTACTGTTACAGTAGATACAACCTCACTGTGGCATAGCAGGAAATGAAAAAGGAACCAGGCCAGGACACAACACATTAAACAGCCACTTACATAAATAGACTAAGACCTGTTCCATCACCCCTGTGCTGATGTGAGCAGGCAGCACAGATATCATCAGAGACATACTACAACAATATGATATTACAATAACAAATGCAACACATTTGGCATTAGAAAGAAGACTTATGCTCCCCACGACACTTTGCGGCATTTGTGGCTAGGACAAGACCTTTTCTGCATCACTGTTCCCTGCAGGATAATCTGTGCAAGTAAATGGTGTCTCATTACATTTCTGAACCACACAAGTATATGCCAAAGTGTTTCCTGTTGACTCGCAGGCGTGGTTATTTTGCCTTTGGCATATGCATTCATTTTATGTTCTTTAAAACAAATTTAAAACAAACATCTGTAGCACTTGTATTCAAATACCTGAATCCTTCTTTCTGTAACTGCAGCAAGTACAAAAACGGGACCACTAATTCCATTATAATATTATATTTTAATTTCCTTTGCCAGTGTTTTCATAGTGCTTCTTTTTGGCCACCTTGAGAATGCATGCCCTTCTGTAACTCACTATAAACAATTATCTTTGGTAGACGATGATCTCGCATACATACAACATGGCCTGCTCAACGAATCTTGTTGCATCAAAATAGTGTCAATACTAGAGATACCACTCTATATCAAGGAATTTCCCATGCGTTCTTGAGTCCCACGAGGTGAGCAAAGAATAGCAACATTGTTTACCTTCCACGCATGTCGTAAGAGGCGACCAAGGCGGTTATGTAACGGAGTTGGCTGTCCAATCCCATTTAGGGTCAAAGTGACCCAGAGCCACGCTGAAGAAGGATGTGTCAGGTCAAAAGGCTTTGCAGGCTAATGCCATTTCTATGCCACACATTTCTGTATAATATGATAATATGCTGTGTTTCTTCTGTCTTGTGGCTGAAAGACATATATATCATACAATATATCATATATATATATATATATATATGGTCCGGAGTGATACAGTGCATGTCTGTGATGGCCAAGGTACAGAAACGAAACCTGCCTCAGGGAATTGTACATTCAGAATGCAATGGCAAACTACTAGATGTAAATAATACCAAGAAAATCACTACAACCACAAAATGTTGGGTTGTTGGCTACATCCTCTCTCTCTCTCTCTGTGTGTGTGGGTGGGTTCGTGCGTGTGTGTGTGTGTGTATGTATATATATATATATATATGGTGAAATTACCATGTAGTGACAAGGAAGGATGTCTCCATCTTGCCATCAAAATATCTGCCTTGTTGTGCTTAAGTAGTCTATCAGTCCCAATATCATTTCTATAGTCCTCCTGGAGAAATAAGTAATAATATTTTGTCATATAAAATTGAAGGGCTATATCTTCAGACTAATTTGAAATAAATCAAAGGATTGTGTCTTCTGGCCATTTTGTCATAAATCAAATTGAAGAAATGTTCATAACTTCAGGCTAAGTTATCATAAATTAAATTGAAGGACTCGGCTATTTTGTCATAAATTGCATTTTCAGGCTCATCATCATCATCAGGTGTCATGTGGGCTGGCGCAGGTGATCGTAGCTCTCCACAGCTCTCTATCTCCAGTATTATGTATCGAGATCATTGTCGTTTACTTGCCATGCCAGGTTGTTAAACTGTCTAATATTTTCTTACATTGTCATCCTCTGTCTCTGTTACCTTCAATCTTGCCTGTTGGCATAAATTAAAGGACTGACTCTTCTGTCTATTGTGTAATAATAAAATTAAAAGATTGTGTCTTTAGGATATTTGTCATAAATAAAATTGAAGGGCTGTGTCTTCAGGCTAACTTGTCATAAATTAATTAAAGGACTGTCTTTAGGCTAATTTGTGACAAATTAAATTGAAGGTTTAAATGATTGTGTCTTCTTTCCATTTTGCTATATAGCAAATAAAATCATGTACAATATAGATCACACTGCTTAAACACATTTTAAACCTCTCAAATCATCTGTACCAATTGTAAAAGTGGTTAAAGTTTTCACTACACAACAGTTTCATATACTCACAAAAAACAGGACAGATTAAATACTCTATACTACTTTCTATATTTTAATTTATTGCTTTCTGAATAGTCAGGCTACTACTAAAATCAAACCAGATACCGTAGCCATCTGAGAAATGGTAATTAATCCAAACTAACATTCAGTGGCCAAAAAATAAACGGATATGCATAGTGAACCAAAGTCTAAATCACTGATTACCGCCTCAATGAAGACTGCCACCCAGGAATATTTTGGCCTATAAAGTTCAAGGGTGATAATCTTTCATGGCAAAGAGTCGACATGCATCAGTCACATGGCAACAGACAGGAAGACTTCACAGGCTAGTGAAGTCCACTTGAATCAAAGACATGCTGAAATTTGATGTGTTGGGCCTATAGGCGCAAGTAATGCAGTTATGCTGTAAAATGGCAGCACAACGTACTTCACACTCCCTTGCAGAAACCACACAAATTTTCGAGTTGGTTATCAAAGAGCGAACAATGCAAACAAACAAATACCACATTGCACATAGGAAGTAAGAGCTAATTGCTCATAATTCCTGGGAATCAAAACAGCAACAGTCTCAGTCAAAAGAGTGCCTCTTGTCTAGGGCTAAAGTAGGCTATGCCATTATATGCTGGCCAGTTTTCAAGTATATGTTCTTGGTAAGTGAGCTAATAATAAACAATAATAACAGCACCAGAACTTAAAAAACATAGACAAGTAATATTGATTAATGTGACAGAGATAGCGCCAGTAGGCATTAGAAAAACATACATGATCAAAGTCTATTGGATCATAAGTTCTCAACTCCTCATCTGTAATTTCCTTGACTGAATCATAAATACCAGGAATGAGAATTTGATGGTTGGCATCCGTCAATGAACCAAGTAGAGCAATCACATCATTCATTGCCTCATGTCTAGGGAAAATAAAAACATATTCAATAGACAGCATTTATTTGACTGAAAGTAAGTTATACTTACTCTGCATGATTTATTTCATTCATGCAAAAAAATATCACATCTTGGTTACTTATCTGATCCCAGGGGTTGCGAGCTTTCACATCTGTGCCAGGTGGTGGTAGGTGCGTGTCTTCTTCAGCTGTGTTTTGTCTGTATAAAGGTTGTTAGTGATGGAGGGGTTTGGTAGTACAATTGTTTTCATAGGTCTTGTAGTGCACTGTATTCAATAAAGTGGTGTTTTACTGTTTCCTCTTGTCTGTTGCAGTCATATTGGGGTTATTTTTTCTGGAGCTTTCTTTCAAACCCAGAGAATATATCCAACAAAGTAGGACATGGGACCAAGAACACCATTTCCCAGCTGGTATGATGCTGCTTTGTTTTGTCTCCTCCCAGACTCCCATCTATGGGTAGTGAATCTGAGGCATGCTTCATCACTCTCCATTCTCCGCCACCTACAGTTTGCCAGCACACAAGATGTGTGCCATGTCTGTCAAATTTGGACAGACATGTAGAATCCTCACATCCTGAATTTCCTCAAGTTGGTTTCTGAGTGTCAGTTCGAGATACAGCATCAAACCGATGAGATCTTGAAGTCCAGGTCACAGGACCTAGGTTTTATGATGGAGTGCAGTGCCACTAGTTGGACGACCCTCTACTCCAGAGATGATGATCAACAACAGGGTGGCAACCGTGGTCTAGACTTCTAGCTCAGGGTGCAAAGCTGGAGACTAAAGAAAGTCTGGGGATAAGTTAACCTATAACCTGTGAAAAAAAAAATCGTTGTTTCTTGTCTCAATTTCTTACTTTTGTCTTCTATCAAGTAATTCTCATAGATGATGAAGAGATGCAGGCCGGTGGACATTGCCACGTTGTTCTTTTATTGGCAGAAAAAAACCATCTCTGCAAATTGGTCAATAAATCTGACAGATGAATAATGAGATAGTTTGTCCCAGAAATGTATGCTGTGCTGCTGGAAGGATATGGCAATCCTGGAATGATGGCACACTGGAATGCCTCCCTTCTAGAACTAAATATACGTCTATAAACTCTTGTTTTACAATCCATTTCAGATCTTATGAATCCGGGTGTCGCTTTAGTTACAGAACTCGCCCGTGTGTTTCCGGGGCCCAAAAGGGGAGCAAAGAATAGCAACACTGTTTACCTTCCATGCATGTCGTAAAAGGCGACTAAGGAGGTTATGGGATGGAGTTGGCTGTCCCATCCCATATAGGGTCAGTGACCCAAAGCCATGCTGAAGTCAGATGTGTCAGGCCGAAAGGCGCAGATATCGCAGCAATGCTGTAAACCATGACACACCGCATTCCGTTCTCTGGACTACATCCTGCTAATCTGCAGGAGTTTGAGAACGAACGCAGAAGAAGAAGTTACACAACTGCGAAGAACCTGTTCTTTTGTCTGAAAGACTATGGAATATCTTGAGCTACCTGCTCACAGCTAAAGGAATTATTTTATCACATCGGCCATACTGAAATCATGATTCTACATACAAAGAGAGATTTCCTATTTAAGTATGAAACTTCTAAAAGCATTGTGTACCACTAAGAACTGAATTCTTCAGGATATAAAAGAAAACTCTAGAGACCCCTGGCATCAATTGCACACACACACACTTAGGAAACAAGAACTTTATCACTCATGATTCCTTGGATTGTAACAAACACCTGCCAGAGCTTTGTATTCATACTTTATATAGGATTTTTTTTCAATCGTACACATCTGAAGTGAACAATGTACTTTTAATTTATTAACTGCTTCATTCTGAAGCAATTCATACTTACACAGTGCCGCCATATATTCCAGAATGCAGGTCCTGTCTAGCACACTCAACTTCCAAGAAGAAATAACATATTCCCCTGTAGAAGACACAATTAATTGTTAGATTTAATCTATTAAGAGATCTAGCTAAAAAACCATTGTTGTCGTCTTCTTCTTCTTCTTTCGTTCATTTGAAACATGTCTATATCTGCAATTCTGTCTCCTTAATAAAACTCACTGTCTTTTGTAGTTCATAGTGTCCCATAGAGCTTTGATTACAGTGTTGTTTCCTCTGGCCAATATGTCTGCCTCAGCGTTTCATGCTCAGAACACTCTTGAAGTATATGTTTGGCACTCTGTACTGCCTGTCCACATGGCCGTGTTGCCAATCTTGAACTTTGTATACATGTGACTGCGGAGTCGGTTGTGTCCTGTTCTGAGACGTAGAATTATAACTTGTTCTGATCTGTTCATAATGTGATAGTCATCTTGTGTTGGTGTTTGTGGCTTTCTTATTGACTTGATCATCTGTTTTTTCTGATGGTAGGTGATTGGTATATCTGGTTGGTCTTCGGCAGCACCTTCCTTAGCCAGTTGGTCTGCTTTTTCATTTCCTGGTATTCCACAGTGAGAGGGTATCCACTGCATGGTTACCCTATACTGGTAAGACAATTCGCTAAGTAGTTTTTTTAAGTTTGTTAGTTTTCCAGACTGGAGAGCTTGAAGCACTGACCTTGCATCTGTCAGGAACACCACAGGCTGTAGGTCAGAGTTGGAGTTCAGCAGTTTTTTAGCTGCCACACTAATTGCCTGGATTTCTGCATCATAATTATTGCAGAATTTCCCTGTTGGTATTCTGATTGTATCTCTAGGCTTGTGTGGATATTCTATATATATACCTGCACCTCCATTCCTCACAGCATTCTGTGCTGACCCATCTGTGTATACTCTGACCCATATATCTTGTGGATATTCCTCATCCAGGAAACTGAGGGTGACTGTCCTCCGCTGCACACTGTTCAGTTCGTCCTCGCTTGGTACCGGTATTCCTTTCACATGGGTCTGAATGTATATTGGCATTCCATGCCTTTCACTCCATGGGCATTGTTGTCTAAATCAGACCATGTTAAATTACTTTACATATGCTGATATATTTGTCAACCAGACAATATCACTGACCAACATTTTCTATTGGTTATTAGCAACTAAATCATTATCATTGCACACATGTCCATATATTGCTCCAATCTCCCCTTAAGTATATCCACAATTACATGACAGTTTCAATTCTCTGTTGGCTGACCAACATTCTTCGAAGCCCATGTGACGCTCATTTCTGGCAATGCCACATTTCAAGCTCAGCTCCTTTATTTATTGTAATACATTAACTCATTAATTTCATTAGTCTGTGAATTTTCTCTTAAAGAGTTCAATATATCTGATCTATTGTTTACCATGCAGCAGCGTTCTCTCATTGCAATCAACATCATAAAATGACCAGGATGAAAATGAATGTGACTACAATTTTAACATACTTCTTCAATCTGTTGGTATCAACACAAAAACATATCCATTGTTAAATATTACCTACATTCAAACTAACAATGATTTGGAAAAGCAATAAAAAAGTAGAAATCGCTGGAGGACTCTGTCTGCTGAAGCATCCAATGTGTTACCCCTACTACCCTGACAGGTTACGGGTTTACAGTTAGATAGACTACCTACCTATCAATACACCTTTCTTGTATACAATACACTGCTCCTTGCTGAGCATATATCCTCAATAACCTCCTCCAACTTGTCTTATCTATTTAGCTATTGCTTTCAGTTCTTTCCATGTTCTACCAAGCCCTTATGCCTCTGCATCTATTTTTTCCTCCATGTATTTTTTTATCTTCCTCTTTTCCTGTTGCTTCCAGAACAATGTCTTGTCTTTCAAAGCTTTCCAATTGTTTTCTTAAAGTATGTCCTATTCATTTCCATCACTGTTTCCTTAGTTCTTAATTCCCTGGAGTTTGTTTATTTTTTTAAGAGTTTCTCATTGGTGAACATATATCTTGTGAAACCTTATAGTCAATGTAATCATCCATTGATGATGGTTTGTAGTTTTCTGGTTATTGAGTACTGCCACAAAATAACATAACAATGATTGTGATTATCAAGCACATTCACCTCAATCCATATGTGATGCAAGGTTTGTTCTTCCCTAGCCAGTAGTTGTCAGAGATACACACAAAGTCCACTCCCTGTGTACAAAAAATACAGTACATTAAAAACACAAGAGTAATTTAGAGAAGACTGCAAAATGTTTGTATTTTTTCTCATACTTCTGCTGGGTCTCTTGTAGCAGGACAATGATTCTACTTGATTTCCAGAAGGATCTAGGCCAGAGCAGAGATGTGTTGTCACCATTTTATTTGTGCTTGCAGCTTGATACATTTATGGAAAAATATTTGCAACAAGTAAGACAGAGGCAAAACTGATCCCATGGGCAAATTGTGAACATGTAATGTAATTAACTTTTGCAAATAACTGGATGCACATAGATGAATACACATAAAATTGATGTTGATGTGTTTCCAATGATTCAAATCTAATTTATTAGTGGAAGCTGATATTAAACATATATACTAGTAGTGTTCAAATGAAATCCACCCATGCTGCGTCACCTATGCCAGCATGATGAACAGGAAAACGTCATCATTGATGTAATAAGTAAACATCAATGAACAAATGGTCACGCTGTCACTGTCTTCATATCCTTAGTGTTCTGTGCAGGCAGTAGACAATATGGCCAGTGTGATAACGAATCCGTCCAAATTTGACCAACCATTTGAGAATAGTTTATAACCATATAAGCAATCATATGAGTGGAGTGCATGTCTGTGTGGTTAAAATGACGTTTTCAGACCCTTGAGGTCCGTGGTTCAATCCACGGTTGGGACAGGATTTTTTCTTTCGGAGATATAATAAAATTCTTCCTGTACATATCGCAGCATCTCCTATGGCAAAGCAGCCTTTATTTCCATAGCCCATGTTTTTCACAGAAAAACATGCAGTAATGAAAGATATGAGAATATGGTGAAGATCAAAAATGTATCATAAATCACTCATCTATTCTATGTGTCCGATAAATTCAATGCTGGATATAATGTTACTAACTGCCTAGGCCTAGTCTATTTTATCTATAAGTCTAGCGTATTTATATTATTGTCTATAAAAATAAACAAAATATGTCAATCTCTCTAACATTATTAGTTAGACTTAGACAAATGTCTTTCATCATTGATATAATTGCATGATAGACTACTGCTAAATTCTGAGGTTTATTCTATTTCTGATGTTCTTTTGATATTTTGACCCTCATAACCAAACGAACAGTTTATATTATCATCTATGAAAACACATAAAACACGTCAATCTCACAATACTGTTTTCAACTATTAGAAAGTGTTTATAGCAATGGGCACACAAACGCACAAATGGCTGTGAAATAATACATATCGCACAGCGCATGTACAACAGCATGCTAAAAGAATTGATACTTTCACTGGTGTTTCTCCTTAATACTGCACTCACAAGTGTTTATTTTTAATGATATGCTTACAAATGATTCTACTTAACTCTTTCTGCCTCGTTGCAGATACATTTCTTACTTATCCACGATTATTCATTCGTGCAGATATGCCATCTAAATTTGCTACGTTTTGATCATAAATGAATTAGTATTAAGTTATTTAGCTGTTTAAACTTTAGAAATCTGTCCAACGAAATGAAACCCCCATGGTACTGTGTGATTAGACTCGTGTGACATATTTATCTTAAATTAAAATTCTAACAAGGTAGGTTCAGCTTTTCTGAAATTAGCAAAATGGTTCATCTTCCACGAGTAAGAGAGCTCAAAGATTTAGCAAACATCAGGTTTTATTATTATGCTTTGAGAGTTTTATAATAAGATATTATTTAAAGTGATGTGTCGGAAAACAACAGTGTTTTCGATTTTGACAGTGGAGATTACTAGCTTGTTGAAAATCGGAAAATAAATAGACCTAACATTATTTGTAAGGGAAAATGAAAGCTAAAAAATTAATAAAACTGTTCCCACTGTTATTGTTTCTCAAGAATCAGATAGGCCTGGTGACAACAATGGTATCTTGCACTGCATTGTACAGAAAACAAAGTTAGGTCTAATAATAATATTGAGTGAAATAAAGTTCAACTTTGGAAATCTAATACTTTTGAATATTTCATAAGGTTTTGCATTATTTAGTTCTGAAATTTGACACGAAACACATAAAAATGGCATAAAACACTAGGTAGTTGATAGATTTACTTCAAATAAACTAATTATGATCAGGAAATGGACAGTCAAAGACATCTACTTTAGTAAGATTGGATAGCAGTATTTCAAGACAAGTAAAATTGAAGGTGAGTAGAACAAAATATGTGTACAAATATTTATGTTCATCTAACATTTCTGTTTGTGGTGTAATTTTTGCATTTTGTTGTTCTAATTTGTATACTGTATATGGATTCCACATTCAATTATCTTTCTTTTGATACCTTTCACAGCTAATTCTTTGTCTTCAGGAAACTTACACATCTAAATAATTTTGCGGCCCAAAAATGTAACCTAAAATAGATTACGTCCAAACCCCGGGAATAATTCCGTCCTTAATACTACACTTACAAGTGTTTCTCCATAATGATACACTCACAAATGTTGACATGATTTTTATTTTTCAGTGTTTAAATACAAGTTTTGTGATTCACTATATTTCTTTATGTTCTTGATTAGTTGTTCCAATCCCTTCATATCATTTGAAAGAAGCACTGTGTCGTCTGCGTAGCGTAGTTCAGGGATTTCGAATCCACCGATGTTTAAAGCGTGGTAGTCAGCGTTGTGTATGTCTTCTCTCACATTCCTTATTATACTTTCTGCGCAGATGTTAGGTATAGGGAGAGTGCATCCATGCCTAACTCCACTCTGTACCTCAAACCACTCTGAAAGATTGCCCTCTAACTTCAATGCAGCCTTTTGATTTTCTATTAGATGAATCAGCTGTTTTGGAAAACCCATTTTGTTCATTACCTTCCATAGTTTCTGGTGTTGCATGCAGTTAAACGCTTTTGAGTTCCTTGATAGCTAGACTTAATGTTTCCGACAAAGAGATGGAAATTCATGGTACTAATTGTGACATTGCAAAATTCAACAGAGTAATGTAGTTTTTCGAGTAGAAGTTGAGAATTTTGTACAAAATGTTGGGTCTGTCTGTACATAATCTTGATGAGATTGCCACATGTTATGAATACTTTAGTATCATTGTCAACGAGTTTACCAAATTTCAGCCGATCTGATAAATTTGTATGTAACATAACGCAAAGAACAAACAAGGAAAGAAGACATGTGCTGAACATCTGTAACCGTCATTGCAATCAAATGTCTTTTTTATATTTATATTATGATGGGCCTGTGTATTCTGCTTGAGTATGGCACGTACTGGAGTACAGAATCAACGTTTCGGAATATCAACCTGTTTAGGAAAAAGGAGATTTGAGAATAATTCTCAATATTTTTGACTCAGCACTTCCCCCCCCCCCCACAGGGTAAAAAAATGTATCCACATTATGTTGAGTTTGACCGTTTATTTTTTAAATCATATATATATGTATACCTATATTTTTTATATAGGTTTATTCGAGACTATTCATTTTTCTGTTGATCTGTCAAGTCTGAGTGTGATATGATGAATATTTTAAGAGAAAATGCATTTTTAACATTATCATATCCATAATTTGGAGGTGTTGTGCCCCTTGCCTTGGTGATGGGGATTGACAACAGGGAAATCTCATAGTGGCGAAAAGGTTAATGATACACTCACACGTGTTTCTCCTTAATTATACACTCACACGTGTATATTTTAATAGTTAGTTAGTTAGTCGTTGGATCATCGTCATTGCACTCCGGACAAGTCCATAGGTGCTCAGATCTTTCCTTGAGTGTATCCACCATTACACGTTGCCTGACGGTTTTCGCCCACGAAAACTATCCTTTCTAGCGACACCACATTTCAAACCAAGTTCCTTTATTCTAATCATGGAACAAGAGTCATTGTCACTTGTACAGTCATTTGTTCGTGTGCTTTCCCGTAGGGCATTCAAAATGTCTGCCCGATTTATCGCTCCACCAACAGCCGTAGTAGCAGCCGGCAATCTTTCATTACCCCGGACTCCTGCGTGTCCCTGCACAAAAATAAAAGTCCCTGTACGCACACAGGAATTATTCACTGCATCAAGCCACTGTTCTCGAACGTACCCCGTCTGAACTTTCACAATCATGTTCATGGAGTCACTAAGTATACAGGCATGCTCGCAGACAGTATGCTCACAGACCCATTGCAAAGCTTTGGTCACCGCCAGAATCTCCATTGTCAAGCTGCTTGTCGTCTGAATGAATGCACCACTTTCCTCTCTGATAGTCTCCCCCCACCTCTGAGCCATGAAATCCCAGGAATTCCTGATGTGTCTCTCAACTGACCCATCTGTATATATAATTATATCACCTTCCCTGGAATTCTCACTGATCAGAGCGAGCACCTCCGACTCGACCACTGTCGGACACAACTCCCTGCACTCTCTATTGAGTGTTATTACTCCTTCGAAGGCTGTTGGGTAATCCGAGGGTGCCAGACTCCATTCGGCACCAGGTAGTACATCCTCCAATCTGCAGACACACTGTATAACGTCCTCTGCACGCCCCATCCACGACTTTCCTCTCTTTAGTCGACTGCCTTTCACTTTGATAATTTCTGGGTGTAGAGGGTGCTCTTTATCAGCAGTGATTTTTAGGTAGTCACGCACCCTGCACATTTGTATTCTTTGCTCCGCAGTTGGGCAATCAAGTAGATATCGCATAGCCCGAGCCGACGTATCTCTCGTGCACCCCAAAATGATTCGCATTGCTTCATTTTGGATTCTATCCAATCTTTCTGTTTGAGTTTGACTCAGTGTCAGAATTGCCAGTGCGTACTCTACCACCGCCACCACCAATCCCTAATACAGCAGAAATAGCAGTCTCTGTTCGCATTGAGCAGCAGCCATAACTTTCATCGCCGCAAGACCTTTATAAGCCTTTACAATTATGTGGTCAACATGATCTTTGAAACTCTTTGAAATATTTTTAATGAATATACTCACAAGTGTTTCCACTTAATGATAATCAATTAAAGGTAATATTCCTTAATGATACAATCACAAGCTATTTTTTAAATGATATGCTCACAAGTGTTTACTTTAATGATTCACTCAACTCACGTATATATTTTATGCTACACTCACAAGTGTTTATTTTTAATGACACACTCACAATTGCTTCATCCTTAATGAAACACTCACAGATTCAGAATAAACAACAAACATAACATATACTCATATACTAAACAAGCAATAGATATCTAGCATGTAATTTACTCACCTTGAGAAAATCATTCTTTCTTCTCTCAATGAGGTCATCCAAGCCCTCAGAGCCAGATTCCTCCATCCCTTCAAAAATGAACTAAAATAAAAGTTAAATAGAATTAAGTCTACTTTCTCGGGTTTCTATAATTATAATTATTATTAATTTCTTCTATATTCAGTTATCAGAACTAAATCATCCTAATTTGCTGGAGTCTGAGAAAAAATGTATAAGAGAAGATTTTCCATACAATGATAATGTTGATATACCACCACCGCAACCAATTTCCATTAATTTCCATTCTCTGGACTAAATCCTGCTGGAAATCTAGTAGGACTGTTGTGCTGCTACAAGAGAGATGTGGGAGTTTGAGAACTAAAAAAATTACCATCATTTTTTTTTACATAAAATTGTCTCTTATCAACCTGCATGTTCATCTCCAGTAATGTTTTTTCTGCGTAACATTCTGTCATCTCATCAATCTAGTACTTACGTAGAACACAGGTTTTTGAAAGTTTCACTCGAACATGACGGACTTGTTTTATTCAGGAAACAACCTTGCAGGCACAAGCTGGGTAGCAAATGAAAGTATTCTACAAAAAGTCTACATGGGTACAGTCAGACCTGTAGAAGACGGAATGACAGCCTGGGCATCAGTATCAAAAACAATACTGATCGCCTATCTAAAGTGCAAAATGCAGGACTTCGACTAATCTCAGGAGGTATGAAAACCACTTCAATCCATGAAATTGAAAACATCCGCCTACTGGATGACAGAAGAGAAGAAAGAGTGCTTATGCAAAGGAATAAATTAAGCGCTGGTCAAACCATCTGATGCATGCGCAAATTTCTAGATCAACCAGAAGCAGGTTGAAATGAACCAGCTTTGTCACATCTCCAATGATCTCCATCAACAACACATAGATATCCTCACAAACCTTTCAACTGAAATTGAAATACTAATGGCTTTTAAAGAGCCAGACAATAGCCTCCAAAATGTCTCCATAATAATAGAGGTTCCTGGAATAATTAATAAGGAATACCAGACTCCATCTCAACTAAAAGCATTGACACTAAAGATGATAGAAATAAAATGGAATGGACACATGTCTACACAGATGGATCGGCAGAGGGAGCAGTAAGGAATGAAGGAGGTGCAATTCTAATATGAATCAATGATGGGAAGACAATATCAAAACTATTACAACTGAATATACTCCTCCAACTTTAGAGCAGAAGCAGTTGTACTCTATCAAGCACTGAAAGTCTTCACCAAACCAGGACTACCAAGACCAAAGAAGATAGCTATATTCACAGATTGCAGATCCCTACTGGAATCAATCCAGAGCAACATAAATAAAAGCCTTCTGCACATCAGACATGAGCTCAGATATATCCAAAAATCATCAGCTATTGCTCTTCAATGGATACCATTACACAGGAATCATGGGACATGAGAAAGCGGATGCTCTGCCAAAAACAGGAAGCGAAATGGAACAACACAGACACCAACTGTCCTATAGAGAAGCAAAAACAATAATTCAGAACACACAAACAGCAAAGTGGAAGACAAACATGATGCAATACATCTCCTCCAAAGATATCAATAGACCACACTATTTCGCCCTAGAACAGGCCACTGCAGGATGTTGGGTCACCTTTACAGATTGAGGATTTCATACAGGTGAATGTCCATGTTGATCTGAAACCCAGACTCCTGAACACATACTTCAGGATTGCCCAACATACAAAGAGCAGAGACAGCAGACCTGGCTAGAGGATACAGATTTGAGGCAAAGGCTATGGGGCAGCCGCTCTGACCTGGAGAAGACAGTGGACTTTGCCCTGACAATATAACATGACCACAGATGCTGAACACAGAAGAAGTACTAAGAATTTAGCCAAAAGATGGATAAAACCACAGTTTAACAATTTTCCAAACGAAAGGTCACCATCTCATTAAATCAAGAAATTACACATGAATTTTTTTTCTATTTAGGTAAATACACACCCTATTGAAGATGTGTATGTGTAGGCCCGACTGCGTTGTCATTTACTTGGGTCAATGGCCTAACATATTGACTTTGGTGGTGGCGTTTACAACTAAGTGCAACAGTATTTACCCAACCCAATCCTAAAATCCCAATAGCCACCTATTATGACATGCATAAGGCAAAGGTTTTGCTCCCCTATCTTCTGCATTCAGGATTCTTGTGGTCTTGCTAGATCTTCAGGACAGAGCTCCCAGTCTTCTTCAGGTCAGAGGGGCTGCCTCAAAGTTTTAGTTCATTGCAGTGTGTCCATGACTTACCTTGCAGTTCTTTGTATTCTAGACAGTCTTCGAGTATGTGTTTGGGCATCTGTATGCCTGTTCCTCATGGACATTTATTTGTGTGGTCCTCCCTGATCCGGTACATGTGGCTCTGTAACCTGTAACAGCCAGTTCTAAATCAAAAGATGATGGTCTGTTGCGGACTATGAAGTTGGTGTATGGGGGTCTGGTTTCTGCTCAGTAGCTCCCCTATCAAGATCCCTAAACACATAAGCACCAAATCAGTATTATTCTCCACTCTTATATTCTCCCAACCTTTCCCACTCTTCAGTGAGTTATATGTTTATTTTTCTTCTATACATAAACAAACCTTAAAGTTGACAGGGATTTCCAATTGCAGCTGCTGCATAGCTTCAATGCAATTAAGCCATCCAAGGACAGGAGCCTATTTCAAAGGAAAACATACATTTTACTACACTAAATACTATTTTATAAATAAAATTATTTTATCCAGATACAGCAAATTTAAAGCTAACAGACTAAATACTAGGGCCTACTTTCTCTAGTAATAACAACTCCACAACCTTTTAATGTCAAGGGTTGCATAAATCAAACCTGGACAATTCATGACATGACTCAGTATCAGACCAGGATATTGCAATGTAGTATTCTATTGGTGTACTGACAAGTCTAAGTGAGACAAATATGTCAAGGAAACAAAAACAGTCAAACATAAGTTAGTACATAACGGTAAATGCCATATTGTATTTATCTATCACTCTATAAACCCATAGCCCACCAGGGTCATAAGAGCACCACATTGGATATATCAACACACAAGTCCTCCAATTTCTATCTTCATCTGTTCATTCTTTGTTGTGTGACTGAATTTCTTTGACCCCCTCTCTACTCCTTCCACCTTCAATTGTACCCTGCAAGATCATTTTTGAGAAGGAATCATGTTGCAGTACATGTCCAAACTGTACAAGTAAACATGTTGTTTCACTATTGAGAGCAATAATTCTACTGGACATGTATGCATCTCTATTTTATTTCTTCTGTACACATTTGTTTTGTATTTTCTATAGATGTACAGAATTTGTCTGTAACTTGAGAAAATGCCATATAAAAATGCCACATAACAAGATAAGAATTTACTTAAATAATTTAATAGTTTGAATGGATAACAACTCACTAACTTATACATTCAATCAATGGATAACAACTCACTAACTTATACATTCAATCAATGGATAACAACTCACTAACTTATACATTCAATCAATGGATAACAACTCACTAACTTATACATTCAATCAATGGATAACAACTCACTAACTTATACATTCAATCAATGGATAACAACTCACTAACTTATACATTCAATCAATGGATAACAACTCACTAACTTATACATTCAATCAATGGATAACAACTCACTAACTTATACATTCAATCAATGGATAACAACTCACTAAACAACTCACTAACTTATACATTCAATCAATGGATAACAACTCACTAACTTATACATTCAATCAATGGATAACAACTCACTAACTTATACATTCAATCAATGGATAACAACTCACTAACTTATACATTCAATCAATGGATAACAACTCACTAACTTATACATTCAATCAATGGATAACAACTCACTAACTTATACATTCAATCAATGGATAACAACTCACTAACTTATACATTCAATCAATGGATAACAACTCACTAACTTATACATTCAATCAATGGATAACAACTCACTAACTTATACATTCAATCAATGGATAACAACTCACTAAACAACTCACTAACTTATACATTCAATCAATGGATAACAACTCACTAACTTATACATTCAATCAATGGATAACAACTCACTAACTTATACATTCAATCAATGGATAACAACTCACTAACTTATACATTCAATCAATGGATAACAACTCACTAACTTATACATTCAATCAATGGATAACAACTCACTAACTTATACATTCAATCAATGGATAACAACTCACTAACTTAAACATTCAATCAATGGATACAACTCACTAACTTATACATTCAATCAATGGATAACAACTCACTAACTTAAACATTCAATCAATGGATACAACTCACTAACTTATACATTCAATCAATCAATGGATAACAACTTACTAACTTATACATTCAATCAATGGATACAACTCACTAACTTATACATTCAATCAATCAATGGATAACAACTCACTAACTTATACATTCAATCAATGGATACAACTCACTAACTTATGCATTCAATCAATCAATGGATACAACTCACTAACTTATACATTCAATCAATGGATAACAACTCACTAACTTATACATTCAATCAATGGATAACAACTCACTAACTTATACATTCAATCAATGGATAACAACTCACTAACTTATACATTCAATCAATGGATAACAACTCACTAAACAACTCACTAACTTATACATTCAATCAATGGATAACAACTCACTAACTTATACATTCAATCAATGGATAACAACTCACTAACTTATACATTCAATCAATGGATAACAACTCACTAACTTATACATTCAATCAATGGATAACAACTCACTAACTTATACATTCAATCAATGGATAACAACTCACTAACTTATACATTCAATCAATGGATAACAACTCACTAACTTATACATTCAATCAATGGATAACAACTCACTAACTTATACATTCAATCAATGGATAACAACTCACTAACTTATACATTCAATCAATGGATAACAACTCACTAAACAACTCACTAACTTATACATTCAATCAATGGATAACAACTCACTAACTTATACATTCAATCAATGGATAACAACTCACTAACTTATACATTCAATCATTGGATAACAACTCACTAACTTATACATTCAATCAATGGATAACAACTGACTAACTTATACATTCAATCAATGGATAACAACTCACTAACTTATACATTCAATCAATGGATAACAACTCACTAACTTATACATTCAATCAATGGATAACAACTCACTAACTTATACATTCAATCAATGGATAACAACTCACTAACTTATACATTCAATCAATGGATAACAACTCACTAACTTATACATTCAATCAATGGATAACAACTCACTAACTTATACATTCAATCAATGGATAACAACTCACTAACTTATACATTCAATCAATGGATAACAACTCACTAACTTATACATTCAATCAATGGATAACAACTCACTAACTTATACATTCAATCAATGGATAACAACTCACTAACTTATACATTCAATCAATGGATAACAACTCACTAACTTATACATTCAATCAATGGATAACAACTCACTAACTTATACATTCAATCAATGGATAACAACTCACTAACTTATACATTCAATCAATGGATAACAACTCACTAACTTAAACATTCAATCAATGGATAACAACTCACTAACTTATACATTCAATCAATGGATAACAACTCACTAACGTATACATTCAATCAATGGATAACAACTCACTAACTTATACATTCAATCAATGGATAACAACTCACTAACTTATACATTCAATCAATGGATAACAACTCACTAACTTATACATTCAATCAATGGATAACAACTCACTAACTTATACATTCAATCAATGGATAACAACTCACTAACTTATACATTCAATCAATGGATAACAACTCACTAACTTATACATTCAATCAATGGATAACAACTCACTAACTTATACATTCAATCAATGGATAACAACTCACTAACTTATACATTCAATCAATGGATAACAACTCACTAAACAACTCACTAACTTATACATTCAATCAATGGATAACAACTCACTAACTTATACATTCAATCAATGGATAACAACTCACTAACTTATACATTCAATCAATGGATAACAACTCACTAACTTATACATTCAATCAATGGATAACAACTCACTAACTTATACATTCAATCAATGGATAACAACTCACTAACTTATACATTCAATCAATGGATAACAACTCACTAACTTATACATTCAATCAATGGATAACAACTCACTAACTTATACATTCAATCAATGGATAACAACTCACTAACTTATACATTCAATCAATGGATAACAACTCACTAAACAACTCACTAACTTATACATTCAATCAATGGATAACAACTCACTAACTTATACATTCAATCAATGGATAACAACTCACTAACTTATACATTCAATCAATGGATAACAACTCACTAACTTATACATTCAATCAATGGATAACAACTCACTAACTTATACATGCAATCAATGGATAACAACTCACTAACTTATACATTCAATCAATGGATAACAACTCACTAACTTATACATTCAATCAATGGATAACAACTCACTAACTTATACATTCAATCAATGGATAACAACTCACTAACTTATACATTCAATCAATGGATAACAACTCACTAACTTATACATTCAATCAATGGATAACAACTCACTAACTTATACATTCAATCAATGGATAACAACTCACTAAACAACTCACTAACTTATACATTCAATCAATGGATAACAACTCACTAACTTATACATTCAATCAATGGATAACAACTCACTAACTTATACATTCAATCAATGGATAACAACTCACTAACTTATACATTCAATCAATGGATAACAACTCACTAACTTATACATTCAATCAATGGATAACAACTCACTAACTTATACATGCAATCAATGGATAACAACTCACTAACTTATACATTCAATCAATGGATAACAACTCACTAACTTATACATTCAATCAATGGATAACAACTCACTAACTTATACATTCAATCAATGGATAACAACTCACTAACTTATACATTCAATCAATGGATAACAACTCACTAACTTATACATTCAATCAATGGATAACAACTCACTAACTTATACATTCAATCAATGGATAACAACTCACTAACTTATACATTCAATCAATGGATAACAACTCACTAAACAACTCACTAACTTATACATTCAATCAATGGATAACAACTCACTAACTTATACATTCAATCAATGGATAACAACTCACTAACTTATACATTCAATCAATGGATACAACTCACTAACTTATACATTCAATCAATCACGTCCCATGCCAAGTCGTGTAGGTGATCATCCTTCTCCGTGACTCTCTGTCTTTTTTATTATTAATAAGTCCAGTTGGTGAACCAATATTTTTGTGCAACAGTGACAACTCATCCAGGAATTTCTCTCTTTGTCTTTCTCTGTCTCTTCTACCCTTGATATTTCCGGTGGTTAATAAATGTTCTAGACTTGCTTTTCTCATCACATGCCCTAAAAATCTTGATTGTCGAGTTATAATTTTTGCTATAAATTGTCATTTTACTCCAGCATCTCTCAGGACTTCTACATTAATTTTCCTGGCTGTCCATGAAATATTCATCATTTTTCTTAAACACCACATCTCAGTTGTCTTCAGCTTATCTTAGGCGCTTTTGTATTCCATCCATGCTTCGCATCCATAAAGAAGGATTGACTTAATTAACATCCTAGCACTCAAACTCACGTACGCATTGATATTACTCCATTGCAAAGAATGTTTCTCACTTTTTGAAATGTTGTTTTGGCCTGTTCTATCACTGTGCTAACTTATACATTACTTTTCTATAAATAATTAGTTTACATGACTTTATATATAAAATTTCCCTGACATTAGTTTTTGCACATAAGTAATTTTGTTAACTATATTTTAAGAATAATAATTCACTTTCTGAACAATAATTATTAATTCACACTGCAACATTACTTTTTACCTACTGTTTATGTTCTCAAACTACTGCTCATTAGCATATTGTAGTCTGAAGAATGAATTGTGATGTGTCATAGTTTACAGTTTGACTGCATTATTTGTTCCTTTTATTTAGGCATAACTTTGTGCCTTTTACACAATCTATTTCAGAATGGCCATTGAGTCATTTTGAACTGTGGGATTGTGAAGTCTTATCCACCTGAAAACCTCTTTCTCGTCTCTTACGACATGCATGGCAGGTCACAATGTTGCTAATCATAGCTCCCTTTTTGGGTCACAGCAAAACTCAGGTGACAATTTTTACCAAAAAACTAATTTACATGAAGTGTCATTGATAAAATTAATCTCAATATGTTTTGAACGACACATACAAAGTAGTATAGCAATTGTTGGGCCACAAACATGTACTTGATAACTGACAGATAAGAAAATACTTTAGATAGATAAGAACATATGTACATGACGGATAAAAGATAAAATTACTATACAAACTTTTTGTGCGTGTTGCTGAGACACGAAAGGGTAGCAAAGAACAGTGATATTGTTACCTTGCCAAGCATGTTGTAATAGGAGACTAAGAAAGTTTTGGGTGGAGCTGGCTGCTCCATCTCATCTATCTATCTATTTGCTAAACCCTTTAATGCCTTGCAGCGTAAGGGGTAGAAGAGTTCTCTGGAGGTGGCCCTTGTGTGTGCTGAGTATATTGTGGAATTTGTCACCTCTTTTATTTTGGTGGTACATCATTTTCGAGGTTGGCCTCTAGGCATGACTTCACTGTATCTGTGCAGCATAGCTTGCTGTGGTATGCTCTCTGGTGGTAGTCTGCTGATGTGTGCAAACCATTTGATCTGTTAGCTCTTAGTCTAATGTCCTCATTTCTCACTCACCTAGGATTCTGATAAGTATGCAATTTCAGTTTTCACTACCGGGTAGTTTACGTTTGTCTTGTGCTGTCATTGCCCATGTTTGGCCTTAGTAGCATTGTGTTGGCATAATAATCGGTTTGAATAGTGTTATTTTGGTGTTTAGATTTACACTTTTGTTTCTGAAGATTGGTGTCATTTGCCCTAGGGTACCCTAGTATGCTTTACTACATTGTGTATTTCTTTACAGCTCTTGCCGTCTGTTTGTATATTGTTTCCTAGATATATATATCTAGGATACCTATATATATATATATATATATATATATATATATATATATATATATTGTTGTTTCTTTCTGTTCTTCCTAACTTCATTACTTCAGTCTTTTCTATGTTTATCTTCATGTTAAAGGTCTATTTGTCTTTTGCAGTTGCTCTTCTGATGATGCTACTAATGCTTGGTCATCTGCAAATAGCAATTTGTTTAAGTTATCTTTCAGATTTTTTTATTCTGTTGTCTTTGCTACTTTGCAGATGTGATCCATGTATGTTATAAATAATAGGGAGGATAGTACACATCCGTCTCACTACCGAGTTGATTTGAAAATAATCAGATGTGCATGTGCTCATTCTTACTGCGCATTGACTATTGGCGTATATGCTATGACATAGGCTTATCAGATATTCTCCATCTCATATAGGGTCAAAATGACCCAGAAGCCATGCTGTCAGATGTGTCAGGTCAAAAGCCACAGATTTCACAGCTAAGCTGTAAACCATGAGACATCGCATTCCGGGATAGATCCTACAGATATCATCTACAGTAGTTTGAGAATGAACGCAGAAGATACAAACTTTGATTGATAATGATAGCATCTACGATTTGCCATATATAAATTATCTTTCTGATCTTCTTCTGTGTTCAGGTAAACTGATCATGTTTAATACTCAGATTTTGTCCATCATGAAAAAATTCAGTTCAGATTTGTCCATCATGAAAAAATTCAGTTCAGATTTGTCCATCATGAAAAAATTCAGTTCTTTACAAATCCTGGTGATAGCTCCATAGCATTCGTCAAAGTGTCACACACACTGGCAAGGTGAAATAATAGTCATTGAATACTGAACAGTCCTGAAGTATGTATTTAGGTATCTCAATTCAAATTTAACATACACATTCATTAGTGTTAGATCTTTCAGTTCTTGTCTTCATTCTTGAAAAAAGCAGTTTTAACCACCATGCCAAACTTTGCAGACAAATCTCAGACATGCCTGAAGTTGATAGTCTCTAAAAGTCTGTACCAGGACAAACCCCTTGGAGAGAGGAGTGTGGATTATCAATTTGTATTCAGACTGAGGTGAAAGGAATTTTCAGTAAGATTGAACAGAACAATGTACATAACAAAGTTTCAGTCCTTGGATCCCGCCAAAGACGGATGTGTCGGGCCAGTGGCGCAAATAAAACGGCGACACAACTCATTTCCATTCTCTGGACTACATCCTTCTGGAAATCTAATAGGGCCATGGTCCTGATAATAGAGATATCCAGTGGGAGTTTGAGAATGAACGCAGAAGAAGTCCTTGGATGATGAATACCCACCAGACACATCGATCAAAGTATATACAAATGGGTCAGCATAGAATTCAGTGAAGAATGAGGGAGCAGGCATATAGAGCGAGAGAGAGTATCAAACAATGAAAGGGATCAGATCAATGTACAAACAGGAAAACTGATAAAATTACAATGCAGAAATTTAATCAATCAAAGTGGCAACCGAAAAATTGTTTAACAATAATCTTAGACCCCAGCCTGTAGTATGCCTGGCAGATGCAGTCAGCACTTCAAGCGCTTGATTACAGAAAACTGCCAGAAGTGCAAATGCTACTGACTGAGCTAAATAGTCTTCATAAGGTAGCTATGCAGTGATTGCTATCAAACTGTAGAATACATGGGAATAAGAAAGAGGATCGACTAGCTAAGGAGGTTGCTGCTGATGACCAACTGTTTGTGCGAATAACTTACCATCATAAGAAACATGAACAAAGCAGCCATGTGCCACAATACATTTCTGTTCTCTTGTTACAAGGAAGATCAGTTGGGAGTTTGAGAATGAACCACACACAAAAATACGACTAACCTTATCATCTGTGGATCCTCTTCCATACAGCTTTCCATTCACTTCTGTCAGTACCCAAGGGTCTGTATCCCAACCATCAGACTAGAAAAATGAAATGAGTAATTTATTGTCTCATAACTCACATTTCAATCATAAATAATCATATAAAAACTAGTATATCCTATTTAGAATAGCGATCAACTCAATATTTGTCTGTAGTGATTTTCTCATTTATATATTTTTGAATCGAATATCACTACAGACACAAAATTCTGAGTTCATTGTTGCATTCTTATTAAAATGCGATCAGCATTTTAGTTATTTTCTAGGCAATATTTTACTTTCAGTAGGTTGCCATTGCTTCCTGAATAGTCAGACAATTGCTCAGTTGTCTGTGGCAGTGTTTGAGCCTGGTATATTTGCCACCCATTGTACCTCCTCAACACAGAGCAGGACATGTACCGGTAAACATATATGTTGATATTTTCTCCATAATGTTTATATATGATTCCTCTTCTTTTTCTTTGTCTTCCGTATTCTCGTTCTCAGTTTAACATGTCTACAAAACAAGTCCAGTTATCTTGATAAATGCTGCTAAGTTCCTCAAGGATCCCATACAGTTTTCTGTGGATGTCTGTCTGTCTATCTTTGATGAGAAAAAAATGTTCAATTGTCTTTTTTTCTGAGGTACAATCAAAATCATTCCTGTACATGTTACAGCTTCTCCTATAGCAAAACAGCCTTTATTTCTACAGCACATAGAAAACCTCCCTGCACTCCTTCACAGGAAAACAGGCAGTGACGAAACAAAATGCCTCTGTGAGCAGTGCTCCTCCCTCAACTGGTTTAGTGTAATGCAATCTTGCATATGTGTGCCTACTGTTGTGTCCTGTCCTGATGCAGAAGTTGATAACATGCTTAGCTCAGTTGAGAAAATGATAGTTGACATTTGGGTGTTCGACTTTCCTAATAGCTTTGATAATGGTCCTCTTTTTCTGGTAGCTGATTGTACCACACAGTGGGATGGTATTCACTGTAGCACCCTTATTTGGATACTCAATTCTCGTATGACATCCTTCAAGTTTGGCAGTTTATCACTATATAGGGTTTCTAGGACATTCATTGCATCAGTAAGAAACACCAACTCTTGACATTAGCTTATGTTTTTAATTATTTCTGCAGTAATTCTTAGTGCCAGTATTTCTACACAGTTGAAGAAATTTCAAGCTGATGAACATGTGGATTTATTTTTTTTTTCTTGATATTTTATGTACACTTCAGCATCTCCATTTTTCAATGATGCTCATTCATGTATGTACTTGTATCCATGTTGTTTACCTTAAAAAAGAATTTCTTCTTCTGCACTCACTCTCAAACACCAAATGATTAGCAGAATGTAGTCCAGAGAACTGAATGTATTGTGTCACAGTTTACAGCTCTGCTGTGATATCTGTGCCTTTTGACCAGGCACATCTGACTTCAGCATGAATTCTGTGTCACTTTGATCTTGTATGGGATGGGACAGCCAACTCCACTCCATAACCTCCTTAGTTAACTCTTATGACATGCATGGAAAGTAAGCAGCGTTGTCATTCTTTGTTCCCTTGCACAGATAATTTTTTACCCACAAATTAACTTTGTAAGTAAAGACTTTTATCAAATTGTGGAAACGTTCAGCAGCTTATGACGTGGTAGGTTCTGTTTTACAATGGTCATATATTGAAATCCCACAGGCTTATTTGATGCCAGGGAAGAAAGGAATAGTAACATTGTTGGCTTGCTATGTTGTCAAATGCAACTAAAGATCTTTTTCAGTTGACTGTCCAATCAATAGGTCAACATAACTCAAAAGCCATGCTGAATAACTGATGTACGGCCAAAAGGCACATATTGCTGTGAGCCATGACAACATATTTTGCTCTGTGGACTGCATCCTACTAAACCAGCAGGAGTTTGAGAACAACTGTAGAAGAAGAAGATATAAGATACATATACACATAGATAGAAGATATATATACAATATTTCCATCATAACATAAGTTTCTACAGTAATTCATCTCTGTTTATTGCCAAAGTGATACATTCTACCAACATTCTACCAATAATTGTCACATTTGAGCAAGATTTATTCATCATTCTATCTTGTCCTATATTTAGCTGTAATTGAAAGAAATTATAATGAGAATTAAATTATTTCACCCTTTCTGCTGGCTGAACATCCAGATGACCATACACCAGAAGTGTCTTCTTTTTTGGATCATGTCCAAGGCTCCCTAGTAGCACTGGAGGTAGTGGAATCGTGCTACCATCAGGCAGAGTTTGATCACCAAGTTCTGCATACTCAAGCGTGCCTCCAAGTCTAGTGAGAAGCTAAGAATCATGAAGAAAACAAGAGTACATAACATAACCCAAAATGTGTTTTTTTTGAAAAGATAAATGTAACAAATAATGACCTATAAATATCTTCAAATTAAGAAATTAGTTATCCATTATTAACTGACAATTACACTCTGGCAGACATATGTGTGCTCATTATCATCAGCTGATGTTAAAGAGTATGTGATGTGTACTGCAGGTTCCCATGGCCCACTGGTTAAACACTCATTTTCTGTGGATGTGTTCAGTCCAACTCATGCAACACTTACTACTGAATTCCATCAATTGCAGCCTAGATCAGTGTTTCCCAACCTTTTTTTTTAACCATGGCCCACCTAAAGTCTTTCTAAAATTCTGATGCCCCCTATGTAACATATGCATATTTTTCATATTACAATTTTCATAAGTCCAATTACAACTTGTTCGAATTGCCCCCCTGAATAATCAAAGTGCCCCCACACCCCACATAGGGAAATACTGGCCTAGATGAAACATCTGCCATTGTGTTCATATAAAGCAGGCACTCTCTAAGCAATCTCAGCATGTCTCCCTAAAGCATCATCCTCACCAACTATATGTGCATTGATTGTATGTCAGTCTGCTGTATCATTACTGTTGTCAGTATCTCCAGGATAGTAGAGTCACTGTACCCATGTATTGCAAGGGCCAGAAAGAGGAGCAAAGAATAGACTGCTACCTGTCATGCATGTCACACAAGGTGATTAAGAGAGCTTAGGAGTGGGTTTGGCTGTCCCATCCCAGAGGGGGTTAAAGTGACCCAGAAACCATGTTGAAATCGGATGTATCAGGCCAAAAAAGACATCACAACACAGCTGTAAACCAGAACACAATGCATTACATTATCCAGGCTGCACTCTGCTAATCTGCAGGAGTTCAAGAATGAACATAAAAGAACAAATTGTATCTGTTAAAGTTATTCCTTTGGAAAAACAACAATGGAGCTGTGTGAAACAGCTTATTTTCTTAAAACACAGGTATTCGTTTTCTATTAAGAGTAGCAAGTTTTCATTCTTGGGCAGCCTATTGTACAGTTTATAAAATCTGTATGTCTTCTAAGTTATTATAGACTTTCATTAAAATATTTTGAATAGATGGACATAGTGGGTGAAACTCTTGTCTTGCAATGCAGTCCTCTATCATGAGAACTAGAGTAAATGGAAGACTGCAATATATGATGCAATGTTGATAGGTTTTAACTGACATGGGGACTGGATTTGCTGTTGTAATATTTTCATCCAAAAAAAAGTCAGGATTTTTATATCCTGCTCATGCTGATCATTCAGTGAATGTGTAGATGTCAGGATTTTGGGCTCATGGAGGCTTCTTCTTCTTCTTCTTTCGTTCGCTAATAATGTCTATATCTGCAGTGTTGTTTCCTGTACAAATTGGACAGTGTTTTCCATTTCTTGTTTTGTACCATAAAGTTTAACATTCATTGGTGTATCAGAAGGCCAGTATGTGCATATTAATGTGTCATAGTTTGAACATTCTTGAAGGATATGTTCTGAAGTCTGGTTGACTTGTCCACAATTACACTTTGCTGTTGTGCCAATTTTAAGTTTTGTATACATATGGCTGTTTAGTCTATTGTGTCCAGTTCTCAGTCGAAATATGATGACCTGTTCTTGTCTGTTAAGTAGGTGGTAGTCATCCCGTGGAGGTAAGTTAGGCTTTCGTTGTGCCTTTATCATGGATTTCTTTTGGTGATAGCTGATTGGTACATCCGGTTGCTGCATGTTAGCACCTTCCTTGGCGAGTTGATCAGCTCTCTCATTTCCTGCTATTCCACAGTGTGATGGAATCCATTGCAGTATAACTCTACACCTATTTTGTACTATGGACAATACCTCTTTTAACTCTGGAAGTTTATTGGATTGTAATGCCTCTAGTACTGACCTTGCATCTGTAAGTATTACAATAGGGTGTGAGGTCCTGTCCAATGTTAACAGTTTCTCTGCAGCTGTATAAATAGCTTTGACTTCAGAGTCATAGTTGTTGCAGTAATTCCCTGTTGGTATACAAGTGGTATCAGTGGTGCCATCTGGGTATTCTACATATACACCACTTCCTCCATTTTTTACTGCATTCTGTGCTGATCCATCTGTATATACTCTGGTCCATAGATCACTTGGGTAAACATCATCAAGGAAACTGAGAGCTGCTACTCTTTTCTGCAGATTATTCTGATGTTCATCCCCATGCACACCTGTTACTGTTGTTTGGATGGTCACTGGTAGGCATGTCCGTTTTTCCCATGGGGTGTGTTCTGGTTGAGATGTCAGTGGTATTGTTACCTCTGGTAGATCCGATACCTGTCTACGTAGACGCTTGGCCTGGTGTATGAAGCTGCTTCTTTTAAGCCGTCCTTGTGATAGATTCTGGAATCTTTCCTTCATTGGGTGACTATGGTGGAAAAGAAACTTTTCTCCATGAATTATAATTTTAGTATCTCTACGCTCTTTCAATGACTGCATCCCTTCGATATTCTGCATTTCTATGATTGGTGTGGATCTCATTGCACCTGTAATGATTCTAAGTGCTTGGTTCTGTACTCTATCTAGGTTTTGTAGTGTAGTGTTTGATGATGAACTCCATGCTGTAGAACCATATTCCAAGTGTGGTCGAATGGCTTGTTGGTATACATTTTTTAGAATTCTTTCATTAGCTCCCCAAGTTGTCCCACTCAGTTTTCTTAGTATAGCTATCTTCCTTCTAGCCTTTGTTTCTGCTTTGCTGATATGATGTTTCCATGTCATTTTGGCATCAAATGTTACACCAAGATATGTGGGTTGGTTATCTACCTTTAAGATAGTTTTATTTACATAGATGTTTCCTGCTCTTTGCTCATGGAGGCAAAACACGGAGTATTGAAAATGATGTAAATATACTTCTAGTTTTTACTACATTTATACTCTTCTGGACTTCTGGCATTTATCTCCTTTAGCTATTATGTATCTTCTTCTTCTTCTGCGTTTGTTCTCAAACTCCTGCAGATTAGCAGGATGTAGTCCGGAGAACGGAATGCGTTGTGCCATGGTTTACAGCATTGCTGCGATATATCAGACTTCAGCATGGCTTTGGGTCAATTACCCTATATGGGATGGGACAGCCAATTCCATCCCATAACCTCCTTAGCCACCTTTTACGACATGCGTGGAAGGTAAACAGTGTTGCTATTCTTTGCTCCCCTTTCGGGCCCCGGCAACATACGGGCGGCTATTATGTGTGATGTGAATGCGGACAGAGCTGTTCCTACTTGTGTATTAGCTTGTGTTCTAGGTAATGGATATCTTGTTGAAACATCTTGTTGAACTCCTCCAGATTAGCAGGATGTAGTCTAGAGAAGAGAATGGAATGTCTCATTTCATGGTTTACAGCTTAGCTGCAATATCTGCATCTTGTGGTCTGAGACATCCGGCTTCAGCATGGCCTATGGCCACTCTGACCATATATTGGATGGGACAGTCACTCCATCTTAAAACCACTTTAGTCAACTCTTATGACATGTGTGGAAGGTAACAGTGTCACTGTCTTTTACTCTCCTTTTAGGCCCAGGCAACACCCTGGCAAATTAAAGATATGTAGACATATTTTAAGCAAATGAAAGAAGAAAAACTTCATTATCCTGCTTCCAAGTTTCACCTGTCAGATTACAGTTTTGTTGCAGCTGTTACCTAATCTTGATCCTGCTAAGGAATTTGAGAATGAACACAGAAGAAGAAATTTGTTTACTGGCATGGAGAGTGTATCAACTATAAGCCATGATGGTGGCCTTGGGCTAGACAACCCAAATCTTCCACGAGTGTTTTAAGAGTTGAAACAGCTGTCACTAGTGTTGAGCTTCAGCCAATTATTCCTATCTCAGACAAGGTGTTCAGTTACAGATGATCTAGTCTCTGTTCCAAGATAAAATCTCCAGTTAACGGTAGCGGTTCTTATGCCAAGACAATCCAGTGTCTATTTTACCAGTAAATTATGAACTTTTTACCATCTGAGATGCCAATATGGCAACAAGGACCTAGATTTCTAGTGCAGGATGCAAGTAATATAAGGTCGGACATAGAAAGCAAACACAGTGACGTACCAACTTTCACCATTACTTCTTCATCCAAAGATCAAGATGGAAATTAAAAAACAAATAATATCTACAATTTTTATACCAACACTGTGCTACCAATGTCAAACATATTCTTTAACAGCTTCACAGCAAAGAAAAATCATCACATGTGAAATGAAATTTTTGAGGAAAGCTGCAATGGTTACCAAACTAGATAAAATAAGAAATTAGGAAAAGAGTTGGTATAATAGCATGTATCGAACATATCGAGAAACAGCAAGTAAAATGGTTCGGTCATCTTATGAGAATGAAGCCAAACCAAATACCAATAAGAGCATATAATACAAGAATATCGGGGCGTAAAGCCAAAGGTAGACCAAGAAAACGGTGGACAGAAAACATTAAGATAACCTTGAACAAACATGGACTAAATGCAACCTCGGCAACACATCTGGCCTTGAAACGACAGCTTAAGATACCACCCCTACGCTTAACGGCAAGTGTGAATGCGATCAACAATCATTCACCTGGGGATAGACAATAGACGGAAAAGTTGGGGGATAGGCTGACAATCTGCCACCTGTGGAAAAAACCATCATTGTCTTCTATAAAATAATCCCCATTGATGATAAGAGATGCATGTCAGACTCCTAGGTGATGGGGGATGCTAGATGTGCTATCACTGTGGATGAATTAACAAATCTGATGGAAGAATGATGAGATAGTTGACCCAGAAGTGTGTGTTGTGTTCCTGGCAGGAAGTTGTGATCCTGGGATACTGGTGCACTTGAATGCCTCCCATCGGGGACTAAACATGCATCTGTATACACCCCCCCTTTACACATCAATGCCTTGAGACCTTGTCTGGGTGTCGTCTCAGTTAACACAACTGAGAAGAACATGTGCTTTTGTCAGAAAGGCTATGGGTATCAAGAGCTACCTGGATTATTTCATCATATGAAAATCTGATTATATTATAGGAAATGCTCAATAGTAAAAATTTTATTTGGGTTGTTTTGCTTTCACAAATGAGGTTCTGTTCCAACTGTAGCATGAACAACTCTAAGTTTCTATGCTTAATCATCTATATATTAGGCAGATTTTTTCTTAAATCTCATGCGATTGGATACGTCTGAATAGTTGCATGTTCTCAAACATGAACAACACCTTAGTATTGGACTCTGTATTTGATTATCCCAACATTTTCACAGGATATGTGATTTGATTGTCAGTTTGTCATTCCCTAAAGCACCACATAAATGATTCACACTAGCCTTGGATATACCTATTTCTGGTAAATACAGAATTGTTTTTAAGAGTCTTGGTTATTGTTGAAGCAAGGGATTCATGTGAGAGTAATACATCCCATTTTATGAGATTTTTATCAGAGAAAACAAAACTAGAGACAGATTGTCAATGTATAATAAAGACAATAAACAATTTGTGGAACATTTTGAAAAATGTGATCAGGAATTAACTGGTATCAACCCCTCTAACTCACCTCTCCAGCCCATTCAATCATACGTCTGATTTCTGGTCGGTTCTCTGGCCATGCTGACACACTTCGAATGGCCACTGCATCTTTTAGCCTCCTGACATAGATCTCTTGATTTTCCTCAATATGCCTGAAGGTCAACATTGACAACATTATGAGTAACGTATAATGAATATTCACATGGTTAATCAGTTCTTGCAGCAATTTGATCATTTCACTATTTGCAACTTTCTTTAACTCAGTATATAAGTCTGGTCTTCAATGTTCCTGCATGCTTCTTCTTCCTTGTTTTCCTGTTGGAGTCACATTATGAATTTCTTCAATGATGTGTACTGTGGTCACCATGACAGACATAAAACTTGTCCTTCAGAATTGTTTCAGATAACCAGCTTTATTCTTGTTGTATGGAGTTCTATAGGGGCAATCCATAAATTACTTCAACAATTATGGGAGACAGGGACTAAAAAATTGTTTGTTGACAAGGGGGATATTTAAATGCTGTCTCCGCAACAAAGGTTGGCTGCAACAGACCTCCAACATCCCCTCCCTTGTAATGTTACTCTCCCACTTGAATCTCTGCCTACCTCTTGCTCACCTCCCCTCGATTTTACCTTCAAGTAAAGTCTTCAACAAGGTGTCATATCTTTTAATGTGTCCAAAATATTTTATTTGCATGATCTTTATTTCCTTTAATAGTTGTTTCTTCATATTAAGTGTTGTTAGAACCTCTTTGTTTGTTTTCTTCTCTTTCCATGATTTCTTCCTATTCTTCTCATATATCCACATTTCAAATGCATCAGTTCTGTCTTCTAATTGTTTGTTTATTGTCCATATTTCTGAGTCGTACATTAATATAGAATAGATGTAGCATTTTATAATTCCCATTTTTAGCTTGTTTGTAATCTGTTTAGATGTTAATATTTCCTCATGTCATTGAAAGTACTTTTAGCCATTCCTATTCTCCTTCTAACTTCGTTTCACATTTGCAAACATTTGTGATTATGTGTCCGAGATGTTGATAGTGCTCTACTTTAGTTTCTCTCAATGTATTTTTATGTTTAGCACCTGTTCTTCTGTGACTTTGCTGATTATCATAGTTTATGTCTATTAGCAACCATTAAAAATGCATCCACATGTTTTCACATGAGCCACTGAAAAATCTGAATCAAAATTAAACTATTTTTGTCACATTTATGAACCATTATGCAATATCTTTAAAATAAAACAACCAGTACTGGATTGTAAGCAGTCGTCTACCTTTAGTGTAAAATAAAAATGTCACTCATTGCCATCAAAACACAGCTGTTATTACTATCGTGTGTGTCCCCAATAGCATCAATACAAGCTTGGTTGGTATCTATGCCTCAACTATTGCAGTATCTCAAAAAATGTTTGGGATATGTGTTCCCATCTGCAAAATGTACTTGCTTAAGATCATTCACATTGTTGATGCCGTGCTGCAGACCGATCTGTTCATTTCATTCCAAGCATATTCAATCAGGTTCATGTCATGAGAGTTGCTGTCCAATCCAGTACAAACGGTTGTTGGGCTAAGAAAGTCTTGGTTACATTAGCGGTGTGGGGCCTAGAGTTGTCATGCTGAAAGATTCACAGATCTTGGTGATTGTGGAAGAAGGCACAACAATGGTCAACATAGTACTTGATTAACATAGACATCAGTGGTTGTAGAACTGTGAAAACATGAAGGAGAGTAAGGCGCTCATGGGAGAATTCATGTACACTTTTTCCTCTATATCTATGCTGGGCTATAGACACATCAGCATATTTTTCTCCAGGACAATGCCAGATTTGATTTCTCCTACCAGCAAATGAGACATTAAAGTGGCTTTTGCTAGAGAACATTGTCAATCTTCATTCTGGTCTTGGACAATAAATATTTTTTTTGACCCAAGCCGATATAGTGGCAGCTAGTATGGATAGTACCAATGTTAGGACTTCTGTTTTGCAAACCAGAGTGAAATCTCCTTCAAAAAACGTTTGTACTAATAAGCCCCAAGTGCCACGTGCATGAACTGCTGTTTGGATGCATTTGTGCAGATGTATCAGTACAATAAGACAATCTTGAGCTAGTGTTGTTACACAAGGTTGACAAGGTCTGGCAATGCCATCTGTCTGGTACCTGTTGCCAGGAATTATTGGTGCAGCCTTACTATAGTGGATTGGTAATAAATGAAATGTCTGGCAATTTCTCTGGTCGTCATTCTACTGACAAGCATAACAACTATGATAATATATTATTGTCACTGGTAACTAATATATCTAATAAATAGTAAAACTAATGTCAAATGAGAAATATAAAAAAAACAAAGGAACAAGGACTTTTTCCATGTTACAGTGAAATATAGGGATCTTTATCAAGCAACAATAATGAACCTAAAATAAACACACAAAATTGTCAATGCAACGAGATGGTCTCACAGCCCCATCTCAGTACAACAACAAAATGTTTTACAAATTATCTTCAGAAAAAATACCCAAACATGAGTAATGCAGAAATTATGTAGGTCTATTGTAGGTTCACTACAACTTGGTTTGCAGAGATGTTCCTGTCTGCTAGATTTCTGTTCCTTGACCATCTGAGTTGGAACAATCCTGTATTATGTCAGTCAATGCATTTTTGTTCTCTTGTGTATGTATATGTGTATACAATATGTTGCTCCGCAGATGCAGGCTGAACTGTCGATGATACCACACTGTTGTAGGTCTAATTGTGTATGTGAATGCACCACATGTCATAGTCCTGCTTGTTTTTTACTTACAGTTACAGTGGAAACCTGGGCTACTTACTAAACCAATGTAATTGACACAATAATAGTATATTAATAATATTATATTAAATGTATTGTTCATGTTATTCTTATTCTGCATTCGTTCTCAAAATCCACAGATTAGCAGGATGTAGTCCAGAGAACGGAATGTTTAGTGTCATGGTTTACAGCACTGCTGTGATATCTGACTTCAGTATGGCTTTGGATCACTTTGAATCTATACTATATCATATATGGGATGGCTCAGCGAACTCTACCCCATACCCTATAACCTCCTTAATCGCCTCTTACGACATACATGAAAGGTAAACAATGTTGCTATACTTTGCTCCCCTATAAAGCCTCAGCAACACATGGCCGATTTGTTATAAGTGTGTCAATTAACTTTATAATTATGTCATAATATTATATAGTTAACATAGACTCTAGAGTAATAATAAATTATTTATTATATAACTAAACAACAGTGAGACAGGGGCCTAATCAATTTGTGAAAATAAAAGTTAGAAAAATAAGAACTTTGTGTTTTTAGTCTTTACTTAAAGTAAGCGATATTATTATTATTAATATTAGAATTGGCTAACATCTGGAGGTCAGGACCTTTGAGATTATTTCAATCAATAGAGGCCTAGTAAATTTAATTAAATTTAATTTACACTTTTTTTTACACAAGTTAAGTACTATCAATAATAATAGTATTAATTACTTTTAGAATAATAAAGAGCACACAATCATCACAATAGAATAGTCTTCAATAGAGCAGGCCTACCAGTGTCACCGTCAGTCATATTCTTCTTCTTCTGCGTTCGTTCTCAAACTCTTGCAGATTAGCAGGATGTAGTCCGGAGCCGGAGAACGGAATGCATTGTCATAGTTTACAGCATTGCTGCGATATCTGCGACTTCCGGCCTGACACATCCGATTTAAGAATGGCTTTGTTTGGGTCACTGACCCTATATCAGTATATGGGATGGGATAGCAAGCACCATCCCATAACCTCCTTAGTCACTTCGTACGACATGCATGGAAGATAAACAGTGTTGCTATTCTTTGCTCCCCTTTCGGACCTAGGCAACACACGGGCGAGTCATATTTTAAGCCCATTATTTATTATGTTTTTATTACATAATGTTCAATTTATTAATAGTTAGGCCCACTATTATTCACTATATTATTTTTATTATTAAATAATTAATTATTAGTAACTACTCCAAACTTGTCTTAATTTTATTATATTTACTTAATTTACTTTCCTGGCGTTTATTCATTAACTTGATTAACATGTCAATTTTTTTCACACAATTGAATATGATTATTATGATCAATGATGAACATTGATTGTACAACTTGAAGTAGTAATGAAGTAATGTAAATGTAAGTAAGTAAGTAATTTTGTTTATTTCTGTTATGATAGGCAAATGTAGAAACTATATAACTATATCAACTTACGCGAAAAGTTTGTCCATGTCTGCTTCTGATGAATGAACTACCAGTAGTTTTAACCTTATACTTAAGGCATACAAGAGCTTTCAAAACTTCCCTGGAAATTGTCAATTCGGTGAATATGTCGCGTCAACAGACAAAACTATACTCAGTGTTATCACTAACGTTTTATAAATAATCCCAGATCGAACTTTAAAAAACCTCAGATAATATAAATCAATTGTCTATTGTCTTTCCCTATGTGGTTTGTTATCCACTCTTGCCGTTAAGCGTAGAGATGATTGTTGCTTGAGCTTGGGTTCTAAAGCCAGATAAAGGCATCTGCTGTGCTATGACCGTGTCTGCTCAAGACGCCCATGAAGTTTTCTATCCATCTTTTCCGTGGTCTTTCTCTGGCTTTGTACCCTGATCTCATTTGGTTATATGCCTATACATGCAACTTGTCGTGATGCATTCTCATAATGTGGCCAAACCACTTGATCTGCTGCCTTTCTTTAATCTTATTCAATATTTAATATAAATAATAAATATAAAACACAGTAGACAATATACCTAATATTATTTAAAGAAAACAAAAGGTCATTTTGCCATATTTGTATGCTGTTGTTGCGTTCGCTCCATTGTAATCAGCACGGTTGGTTATCCGTGCGATTTCCGCCGGGAGTGTGATTACGTTGTGCCACCGTTATGCGCCTTGTATGCGTAGCACATCCGATTTCGGCATGCTTTAATAATTCGGGTGTGCTACCCTAGCCTGAGACAGGCTTTCTGTCTATCGCCAGGTACGCGGGTGTGTGGTGACTCTTCGCACAGACGATTATTGTTCACGTCTATCTTGCACGAGGTGTTCCACCGTCTATGAACTTGCCTCGTGTAATTGGACGTACATTGCCTGTGCCCATCGGGTACTGAACCGTCACTTATCCGTGAGCATGATTCCGTTAGAGAAAGAACTCAACAGAAGAGTTGTACCCTGGCTCTTTCGCCTTCTTAACCGATGTGTCGTTCACCGACATCGTGAACACCTCGCCCAAGTTCGAGTCTCACACCACATGTTTGAGAGCAAGGTGTTCTCGAGCTGAGCGACCTTGTCTCCATAGCGTCTGAACCTATCGAGTACTGAACCCTTTCTCTCTGCAAGTGTATTTCCGGTATAGGAAAACATGACAGTAGAGTTGGTCCAGGGCAAAAATCATGGTCCCTTTTGTGCCTAAGCCCATCGGGTACGGAACCCTTTCTCTTCGCGAGCATGTTTCCGGTATAGGAAGGCTCGACATTAGAGTTAGGCCAGGTCTTCGTGCCATGCCGGGCACCCATGATTGGGTCTGGGTCTCTGCCCATAAGGATCACAGGTAACTACAAGCTCGTCTCGAGCTAACAGTGCTTCTAGTTCCTATTTCCTTGGAACGTTTTCACTTTTTATTTGCAGTTCGCGCTGCCCTCTGGCAAAGTTCTGCCCTTTCATTGTATCATTGTACTCAGTATGAAAACTATTTGTCTCTCGCCATGAATCTACCTTTACGTGTGTTTTACATTGTCCGCCCCTCTAATGTTCGGACTGGACTGATTAGCTTCACTGTATGTCGAATGTTTCGCTGTATGTGGTGATGCTAGTGGTGTTGGAGATATTGTCTGTCTCTTATGCAGTCAGATCGCTTTCCATTTGCTAACTCCATATACTCGGACACGATCCCCAAATGATTTGGCCAGAGTCCGCTCGAGCTGCTGTACTTCTGTTACCAGGGTGCACCGCGAGGAGGTACATTTGAGATCTTGGTTATCTGCTAACCCTGGGTCTGCCGAGAGCAATGCGTTCCCCTTGCATCCCATTTGTTTGTAAGTGCCATCATTTTCATTATATTTTTAGTGACATTTGTTGTATTTTTTTAATCGGGAGAATGTACGCGTCTTTTAGCTACATTTATATGATTTCTTGTGGAGGAAAAATTATTGCATTCTGTCAGATTAAGGAAAATTTTTGCCAAAACAAAATCATCCCAGATGACGGCTAAAAACCCCAGTTATAGTGTAAAAAAAACAAGCTGCGGCAACGCTGACTACCGTTGCCGGTGTCATGTGGATGTTTCACGTGATACAAATCACATGATCATCTTTTTTCCACATATATATACAGTATATGTATATATATATATATATATAATACTAATATTATATAGTGTATTATACAAGTAACCATTAAAAACGCATCTTCTTCTTCCGTTCACCTGGAACATGCGTATCTTCTTTCTTTTCGCTGTATACCCCTTTACGCCTTGCAGCGTCATGGTTAGAAGAGAGCTCCTGATATGGCTTTTTTGAATGCTTCATATAGGCCTATATTTGTTTTCGTTGACTTTTATTTTTGTAATCCATTGTTTGCAAGGTCTACCCGTGGCTTTGTATTTATCGTGTTTGTATAGTAATACTTTTTTAGGCGCACTGTCTGATGGTAGTTTGGAAGCATTTTAAAACCACCTAATCTGTATTGCAGTTGGACCGGGAGCTCTTTGACTTTCTTAGACGGGGTATCATTCACCGACATCGTGAACCCCTCGTCCAAGTCTGAGAATCACCACACGTTTAGGAGCAATGGGGACTTGAAGCGTGTTCTGGAGCTGAACAACCGTATACCATTTCTTCCTGCGCCCATCGGGTACGGAACCCTTTTTCTCCGTAAGCATGTTTCCAATATGGAAAATACCTCGACAGTAGTGTTGGGCCCGGTCTGCCTTGTTAGCTGAGCGCCCGCGATTGTTTTTTTTTTTTGCACATAAGGAGCACCGATAACAAGCAACTTGCCTCGAGCTAACAGAACTTTTAGTTTCGATTTCCATGAAACATCCCTTTCTATTTGCACATGGCGCTTCCCTCGGGCGATGCGCTGCCTTTTTTCTGTACTCAGAATGTTATCTTATGTTAAAGTAGCCACCTCCTCCAATGCTCGGACCAGGGTGTTTTGTGTCGATGTGTGTCGTCATGGCGCTATAGCAATGCGAACCCTTTTCACCCCAACATTGATAGTAAAGAGTTGACAGGCATGAAGAATGTGTTCTGCAGTCTCTGGACACAGTCCACAGTTGCACAGGTCTGTCTCATCAATCTTCAGCTTTCGGAACATCTTAATTCGTGATTTTTTATTAGAAATTGGCATCATGGCACGCGGGGTATTACTATAAGTACTCCGCCCTCCGTTCCATCAGCCATCTCAGTGTATGTAGACTCAGAGTCCCGGTAAGGTGTTGATTGTGTGATCGTCGGGACTTTCCAAGAAATTTATTTTTCCTCCCCTCCCCTCTAGATATTCCCATTTCTAACATTCTTTGTATGTGTACGTTCACATCCTCACTGACATACAGTGGCGTAGCGAGGGGGCGGACCGCCCCGGGCGGCATCATCAGGTGGGCAGCAAATTTATTTTCGTCCAGTCTTTCACAATCACTGACATATTTTTTTAATGTCACAAGGGCGGAAAATTATGATTCCGCCCCGGGCGCCATTGACCCACGCTACACCACTGCTGACATCATATTCATATTGAAATGAATTTATTACTGCCTTCATTAAGTATGCTTTATCTCTTCTCAGCAATGTGCCGTTTATCACCGCATTGCCTGCCAATAAGTCGGCTCTCTCGTTTCCTCTGACCCCAGCATGACCAGGGCAGTATATCCAGGTAATACTCTGGATAATGTGAACATTTCTGAACATAGGCCTATGACTTCTCAGTCTATTGTGGCCAGTTCGTAGTCTGAAGATTATGTTTGTTCTTTGCGTGACATTTGATGGTATGGGTCATTTGGTTCTGCAGTTGGGTGCAGCTGCTTTCACTTTAACTTATATTCTGCTTTTAACATAGTCTTACATTCATAGTACGCATTATCGCTTTCTATTTGTCCTAGTGATCCCCCTTTCTTTTCCAAGAGATCAGCTTTTTCATTTCCAAGTAAGCCACAGTGACCAGGGATCTACTGCAGTACAGTTTCTTTGATAGTAGTGAAGAGCTATAGTAAGCATACCATAAATTCATTCATGCTCGTGTTCTTTTGATCTTTCACTAGCTTGCAATACTGACTTTGTTGTAAATATATTTATGCAGAGAATGGTGTCCCACAGCTGTGGAAAAAGAAGTGCAGGCTTTAATCAGTGAGAATACCAAAGAGGGGGATATGATTATATACACTGATGGATCTGTAGTTAGGCATGTTCGCAGTGCTTGGGCCTTTACAGCTCAGTGCGCAGGTAAAACGATCAAGGAGGAAAGTGGTGCCTTTGCGGTCACTACGAGTAGTATGACCATGGAGACTATGGCGGTGACCAAGGCATTTGAGTGGCTACGCACACAGAAAGTAACGCAGGTCTGCATCTTGAGTGACTCTATGAGTATGATTAAGAAGGTACAAGTGGGTCTCGTTCGCGAACAGTGGATTGAGGCCTTGAGAAATGCGAGCTTGAAGGCGGTTACATTTATTTTCGTGCCGGGACATGTGGGCGTTCGAGGCAATGAAAGAGCGGATCAACTGGCATCGTATGCGATTGTGGCAAAGGGCGATGGGGCAATGGATCGCGCTGACGTTTTGAACTCCTTAAGAGATATAACACGCGAGAGTGAGACGAATGTGGATGATGATTCCTTTTCAATGGCTAGGATTAAAGATCAGGGATTGAGATGCGGTGTTGCTAGAGGTGAACATTTTGGAGGGCGCAGAAGAATGATGGTCAACCAGTATAGGACCGGTACTGTCAGCAGAAGTGTGATGGCGGATACACTCAAGGAGAGATCGGAGCAACTATGGATGTGTCCAGTTTGCAGTGATGATGATCCGACGACTAACTAACTAACTAACTAACTAACTGACTTTGTTGGTAAGTCAATATGTTCGCTTTCTAACACATTGTTTCTATTTCTCTGTCTGGTCTTACTTTTTTTTTTTCAATGCTTACTAGATATTTACATTCTTTGACTTGCAGACATGGTGTTGCAGACATGCAAATTTTCACAACCTCTTTTTTATAAATAGCACACTATTTACATTTTTAACTAGACGACGTCATGGATTCCCGTGTAATATCAATGAAATTAATGGAGCCGTGACGTCACATCTCCCGACACAAACGAGAGTTTGAGCTATCACTATTGCTGCACAAAATTGCACTGAAGAAAATGAAATTTTGTTAGGCGGTGTGCAATCTGTCTACCGAAAATAAAAATTCTTGAGACTAACGGGAATTTAACCAGTCCGTTCTACGTCAATTCCCGTTAGTCTCACGAATTTTTAAAAATTGTCCTCTGGCTTCCTACTTAAATTTACTTGTACCGAAAATAAACTAACGTTTGTGTCTTTTAGTGTTTTCTACGTCTCGGCATCTATCAATTTCCTGGGTGTTACTCAGAAATCGATGTTGTGGATTGTTAAAAGTGTCAACGGTGTGCTGTTACGGTTCAGCGATCTGCAGCCACTGAAACGACACAATGACTGGCTTAGCGATATATATTTAGATATATAGATAGATAGAAAGAATTCCTGCACATGGTAATAATACGGTAACTTCCAATGCTTCTTGTAACCCTAATCCTAAACCCTAATTCTTAAACCTAAACCCTAAACCATAATCCTTAAACCTCTTTCTTACAAACAAAAAGCACAGGTTGGAATAGATAAGCCCTATTCATTGTGTTTGTGATTTAAACCATTTAACTTAAGTACCTTTGGTTATTATTTTATAAAAAAGCAACAACAAATGCAATTCAAGGCCCTGCGCATTTTTTTCAACAATCTGTTGTTTATTTATTTAGCCATTCACTTGATCAAATGTTTCTTAGTTCCTCTGCCCTACATGATAGATCACAGTATTACTATAGGCCTACTAGGTATCTCTTTTCGTGTCCGTGTAATAAAACCGGCTGCAATAAACGTTTTATTTTATATATTCAGTTCTGTCAAAAGGAAGGGTGGGGGGGGGGGGCGAAATACTCAGATATCCAAACCAGACAGCGTATTTCATTTTATTCTACCTAGTGCACAGTGGCGTAGCGTGGGTCATTGGCACCAGGGGCGGAATCATAATTTTAGGCCTTGTCACATTACAAAAATATGTCAGTGATTGTGAAAGACTGGACGAAAATAAATTCCCCCCTCCCGATGATGCCGCCCGGGGCGGTCCGCACCTCCGCCCCCCCCCCCCTTCGCTACGCCACTGCTAGTGCTTGAGTCGTATACATGTACGCATCTACACTGTCATTTGTTATGTATGTCATAAAGGTGAATTTGTGTATGGTTTGATTGTCTCAGAATGTTGAAGTTACCTAAACATTATGATGACGTCAGATGAAACTATGCATTATGAAGTTCTATGCAAGCTCCGGGTCTTCCGCCAAAATGGCCGACTAGAACGAATGTGTTCTCTTTACGGTGCTCGATTAACGGTTGTTCCTTCCCGAAAGTAATGGCAACTTACGGGAATATTGTGCCTAGAATTTTCCAATGGATTAACTACGGCTGAAAAACATATGGAAAAACAACAAAATAGAAACGAAAGTGCTAATGTTACGAACTTTTATTTTTCCGGTTGCAACATAAAGCTGTGAAACATGGACTCTAAGTAAAACAGCGGCAAAGAAGATCAACGCCTTCGAGCTGAAATGCTACAGAAAGATACTTAGAATATCATGGAAAGATAAAATCAGAAACTCAGATATTATAAACACACTGAATATTCCAGAGTGTTGGTTACTAAACACAATAACAAAAAGAAAACTACGCCTGTTTGGTCATATAAAGAGACATAACTGTTTAGAAAGACAAATAATGGAGGGAAGAGTACCTGGGAAAAGAGGAGAAAGGGCAGACCAAGAAGACGATGGACTGACGACATTAAAGATAACATGAATACATCGCTAGAAAATGCAAGCCACGTCACCCAAGACAGAGAGAGGTTCAGAGAGTTCATTGGGAAGACAACGTTCTGGAAGGAATACGTCACATGACATGCAAGCTACGACTCCAGGCTTATAGAAATTAAATATATTTCAGTCGTGGGCGCCAATTATGATTGCGACTGCCACTGAAATCAGATGCGTCTGATCGAATGCTTTGTATCGCCGTTTTATTTGCACCATTGACACGACCCATCTGACGTCGGCCTTGGTAACTAATACATTCAGTGTTTTTATCACGTCCACTGAACGGTGGACTTCTGTAACCATATCGATAGTAGGCCTATGGTCGGCCAGGCGAACAAGAGAACTGGTTCCCTTGTACAAGAGAATTGGATCTACCAGTTGCTAATCATGGTCACGGATGCTTGACCTTTTATCGCTGTCTTGCAAATCTTTCGTACCAGCCACAGAAGTCCACCGAATGAATGTTGCATATATAAATGTATAGATAAGTAAAGCTTCTTTTAACAATGCATGCCCATTTCAACTATGAATGAGAGTCTACCTTAGCTATATCATGACGTATAACAATGTTTAAATAGGGAAAGTGGAAGTTCAAATAATCATAAGATTTAGTAGATTGTATTTCATTGTCCTCCTAGCAATATGTGTGTGTGTTTGTGCGTGTAGTATTTTACATGTAGTATATGTAATCTGTTACTTGTGGCTATGTTTGCAAACTGAAATGAGCACATATTAAGTGTCGTGTAGTGTATAATATTTAGAATACAATAACGGGAGACCATCAGCAGTAAAGAATACCTTCCAACAGAATTAATTAGGACCCCCTTCATTCCTTTTTTGATTATTGTTAAGTTTGCGGTTGGTCACTATTTATATAATTGGAGTTGCATTGATTATTTTTGGCATGTAATCCCGAGTACATAAATAGTGACCAACCAGACGACCAACAATAATTAAACAATGTAGTGAATTAATTATGTTGGAATGTCTTTATTGGAGACGATCATTTCTTACGTATGCATCTCTTCTAATTAACTCCCTGTAATGGAAAGCACGTAAAGAGTGGTTGACCTTTGCACAAAGTTTGGCTTAGTCATAACCGTCACCAATAGCTTCAGACCGTTTCGGATTATAGTATAGCAGTGTTTCTCAACAATTTCAAGTAATGCCACATAACGGCTCAAAAATGTTGATATCTCCTCCGCAGTATAATAACAAGTCAAGTGAACATCAGTGATGAGACGTCACATGCAACAATATTTTCTAATTGTCCCCTAAAAAAATTTTAATTGCTCCCTGTGTGTGTGTGACGGAGGAGGATATAGGTTTACGCCAAGTGTGAGGAAGACACTAGTGTGTGAGGGAGGAGGATATAGGTTTACGCCAAGTGTGAGGAAGACACTGGTGTGTGAGTGAGGAGGATATAGGTTTACGCCAAGTGTGAGGAAGACACTGTTGTGTGAGGGAGGAGGATATAGGTTTACGTCAAGTGTGAGAGAGACACTGTTGTGTGAGGGAGGAGGATATAGGTTTACGCCAAGTGTGAGGGAGACACTGTTGTGTGAGGGAGGAGGATATGATATAGGTTTACGCCAAGTGTGAGGAAGACACTAGTATATAGGGTTACCTCACGGATCTCTAGATACAAGAATATACTGCAATTTATTTCTTTGACAACTCCAGATTCTGTCCATAAATTTGTCAACAATTGTTTTCCTGTTGTTTTTTTTACCCACTTTCACTTGTCAAATACCCAATTAGGGGGCAGCGTAGCGCACTGGCTTCGAATATGAGTGAAAGACAACGAGGGACAGAAGATGGCTAACACTCTCATATAGCATAGCCACTTAAATGTTAGATCGTTAGCATCTCACACCTCTACGGCATTAATAAATGTTATGGGTTAACTTTACTTTACTATTAATTGTCAACAACTGTCAAGAACTCAGCACTCCCTCCCACTTAATTACTTCAAACACCAACCCACGAAACAGGGCACGTAATCTAAAGAAATTACATCTATGTGTGTGCGCGTGCGTGTGTGTGTGTTTGGATATATATAGTTTTATATATATATATAGCTCTCTCCGTCGTTCACTTCGCATCAGATGGCCAGAGTTTATCTCAAATTATGAGTTATCGAAGACAACATGCCAGTTCCCATTGTATAAATAAAAAGTAGAAAATTGAAATATATAAGATATTATCAGAAAGAATCCTGACAATGTAACCAGGTGGGATCTTGACAGGAAGCTACACGGGAAAACTGAAATTGGAAAACCCAGGAACACATGGAGAAGTACAGTGGAAGAAGAAACTAAACCAAATGGGACCTCGTGGGGAAAATAGGCCATCGCAGCACAGCAATCGTTGGAGAGTTCTATGTTCCACGGGGAACTGAAAATAAATAGAACTGAATTCATATGTTGTAGTTTTGAGAGGCACTACAGTTTTCATCTCTGAACATTAACACCGATGGCATAGCGTGAATGTTTAGAGTGGGGACGCCAAGTGACTTTTTTTTAGTAAGTAGGTAGCTCCCTCCCCACCAGAAACACGTAGTTATGGCCTTTTTATAAAATATTAACTAGTTAAAAAAATATACCTTATACAATATTGTAATGCAGATTTATATGCCTTTTCTGCGATAATGTTTAGTATACTCCCAATAAGTATAGATTCTGATGAAAGGACACTTAATAGTTTCTTCTCATCGCCAAGGAATTCCAAAATGGCAGCTGTTATTCAATGAATTTCTGAGATATTATTAGTTAAAATTATTTATACACACACAAAAACTAATGACTTATGCACAGTAAAATATTGTAAAGGTTGGGGATTTCCGTTTGCAGTTCTGAGAGATACGTCATCATAAATTATTTCTAAGCGTAGAGTATGATTGGTCTGGAGTCAGCGTTTGAAAAAACTATTAATTCGCTATTAAAAAAAGCAAAGATCAGGTCTATTGTCACCAATGAAAGTTACAGCCCTGAATTGTAATATATGATGTACTCTGTAATATTTTGACATCAAGAACAGATAACTTTCAAAAAATAATAAACCTACGATTATCTTTCTGTAATGATTATAGTCGTTTTGATTTCTTTCTTTTCGCTTTATACCCTTGTATGCCCTGCAAAGTCCTTTTTTAAATTATTTTTGTTACTTTAAATCGGTGAAATGTTTTTTTTAAATATTTACTAAAATAATTATAAATTTGTGTGTGCTATTTACGTTGTTTACTCATGAGAGGGGATGCCGCGCTTTTTGGCAACTATTGGTACAACGCCAATGATTAACACAATCAAGAAATATGTCTTATCAGGCATAAAATACGAGTATATTTCTCCACTTAAATACTGCTACAAGATATAGTTCTAACCTTTACAAGTTCTTGTTATGTTACAGGGTACAACCTACTTCAACAAGTACTCATTATCTATGATTTGAAGTTATAAAGCCCACTTACGAGAGAGAAAAGGGACATCACTTCAGTTGTTGAAGCCATATTTGTATACAGCTGGCAGTCATAAAACAAGGGGCAAAGATAACAGATGACACTGATTATTGCTACTCATCGATAAATTATGATGTAACATGGAGAGTGGTTGGAACAAATTATCAGTCTTTGGTTTTAGACTTTGTACTGAAATTGAAGTTCGAACGGACGAAATATCCCATATGTTACAGATTCAAACGTGAGCAAAGAATAGTAAACCTTATATACATGATGTGAGAGGCGATCAAGGAGAGGTGAGCATGAGGTGTAGATCAACATGCAGAAAGTAATAGTGGAACCTGGTATGATTCCCGTCTGTCTATTATCTGACATGTTCTTAGGTAAATAAATGTTGCACTTGATCATAGCTTGACACGTTCCTATAAAAACACACGTTTGTGTTTCATCGTCGCTTGATACGTTCTTAGATAAACACACCTTCGCATTGTGTGTCACTAGCGTCCGTAGTGACAACATTTACACAAGAGCAAAACATTCAATGTGTTGCATTTCACGCCGTCCATCTCTTTCTATCTGTGAAGGGTTCTCACTTCTTACTGTGAAACCCGCTGCCTGTGAAAGGTTCCGCAACCAGGTACTATCACACTTATATAGTACAGTTTTGGTGTTAATGTTCACATATTGGTCTTTGAAAATAGGGGGCATCTGCCCTAAGATCTGGTATATTTGCTCTATGTTGGATTTCTTTGGTGTTTCTCCCATTGGATGACATGATTTTTTTCAAGATAGTTGAATTATTTCACCTGTTTAAGTTGTTGATCATCAATAACTTAATAGTGGTGTTTCTTTCTTCTTCTTTTTTTCGATTGACATTACCTCGGTTTTTTTTCGGTGTTTATTTTCATGTAAAAGTCACTACATGTAATATGGAGTCTATTTATATGTTGTTCTTCTCCTTTTGATGTTGATATTATTGCATGATCGTCTGCAAAAAGAAGTTCACTCAGGTGGTTGCTTAGCTTTGCTTCTTCATTGGTGTTAGCAATTTTTAGCACAGATATGGGGAGGAGGGAATAGTGGTAACGCTTGTTGCATTGTATCCAGCATTTTCAGTTCAAGAAGCTTCTTCTTCTGCGTTTATTCTCAAACTCCTGCAGATTAGCAGGATGTAGTCCGGAGAACGAAATGGGTTGTGTCATGGTTTACAACATTGCTGCGATGTCTGCGCCTTTCGGCCTGGCACATCCGACTTCAGCATGGCTTTGGGTCACTGCCCCTATATGGGATGAGATAGCCAGCTCCATCCCATAACCTCCTTAGTCGCCTCGTACGACATGCGTGGAAGGTAAACAGTGTTGCTATTCTTTGCTCCCCTTTCGGGCCTCGTCAACACACGGGCGAGTTCAAGAAGCGAATTCAACGAACCCTGAATTTCGGGAAAATATTGTTCGCAATGTTCCGAGAAGCTTGTATTTTATTGATTTCACGTGGACAACGGAATTGAATCGACTTCTATAAAAACGACGTTGAGTTCAGGGTTGCCATTTTGATTCTTTTTTTGCACCAGATCTGGTGTTTTACCATATGGTACTAATTTTGTTTACATAGTGCGGCTGCACTAGTTCAGTGATTTTCTATAAAATATCTTGTGCTTTCCATTGCTTTTCTTCATTTATTAGTGATTTTAGCTCGTCAAATTGTGTGTATGTGTGTGTCAAATTATGTGTGTGTGTGCGTGCATGCGTGTGTGAAGAGTACATATTTCTGAGTCCATTTAACTATTATCAAAATCTTGTTCTTACAATACAGTTAAAAGATAGTGTGTAAATATGACTGTCATCGTCTGTTGGAATATGGGCATTCGTTACAACACTTTTGTGTGTGTGACTGCACACAAATTTCATTTATCCTTCTCGCTGTTTAATTAGAAGTAATAGTTATCATTAGTATTTAAGTGCGTAGTGGCTCAATGATTCGATAGTTTTACAATTAACAAGAATACAAATAGATGACACTAAATCAACCGCGTATTTTGCTGGGGCCTAAAAGGGGAACAAAGAATAACTGCTACATTGCGACACTGTTACCTTCCATGAATGTCATAAGAGGCGAGTAACGGGACTAGGGGTGGAATTGGCTGTCGCATCACATATAGGGTCAAAGTGACTCAGAATCCATGCGGAAGTCGGATGTGTCAGACTGAAAGTCGCATAAATCGCAGCTAAGCTGTAAACTGTCGCACTACGCATTCCAGTCTCCACACTGCATTCTGTTAATCTACAGGAGTTTGAGAACGAACGCAGAAGATTACACTAAATGCCTTACTAGACAAACCACCTATGTAACAGAAACAATTAGTAGATGACATACCGTTATATTGAAGCTCTCGTCTAATTGGTATCATTGTAGACCATCATGTTTAGAGTTACGATTGTCGTGCGTTTTTTTTCCTTTTCTTTTAATACTTTATATTTGTATATATGTACTGTGGTTGAGAGGGAGCAAAAAGATGTACTTCGCAGGACTGGGAAGAGGGAGATACACTGGTTTCCTATGGTTGAGGCCCATCATACAGACACAGTGACTCAAGATGTGACAAGCCTTTTGCCTTGAACATTTGGTAACATGTCTGAAGCCATAGAGAAATTCGGCATAACCAGTTGGCAATTGGTGGCTGGAAATGAGCACCGTGAACCCTACATTGACTGCGGTGGCTCGGAGTTGTGCATAGTGAGAAGCCTACCTTCCTGGTGGTGAGACAGTTATTTCCAGCTCTGGCTTGGGGTTGATCGAAATCCACAGACTTCCCAGCACTATTGTTGAGGTCGGATGACATGCGCCAATAGACCGCTGAATAAGCAATCAATCATCAAAACAATACTAAATGTCATTATACATACTATACATGTCTAATAGTGGGGAGAATGAAAGATACTGAAGTCATAGATACGACTTAATTAATGAAAGGGGGGGGGGTGAACTAAAATGGTTATTCACTCACTTTCATTCAATTTTTTATTGTTTTTTCACAAAATCGTGTGTGTGTGTGTGGGGGGGGGGGGGGGATTTCCACATTTTCGCTAAGTATCTAGCGGTAATTTTTTTCAAATTGGTACCTATCAATGTTTACAATGATCATAGTGAATAAATAATTGTCCGATTGTAACGTGTAAGTTTTGTTTTTTATGTCACCATAGACGAATGCAATTGTTTGACACTTTGTGACGACACATAGCTTTGGCTTGTACATATTCCATCGAAATGACTGCCGTATCAATGCCAGATGTGCTTACAGCTGAAAAAGATGCAGTACACTTATTGCATTTCCAATTAGTTCTTCCTATAGAGAAGAAGCGCGCACAGGGACATTCTATGACATTGATCTAATACGCTAACGGGGAGATTAGTGTTCTGTCATTTTGTGAATGTAAATAGGGGAAATAATCAAAGAATATGATGAACAGTTATTTTTGTCTTTCTTTTTAAATCTTTAGTATTTACGGGGGGGGGGGTGTTATGCTAGGATTACAATCTGTTCTAACCCAGCCCCTAATCCTCCCTCCCTCTCCCCCCTCCCGCCGGCTCCTAAACTCTAGGATCCTCTTCTCCTTTTTCTAGAGAGCAAGCGTCTATTATATCAGATGAACAGATAGTCAAGTCAGGTCGACTGAGAGATAGATGGCTCCTGTGCAAAAGTGTTGGTACAGACTTTGCATCTTGAATGACAGACAGGTTTGTTGTTTCACAGAGTTCTTCTATATATCTTCCTGTCTTATTTTGGTTCTGGTAACCCCAATGGGGTGAGTGACCATTAAAGTCACCAGCAAGTATTGTTTTCATAAATTGTGTTGTATGGATTTCCAGTAAATTGCATGTTGTCTGAGGTGGGCTGTATATATTGTAGATTGTGTATTTTCCTCCAGTGTGACAGATGGTCACCTTCTGCATGTCTGTGGGATTGGCTGTTAGTTGGGTGACTTGTCCCTGAATGTCCTTCCTGATATAAGTAATTATGCCACGGCAGTTGGTACACTTACAGGCATAGCTGGTATATCCTGACAGATATGGGTCAGTGTCTTTGTGTATAGTCTCCTGTAAGAGGGCCACATGTATCTTATGAGCGTGTAATAAATTAGCGAGCTCTACTGTTTTGTTTCTTATTCCACAGATGTTCAGTTGTAATATTAAGTGAAGACTTTGTTTTATGAAAATCTTGTCTCTGCTGGTTCTCCCTCCGAGGTTTTCTGGGTTTAATGTTTTGGTGCTTGTGCAGGTGTTGTTGCTGTGTTGTGTGCATGTCTGTGTTTGTGCTGATGTTTTGGGTGCGTTCCAGTAGTTAATTTCTCAGCCAGAGCAGCCTGGTTACCCACTGCCTGCCGCGGACCTTGATAACCGAGGCGACGTCCGATCTCGTTTGTAATTAATATGTTTTGTACTGGCATTATATTGCTGTGAAGTCTGTGGATTTTCGTCCCACCCCGGGACAGAGCCAGAGAAAAACTATCACACCACAAGGAAGGTAGGTCTCAACCTATGAACTGCTCCGAGCCACTGCAGCCAAGATAGGGTTCACTGTGCTCATTCCCCGCCACCAATTGACTACTGGTTAGGCCGAACTTCTCTATTGCTACAGGCATGCAACCAAATGTTCAAGTCAAAAGGATCGTCACGTCCTGAGTCAGTGTGCCTCTATGATGGACCTCAGCCATAGGAAAAACAGTGCTGTCAGTTTCCTCCTCCTCATCGTTGCCCAGCAAATCTCTAGCTCTCTCCCAACCACAGAGGGTGCATACATAAACAAATAAAGAAAAAGAAAACAACATGGCATAAAATACATTGTAACAAAAAATTAAAAGTATGAGAGGCATAATTGAATAGATGACATGCCATGAAGCTTCTATAATAGATAACCTCAATATAACGGCATGTCATCTACTTAGGTTTTTCTGTTGCATGGGTGGTTTGTCTAATGGGCCATTGGTGAGACCCACAGACGCAAACCATGCGTAAAGCAGACAGACTATCAAAGAGGGGAGCACAATAAGAACAGCCTTTTATACAGAAACAACAATGGACACAGTTAAAATGATTCTGAAATCTGTGAACAAAGAAAATTGGATGAACAGATAGGCCATGGGAAACACTGGGAGGGAAATCTATAAATATATGACCAGCCCAAATCCTAAAGACAATATCAACCTCCTGGAAAGAAAAGACCAGAGTATCATATTCCGACTGCGCACACAACATGTACGGCTTAACAATCACCTGAAAAGAATACAACCACAACACACTCCAGGGTGTAGGCTGTGCACTCTTCCATATGAAACTGTTGACCACCACCTTTTTGAATGTCCAGCGCTGGATGACATCAGGAAAATGCTTCTCCCTCCAGGGCCAGATAAATGGAACACATTATATGGAACAAAACAACAACTCACAAACACATGCATATATCACACAATGGCATTGGGTCAAAGGGCATAAGCCCATGGACCGCTGGATCAGCAACCAACCTTCTCCTTCTTCTCGGTCGCAGTTTGACATGTCTACACAGCAAGTCCTGTTTCGTGAAGACATGTCAACTATTCGGTTTGCATGATACCATGGTTGCTGGTGCGCCTCTACTATTCGGTTTTTTCATGTCATGCTCATCTTCGCTTGCGAGGGAGGAACAACATCACGATGACATTCATGCAAGGTAACAGTATCACTATTTTTTTGCTACCTTTCAGGCTTCGGCAAAACACGATCGATTTAGTGGGCATCTATTTCTACTCTTATTATTCATTTTAAATCTATCGAATCATTGAGTTACATGCGCTCTTAAATGTTGATAATAATTATTGCTCCTAATGAAACAGCGATGCGGTTAAATTAGATTGTGGTGCTGTCACACACAAAAATACTGGAACGAATATACAGACAGTGGCAGTCACATTTACACACTATCATTTAACTGTATTGTAAGAACAAGAGTATGGTAGTAGTTGATTGGTTTCAAAAGATAGTTAAATTTTGCCTGGTAAAGTATTAAGCCTGATGGCAATTTATTTTATTTTGGGGATTCACGGTTTTGAGTTTAATTGTTCTTCACACACGCACACAGTTTATTTATGAGTTTAACGAACTAGGAAGCATTTTAAAAATGATGAAAATCACTGAAAAGCAGCAGATATTATTAGTAAAGCGCTGAGCTAATGGGACTGCAAAATCCAATAAAAATGACACAGATGACATGAAAAAGCTCCACATTTGTCGCAAAAACTATTTTCTTCTGCATTCGCTCTCTGATAACACTGGTTTACAAAAAATGTTGAAAGTTATCTATAATTTTTTATTTGTGAATTAGGAGCATTTTGTGCCACTGAAGCCAAAAATAACATCCATTTTCTCAATCAGATGAGGGTTTTTTTCTAAATTGATTTTTAATAAATGTTCTCTGACTATAGCCTCCTATTCATAACAACATTTTCGTGATATTAGTAGTTGATTTATGTGTTACATTTCTCACAAAAAAGTATTTAACAGAATTTATTTATTAATTGTTACAAACATGGAATTATGTAAATGAAGAAAAGACATTGAAAAAGGTAAGGACATGTAAGTTATGTCATCACTGAGCAAGGGGTGCAAAGGGAACGCATTGATCTCGGCGGACCCAGGGTTAGCAGAAAACAAAGATCCCAAATGTACCTCCTTGCTGTGCACCCTGGAAACAGAAATACAGCAGATCGAACTGATTCTGGCCAAATCATTTGGGGATCGTGTCCGAGAATGTGGAGGTAGCAGATGAAAAGAGATTTGAATGCATAAAAGACAGACAATATCTCAGACACCACCAGCAGCACCACATACAGCGACACTGTCGACATACAGTGAAGCTAGTTAGTCCAGTCCGAACATTGGAGGGGCGGCCAATGAAAAAGGCATGAAAAGGTGGATGCATGGTGAAAGACAGACATATTTCATACTGAGTACAATGGAAAAAAATGAAATTATATTATTTAGAACAGCGCTAGGGGGCGGCGCCAACTGCAAATAGATAGTGGAAACGATTACGGAAATGGGAACTACAAGCTCTGTCAGCTCATGACGAGCTTCTAGTTACTTAATTTCCTTATAGGCAGAGACCCATACCCAATAATGGGCATCTAGCAAAGCAAAAAGACCTGGCCTAACTCTAATGTCGAGTCTTCCAATACCGGAAACATGCTCGCAAAGAGAAAGGGTGCCGTAACCGATAGGCTCAGGCAAGAAAGGGACACAGATGGCAGTCCTGGCCAAACTCTACTGTCAAGCTTTCCTATAACAGAAATACACTTGCAGAGAAAAAGGGTTCCGTACCCAGTGGGCTCAGGCACAAAAGAGACGACTTTAGCCCTGGCCCAACTCTACTGTCAGATTTTCCTATACCGGAAATACACTTGCAGAGAGAAAGGGTTCAGTACCTGATGGGATCAGGCGCTATTGGGACAAGGTCGCTAAGCTCGAGAAAGCCTTGCTCTCAAACGCGTGGTGTGAGACTCGAACTTGGGCAAGGAGTTCACGATGTCGGTGAATGACACATCGGCTAAGAGGGCGAAAGAGCCATGGTCCAACTCTTCTGTTGAGTTCTTCCTCTTAAGGAACCAGGTTTACAGATGCGAAACGGTTCAGTACCCGATGGGCACATGCACAGTACGTCCAATTACACGAGGCAAGTTCATAGACAGTGGAACACCTCGTGCAAGACAGTCGTGAGCAAAAATCGTCTGGGCGAAGAGTCACCACACACATGCGTGCCTGGCGACAGATAGGGAGGATGTCACATGCTAGGGTAGCCCACCCGAATTGTCAAAGCATGCCGAAATCGGATGTGCTAGGCCTACACGGCGCATAACGGTGGCACAACGTAATCACGCACCAGGCGGAAGTCACACGGACATCCGTGCTGGTTACAATAGAGCGAACGAAAGAAAAAAATCACTGAGCAAAATTCAAGACATAAACTTCAATTTCTTCGACTTCTCGAGTGCTCAGCGGCAGGGATGTCTCTCTTCAGAGTCCAGCAGTAATCAGCCATCATTACTGCATCCCAATGTCCTTGATACCTGGTCTCCATCTCTTTTATGTCCTGATGGAACCTCTCTCCCTACTCGTCACTCATTGATCCAAGATTCTCGGAAAACCGATCCATCTGCGAGAATAAATAATGCACTTTTATGCTCATGTTGTATCCAAGGTTTTTTAAAGCAGTCAGCATATTGTTGACAACTTCTTCATAGTTACTTGTTTTTAGTGTTGCCCAAAAAATTCTTCACAACCAAGGTCTGCCATGCTTCCAATTTCAATATGTTCATTGATTTTTCAAACTCAGGATCTCTGATGAGAAGACGAACTTGAGGACCATCAAAAAGGCCACCTTTCAATCTCTACCAGAGGTCACAGAAACACCTTTCTGATTGATGACGATGCTCTTTGATCTAACCGACACAAATTCTTCTCGTGCAGGCCAGTCCTTCTTGGTATAGTGCTGAAACCTGTCCCTACTATCCCACATGCACAGAAACCAGAGGTACTTTGTAAAGCCAGACTGTTGTCCCAATAGGAAATTCACCATCTTCAAGTCAACACTAACAGGAGGACTAAGGAGCACACCTATAACATCAATTGAAGCAACAGCAGGATTACAAAACCTAACAGACCGCAGGGATGAGAAAATCACAATAATGACAGAAAAATTTAGACGTCTGAAACATCACCATGTGCATGAAAAAACAAAAGAACTAACAAAAAACAGACTGAAAAGACCAAGCTTCAATCACCTATCAAAAAAACTTATGAAAGCCAATAAAGAAGTAACCAGCAACAATCCGGATGAATGGGAACAGCTAGAAGCATATTGCAACATCACAAACACTTCACCCATATATACAGCAAAACTTACAATACCAGGCATTGAGAGCAAAACTATGGAAACCCCTACTGCCCTTAAGGCAAAAACACTTGATCACCTAGACACCCAATACCCTACCTCACAGTGGATTCATGTCTTCACAGATGGATCATCAGAGGGTGCAGTAAAGAAAGGAGGAGCTGGGATACTAATACTCATACCAAACACCCCAAAACTAGAACTCTCAATTGCTACTGGCAAATTATCAACAAATTACAGGGCAGAGCTACAAGCAATCTTGGAAGCATCAAAGGCTCTAGAGGAACGGAGGCTCAAAGGAGCTAACATAGTCTTCTTGTGTGACTGCATGTCAGTACTCCAAACCATCCAAAAGGAACCTAAAGATCTCCTAACAAAAACAACTGTAGAACTTCTAAATCAACTATCTGCCAACAATAAAGTTGTGCTGCAGTGGATCCCTGCACACTGTGGAATAGCAGGAAATGAAGGAGCTGACAGACTGGCAAAAGCAGGCGCAAAAAAGGAACAATTCCACCACAGAATATCACTGACTGAAGCAAAAACCCTCATCAAAGGAATATACAAACATACATGGAGTCAGAGAACAGGCAGTAACTTTCCACAGGACCCTATTCTAAAGCTAAACAGGTCACAACAAACCACAATTTTTAGACTTCGCACAGGACACTGCAGACTACAAGCACATCTCCACAAAATTAAGGCTGCCCAAACTGACCAATGCCCATGTCAAAAGGGCCCCCAGACTCCAGAACACATTCTGCAGACATGCCCACTCTTTGATGACGTGAGAACCAAAATATGGCCTCAAGAGACAGATCTGAAGGTGAAGCTGTGGGGCAACCGTGAGGACCTCCTGCTGACGACTGAATTCATGGAGGCGGCCCACCTTCCTGTATAGACTTATGAGCATAGGAAACTGATCGCAGAAGAAGAAGAAGAAAGTCAACACAAATATACCACTCGTGCTGATAATAAGAAACTTTATGACGCACATACTTCACCGCTTCATACTTGTCCTTCAGTGTAGTCGAGTGAGCAAGGGGTACAGAAGCAAACTGATTGCCATTGTGAAGCAGAACACATTTTAGTGATCTCTTGCAGCTGTCAATGAACAGTCTCCAATCTCTCTGTTCATACTATTGCACTCCAAGCTTCTGCAGAAGATGAACAATATATGTACAGTACACCAAGTCCTCCTCTTCAAAGAAAAGATGAAGGAACTCTTGATGCATGTTGAGATAAAAAGTGATGCGTGTACTGTCAGACAAGAGGTTCATTTCGTTTAATCTGGATGTCAAGAGCTCAGCTGAGGACTTTGACAAATTGAGATCACGAACAAGATCGTTAAACTCATTTTGGTAAAAAAGATGTGTAGCATCATCGCTAAAAGCCTCTTCTTCTTCATTCTCCTCTTGACTTTCTAGAACACTGGAAGAATCTTCATCACTGATGTCATGGAGTTCTGCATAGACAGGTACTGGACATTCATCAGAGTGAGCTACAACACGACTTGCTGATTCAAGATCAGGATACTTGAGGACAGTTCGATTCTTTCTATTGATCCCAGTGACATCAATAGCGCAGAAATAGCAGTCAGAGACATGGTTTGTGGGCTCTCCCTCCAAACCATGGGTATTCCAAATTTCAGACTGCTCTTCTTGCCTTTAATCCAGTGACGCAGGTATTCAGTGCATGACTTGCACACCATGTGAGGAGCCCAAGCTTTATCCTGGTCACCAAGTTTTATACTAAAATACGCATGGTAATCTTGCTTTTTGAAAGTTGTGACTGGATACCTATTAGGAACGTGAATGTATTCACCGCAGATGTAAGGCTTATTTCTGCAAGATCTCATAGTTGAATCCATTTGTATCACTTGAAACCTTAAACAAATACCCCCAAAAAATTAGCAATACTAGTAAGTTTAAACATGTGAAATCTTCATCATTTGTATATTTCAAGATAGATTAAGAAATTTTGCAACATATGGCGTGAAAATATCCGTACATGTGACAATAAAATACTTGCTTTCTATATCATTTGTACTTTTACATAGGAAAAAAACACACTTTTTATCAAATGTGTAGAAATCAATTGTCATTTTACTGATTGATTTGACATGGAATATGACCCACTTATAAAAAAACATAATGTGTTGCTAGATAAAAAAAAAACCTGACCTGATTGAGCAAAACCAATATAACATGACAGCAGAAGTGGAACAGACATCTTTATATAGCTTATATAACACACACACAAACTATAATGAGCAATAACGAGTAATAATGAGCAAGAGGCCCGATATTACCTTACCAATGAGAAATATCTGAAATGTTTACTTTTCTTTGTCTCCGTGGCTCATAATTTAATATTTCTATGCTTTCTAATACAATTTTCCAACCGGTTCTATCCTTCCATAGCCCATATTGTTACTTTTTCTATATAGACAAGGCTTACCGTTTCACAGGTTTCTCTATCTTTGCATTTCCCATAGTGTTCATTTTCTCTGTCTCCGTTGATCATATTGTAGTGTTTAAAAATTTTCAAGATCACGGGCGCCCCTATTCGCTGTTTTCATATTCGTATGTCAGTAAACAATCGCATATACAAAACCAAACAAACAATCACACATATACACAAAACCACATAAATAACCCAACCCTCACCAATTATGAACCAACTACAGGCGCCCAATTTTCACCGCTTGTCTCAACACTTGCATATCCAACGAATGTTGATGTTAGTCTTGTATGTATATTTTCAACACTGGCATATGAGAAATACACGCCTTAGTGTAGTCATTCTATATACACATATTTAGATAAAATACGAAACGGTCGGCATGATTGATTATGATTTTACCCATATATTTCATAGTTGTATACATATATACAACCACAATTAACAACACACAAGGTAACATAGGTATGCTATTGATTTGTCGCAGGTCTTAGACCTCTATAAACATTCTTCTTCTTCTGCGGTCGCTCTCTGATAACAATCACACATATAACCTTCGTTGTGAAGACGGCACTTGATGATGATGATAGGCGATATGCCAGACATAAGGGTATTTGAAGATTTCATATTAGACATTAGAAATGCCAGGTTTCTCGAAAACGTAAAGCACAGTAAAAATTTGTTTTTCTAAACACAAAGAGATAGATTTCTAGGAAATATTGACATAGGTAAAATAAAACTAACTTTTTTTCTAAACACAAAGAGATAGATTTCTAGGAAATATTGACATAGGTAAAATAAAACTAACTCGAGTACCGGAGATATCTAGGAAATATTGACATAGGTAAAATAAAACTAACTCGAGTACCGGAGATTTCTAGGAAATACTGACATCGGTGAAATAAAACTAACTCGAGTACTGGAACTATTATGAAGCGTTGGTTTATTTTTCAGTGTGGTAATACTAGTTGTGTTGGGTCACAGCAAACTATAGAATTATAAATTCGATAAACGCTGGCCTTGGTTGGGCATAGACTTGTGTCATAGATATTTTACTCTTTATCTTCTTAATTCTGTCACAACCAATTATATAATAATGTATACTCTCCTTCTTCGCTTGTTTTCAAATTTCTGCAGATTAAGATGATGTATTCGTAAATGGAATTCATTGTGCCACAGTTTACAGCGCAGCTGCGATGACTGCGCCTTTCGGCTTGACACATATGACACTAGCATGGTTTCTGAGTAGCTTTGGCCCTTAATGGGATGATAATCTCATCCTTAAATCCCCCTAAACTTTCTCATACATGCATGGAAGACAACAGTATTGCTACTCATTGCTTCCAGTTTGGCCCCGGCATCATGCAAAATGTGATTAAATTACCTATAAAAATCGCTAGTGTTTCATCCGGGTCTTGGAGTTCTAGTTAGGTTCACATAATATATCCAATGTCTTCTTTTCAGACATGTCGTAGAAGGGCACTAAGAAAATGTGGATGATATGTCACAATCTGTCACCCGTGAAAAAAAAGTAATCACTACTACTGCATGTTTTGTCTTGATTTCTTACTGTTGACTTCTGTCAAACGGCCCCCATGGACGACGAACTGGGTAGCAAACATTGCACTTTTGTCGTTTTGTAGCAGTCTCCTGCATGGCGGAAAATGCTAGATACACTATCATTGAAGATTAACATATCTGATAGAAAAGTGATGAGATAGTTGACGAAGAAGTGTATACTACGCTCCGGACAGGACGGGACTACCCTGAGATACACTACAATGGCTCTATTCGGGAACTAAACATGCATTCCTATACACCCTAACACAGCCACGCCTTTGAGACAACAAACCTTATACGTGTTTGGGTGTCACCTCGGTTTCTCTCCCCTTCTTCTACGATCTACTGGTAAGCATACATTGATTAGAGCCTGTGTTTTGCTACAAAGGACATGGGCTGCCAAGAGCTACTTACTCACAGCTAAATATAATACTTCATAATCACTCATAAAAACACCCGTGTGTTGCCGGGGCCCAAAATGGGAGCAAAGAATAGCAACGCTGTTTACCTTCCACGCATGTCGTAAAAGGCGACTAAGGAGGTTATGAGATGGAGTTGGCTGCCCCATCCCATATAGGGTCAGTGACCCAAAGCCATGCTGAAGTCGGATGTGTCAGGCCGAAAGGCGCAGATATCACAGCAATGCTGTAAACCATGACACAACGCATTCCGTTCTGCAGACTACATCCTGCTAATCTGCAGGAGTATGAGAACGAACGCAGAAGAAGAAGAAGACTCATAAAAATATTTTTTCATGAAACCTTCAACAATTATGTACTTACTGAATGCATTGTTTACACTTTGTATACTCGTTAGTAAAATATATTTTTTTTAGATATGCAAGGTCTGTTTATCCCGACCTTAACCAATGTTTCAAAAATGGTTCAATAGACGTTTCCCATATATTTTCCGTCCCTCTCAAAGATGCATCACGTCTCCTGCCGAGAGTACCACTCATAGCACGTAACTCTGTAGCTTCAAGCGATAATCCACAGGGATCTCCGAAAAAAAGCTTCTTGAATTCTTGACAAAAGGGGGAGGGGTGAAACATTGTTAATATAGTTTATGGACAGTCCCTTTCTATTGACAGCGACCTTCTGGAAATCTAGTAGGCCCATGGTCTTACTTTAATAGATATTCACGGGAATTTGAGAACGAGCATTAAACCAACTGGAATTCTCCCAGTCTTGCGAGTAAAGACAGGGGGTGGGAGAGTCACTAGCGAACATACTAAATAGAAATAGACGTAGTCATTAAACTTTTAAATATCTTCTTCTTCTTCTTCTTCTTCTTCTTCTTCTGCGTTCGTTCTCAAACTCCTGCAGATTAGTAGGATGTAGTCTGGAGAACGGAATGCGTTGTGTCATGGTTTACAGCATTGCTGCGATATCTGCGCCTTTCGGCCTGACACATCCTACTTCAGCGTGGCTTTGGGTCACTGACCCTATATGGGATGGGACAGCTAACTCCATCCCATAACCTCCTTAGTCGCCTTTTACGACATGCGTGGAAGGTAAACAGTGTTGCTATTCTTTGCTCCCCTTTCGGGCCCCGGCAACTCACATGCGAACTTTTAAATATGACCTGGAGAAATGGAAAGCTATATAAAAACTGGGGAAATGCTTATATCTTTTCCACTGTGAAAAGAAACAAACGTCCAGATAAAACCAAAAGCTACCGCCCCAACTCACTAACATCATGTCTTGGGAAATTGACGGAAAGAATGGTTACGTGGGACTTTCAAACATCCTCTGCCATGAACAGGACGGCTTCAGAAAGGCAGTTGCACAGAAGACCAACTCAAACGTGCGTTTGGGTGATAATTTGTTGTTTACTGCAGTATGTTTGGGTCTGTCAGCTAGTTTTAATCCATTTGTATATTTTCCCACAAATGCTAATATTTTGCATTTTTAGCAATAGTCCCGTTCTCCACACCTTGACATATGCCTGCATTAGATCTACAAAGACAGCAACTGTACTCTTCCCTTGCTGAAAATTGTCCTTCACATTCTGGGTGAAGAAAAAGAGTTGATCTGCAGTTCTTGCTCCTCTACAGACGCCTGCTTGAAAGTTGTTGAGTGATGCTGAAGCTTACAACCAACAGTATAACCTGTTGTTCAGCATTCGTTCTACAAGTTTACTAAAGTTAGAAGTTAACGAGATTGGTCGAAAGATTTTTATGTCATCTTCAGGCTTATCCTTCTTTAATATTGGCTTGATAACAGCGGTCTTCCAGGCTGCTGGTAGGAGTTCACTTTGCCAAGTTGTATTTATGAAGTTTATGAGCTTTCTTTTTCCTTTGGTAAGTTGGTGGATCATCTCATTGGATATTTTATCAGGAAAGTGTGCTTTTTTTGGCTGTAGTTTCTTTAGTGCAGTCTGGAATTCTTGAATGGTGAATTTTTATCAAAGAGTGCAGTGTTGGCTGGCTTTGATCTTTCTTTAGATTTTATAATCTTGCCTATTGTATTGTCTAGTGCTTTGGTTAATGCTTGAAAAGTATTTGTTGAAACTATTTGTTTTATCTTCCACTAGTACTGGTTGCAATGCGCAGTGGTTTTGAATTATTTTTTTTCTCTGATCGGTTATTTAATAGCTTCCAGACCCTGCTGTCATAAGTGCGAAGGATGAGCTTAGTACAAGTGTCTGACCATTTTTGTTTTGCATCTTTTGTTTCTAGTCGGACCAGTGCAGTTAGTTTATTATATTCTGTTATGTTTGCAGATGTATGAAGCTTCTCTGCTTTCTTTCTTGCTTCTCGTATTTTTTTTTGGACAAGTTCTTTAAGATTCTTTTCCTATAAATATATGTCCAGCTCAAATCCTAAAGACAATATCAACCTCCTTGACGAAAAGACAAAGAGTATCATCTTCCGACGTCGCACACAACATAAACATAATTATGTTTCTACAACAGTAATTATAAAACGATGGACTTATATCCGCCATGTACATAGGATGAAAACAGACTGCCACTACAAACATTAAAATGGGCACAAGATGGAAATAAGAGGAAGACCACGAGAGCTTCTTCGCAGAAAAACCATCAAAGATGGTACTATGGGTCTCAACAAAATACACAGAACATAGTTGGATCACATCGCTCAAACTGGAGAGCTCTAGTTTCTGCCCTATGCACCGTATTCGGCGTTGAGGGAACACAGACAGACAGACAGGCAGGCAGGCAGGCAGACAGACAGACAGACAGACAGACAGACAGACAGACAGACAGACAGACAGACAGACAGACAGACAGACAGACAGACAGACAGACAGACAGACAGACAGACAGACAGACAGACAGACAGACAGACAGACAGACAGACAGACAGACAGACAGACAGACAGACAGACAGACAGACAGACAGACAGACAGACAGACAGACAGACAGACAGACAGACAGACAGACAGACAGACAGACAGACAGACAGATAGATAGATAGATAGATAGATAGATAGATAGATAGATAGATAGATAGATTGACTGATTGATTGATTGACTGATTGATTGATATATTTATTTATTTATTTTTTGATTTATTGATTGATTGATTGACAAATATAGACAGACAGAAAGACAAGAAAGACATACACATATATCGGTTCTTGCTATTTAATACAACTAAATTTTGCCAGGTAAGTTTGGACTTGTTCATGTGTTGAGCTAACATATAAAATTTCCGTGTCAGTACTCAAATAAAACAGGACACTAAAAAAAGTGTATGCAACTTATTGACAGTAGAACTGTGAATAGTTTTTGTCGTTTTGGCTACCCTGTTGAACAAGTTTCCAGGAAAAACCTTTATATCTTTTTTAGCCAAAGGTAAACTCGACGCGGAAGTACGCTGTGATAGTATCTGGTTGCAGAACCCTTCGCAGGCAGGGGGTTTCACAGTAAGAAGTGAGAACCCTCCACGGTTAGCAAGAGATGAACTGGGGAAATGCAACACATTGAATGTTTTACTCCTGTGAAAATGTTGATACAGATACTTTAAATTGCAGACGAGTTGTTCGCGCAGATGTCAGACAGAAAGTCTGAGACAAGCTTATACGTTTTGGCCCAAGGGCAAAAGAAATTATCAGAAAGAATGCATCTTACGCACTCGGTCACGGGAGGCAGACATCGCCGGATGGACTGGGGTAATGCAACACATTGAATGTTTTGCTCCTGTGAAAATGTTGATACAGATACTTTTAATTGCAGACGAGTTGTTCGCGCAGATGTCAGACAGAAAGTCTGCATATTACGCACTCGGTCACGGGAGGCAGACAACGCCATTACACCACACCCCAGAAAGGACAATGAGATGTTTGAACTCGGGGATACTTGAAACAACTAGACAATGGAAGTACCAAGAATATTAAGCGCGTAACGCCAAGGGCATGGCTCCGACCAGAGGGGGACATCAAACGTACGCATGTTCTAATACACGCGTACATTAGTTCGACAGGTGAGAATGGAGAGGTGGAGTCAGAATGAGGAGAAGAGAGTTGATAGGTGGGAGAGTAAGACGAGGGGTGGAGCTAAGAATCTCACCAGAGGACACAAAAAGAGGGAAGAAGAGAATCCCCGGACAGTCAAGAGAATCCCCGCAGAGAGTGACACCGAGCGACACACAGAGTCCCCGGGACGTGGAGAGAGTTAGTACTTGTCTCCGAGGAGAGACAAGTCCCTTGTAGAGTTCAACAACTCCGACTTGAAGTGGAACAAAGTTAGTTGACCAAAAAGTGAGATTAACAGTAGATTAATGAGATGGTCTATAATCTCATTAAGCTTATACCACGACGTGCGCCAAATTCCTGGATGTGCTAGAGTAGTTTGTGAAACCTTAGCATTTTGTATTGGTGATGTATCATAGAGATAAATAGTAGAATAATGAGATAGTCTATAATCTCATTAAGCTTATACTATAACGTGTGCCTAATTCTGGAAGTGTTAGAATAGTATGAAAATCTTGACATTGTATATAATATATTTGTGATATATTATACGTCACGGAGATATCAATTACTCCAGAGTTTAATATTGATTTGTGTCATTGGTTTGAAATTATATTAAACGACATTTTGTTTCTGAAGTCAAGAAGTGCCTCTGTATTCATTGAAGTCAAGAAGAGATTACTGCATGACCACTACATGATTACCACAGGGTAAGAATCAAAGAATAAACCTTTCCTCACAAGAATATACTGTTACAACGCGACATATCAGGTCGGTTATCATGCAATCTGAATGAGTATTAGCATGCCAGACCGACATTGTCAGCTGCACCCTTAACATTGGTTGTGATTTATTCTCCAGTCTAGGATTGGGTGACAAGTAAGGGAAGATTGGGGGTGATAGTAATGAGACAGTAGTGAATGATCATTATTGTACCAATAGAATGGGCTCTGGGCACTGACAAAATATCAACAACCTTTTAACCTATTTTTTTTCTTTTAAATATATTTACTTCTCTTTATGGTAAACGGTTGTACTGCATAACATATTATAGGGTGCCGGATGTGCACTCATCCCTATGAAACTGTTGAACTGTTTACTGTTGTCATGTGACGTATTCCTTCCAGAACGTTGTCTTCCCAATGAACTCTCTGAACCTCTCTCTGTCTTGGGCGATGTGGCTTGCATTTTCTAGCGATGTATTCATGTTATCTTTAATGTCGTCAGTCTATCGTCTTCTTGGTCTGCCCCTTCTGCTCTTCCCAGGTACTCTTCCCTCCATTATTTGTCTTTCTAAACAGTTATGTCTCTTTATATGGCCAAACAGGCGTAGTTTTCTTTTTTCTGTTTACCACCGCCTTTATATCCAGCGCTGGATGATGTCAGGAATATACTCCTCTCTTCAGGGTCAGATAAATGGAACACATTATATGGAACAAAACAACAGCCCACAAACACATTCATTTATCACACAATGACATTGGGTCAAAGAGTATGAGCACATGAACCGCTGGATCAGCAACCAGCCACCAACATACTGAATGAGAAAAAAGGTATCTTTCAGAAGCAAATTCGGGGACAGAGGGGAAATAGCTGCCATGCTTGGTCAAAATAATGAAAAATATACATTCAATTCAATTAGACCAACAGTCATCAAATAAAATAATCTGGATAAGATGTAGCAGTAATTACAAACTTTCGAAACTCCTGCTGATCTTGTGCAATCGTCCTGCTTCTGTGAGTGTCATGATAGATGGTCTTTGATTTCTTGCGTCCATCCTCTTCGTGATCTTCCTCGATTTCGTTGCCCTGGGTTATCTCCCCCCCCCCCCACGCCCCCGCAACTGTGGTATTTTCTAGGCTGTCGTGTCCTTTGATATGACGAACGTGTTGTAATTTTCTAGAGAGAATATTGTTTTTTGGCCAGTTTTCTTTTAGTTTCAATTTTCTCAGAATGTCCATATTCGTGATATTTTTTATCCATGGTATTCTTAGGATCCTTCTTTAACATAGTGTTTCAAATGCTGCAATTTTATTTTTAGCTTTGTTGGGGATTGTCCAAGATTCATATCCATATATTACAAGTGTGAATATGCAGACTCTAATGATAGTTGGAATCACACTGCTATCCGTACCTGGTAAAGTTCTTTGTAATATGATGCTTTCAAGATTAAAGTCATCCTTAGACAATTAACACTCGACGGTGATGTCGTGACAGAAATTACAACTCGCATTGCCCTAGCATCAAGTGCATTTAACAGACTGTCTAATATCTAGAAGTCAAAGTCAATCAGCACACGCACGAAAATGCGCTTATTTAATTCCTGCGTTATGTCGGTGCTATCATACAGATGTTAGAGCTGGAAAAGCTCTTTATCTTCAGAAAATAAATTACTGAGTTTCGAGAACAAATGTCTTTGTAGGATAACTAACACACATTGGAGTGAATTCAAATCGAATGATAAAATCAGAGAAGAGACACATCAAAATTTCATCACAGATGTTATCAGAAAACGCCGTTGGTCCTACATCGGGCATGTCCTACGCGCAGACATCAACCGAATACACCACCAATCTCTTGAATGGATACCTACAGGCAAAAGAGCAAGGGGTAGACCAAAAGAAACACTCAGAAGAACAATACTTAGAGAAAGTAAAACAACCAATATTCATACTATTCAAGAACTGCACGGAATAGCTTTGAACAGACAGAATTGGAGAGATCTGACCTCTGCCCTATGCGCTAACTTCAGCGCAAAAGGAAAATGAATGAAATGAATGATAGTTAGTTTTGTTATTGTGTTTTTCATTTTATCAGTTTATTTGATGCAATGGCCAACCTCCCTTTGACTTCTTCATAGCAATCTCCATTGAGTGTACTAGAACAAATGTATTTGAAATTGATAACTAGCTCTAGTTCTGTGTTATTGATCAAGATAATGTTAGTGTTTTTGTCTTAATCTTGGTCTTACTTTAGCTCAGAAATATATTTTTTTTTTCATTGTATTCTTTGATGGAATTTATGAGGCGTTCGAAGCCTTATATGATGTGGGATAGTAGGGGTGTATCATCAGCAGTGTCTCGTGACCTCCAATATTAAGTGGGCCAAAATTGTTTTGCTGCTGGTCATTTCTTACACTCCTCATGATGTTCTCTGCTTAAACATTGAATATATATGGTGATAGGACACATCCTTGCCTGACTTATTTTCCACACTGAACCATTCTGATGTTTCACCACCTATTATTACGGTTGCTTATTTCTTCGTCGTACTCCTTGCGGCGGACCCTCTGAAAGTATTCCGCTGACTGTCCTGAGAAGGACGTATGAGGGTGATCTGCGTTGTGTCATGTTTTACAGCAAGCTGCGTTATCTGCGCCTTTCGACCTGACACATCCGTCTTCAGCCAGCATTTTTTTGGGCCGGGTTGGAACCCTGGCCAGGCTACAGCAGGGTTGCTGCACTCCTATTTTCAGGTCCACTGCGTGGAAGTGTACTGAGGGTCTTGGTCAGCTGTGGTTCGCTGACCCTGATGCTCGACCAGCTATGGAGCACCGGCCTGTGCACTCTGGTGTGCATGTCATCTCTGGGTCCACGGCTTCTTATTACCTACACCATTTGGGGTGCAAAGGGTCTCGCATTGATCTCGCGCAGACCCAGGTTAGCAGATAACCAAAATCCTAAAAGTACCTCCTCGTGGTGCACCACAGAAACAGAAATACAGCTGCCATTGCTGTATTCTTGGCTAACACTTTTAGGCCCGTGTCCGTGGATGATGTATATGGAATGAGGATTGCGTGCAAAGAGACAGGAAATATATCTGAAACCTCTACCCTATCACATCCAACATATGCCAGCCATATGTGCATTCCGACTTAAGAAGTAAAACCATTGGAAGGGCGACCAATGCCAATGTCCCTAACATTCGGGGATCTTACGAGTACACACTGAATCTGGAAAAGGTAACACGCTTGAGGGCAGAGTAGTGTACTTTTGTGTGAGTTGATTCAGTGGCAACTTAGCTACAATGGGCCAGCACGAGACAGACTGGCGTAAGTGCTGTTCATGCTCGAGAACACACAGAAGCCCACATGTCCCATCACAAATGACCCCATTCAAAGTAGGAATCATGACTCACCCTCTTCTTATTCTGCGTTTGTTCTCAAACTCCTGCAATTTAGCAGGATGCAGTTGAGAGAACAGAATGCATTGTGTCATGATTTACGGCAATGCTGCGATATCTGCTCCTTTCATCCTAACACATCCGACTTTAGCATGACTTTGGGTCACAATGACCCTATATGGAATGCACCAGCCAACTCCATCCCATAACAATCTTAGTCGCCTCTTACGACATCCATGGAAGGTAAACAGTTATTCTTTGCTCCCATCTCGGGCCCCGGCAACACATGGCTCAGGTATTGGATATGCCAACGTGAACATACACTCCTGGGTATGGAAGAAAGCTTTGAATACAGACCCCACACCCCATTGCAAAGGACAAGCATTGAACAAATGTCGGAGAGCGCACTGTTCAAATATTTGACCAAAACAGTGTTGAAACTCGGAATCTGGACACTGCGGATAACGTAGAAGGGAGGGGGGGTGCGTCTTTCACTACAAACCTAGTCTAACTTGACTATCAGCCATTGCCCAACACGGCTCATACAGAGGGAATTGGGTTCAATACACAAGGGTCTACTGCGAAGCTCATCGTCCGAGATTCGCATTTGACCTAACTCTGGGTAATATGCGCAATGACGGAGAGTCAAAATACACAGACCGGGCCTGGCAAGGAATTGCAAGGCCATCTCAAACGGACGAGGCGAGTGCGTGGTAAATGCACAGTTGAAATCCCAGAACACCGACGAGTTTGGCAAATCAGTACCTCGTCTAGAAATGTGTATCAATCCTCAGTCTAATTCAACCAACGCCGTTACCCAACACGGCTCACACGGAAGAAATTAGGTCTGGGACATAGGGACACAAATGGTGGTAATAGAATGGTCTTCATACACGAGGAAGATCTCGTCTCGTAACGTGTAACGCCCCACACCCGAGTAGAAGGCTCGTCCAATAGGCAATTGCACCAGGCCGAAGCCTTCTGTGTATGAAAGAAAGCTCAGAAACCTCCCATTTCACACATAGGAAGTAAGAGCCAATCGCTCGTAATTCCTGGGGTTCTTGAACAAGCAAACAAACGTACAACATTTTAATGAGGGGAATTAAGTGTAGGGTAAAACTCATGCCTCTCATGATGTTCCAAAATCGAAGTTGCTATATAATCAATGAAACATGTGTAGAAGTCTAACTCATTACTCTTCTCTATATCTCTCATCTTAAAAATGTACTCCTGTTTTGTATAAAATCTGCACATGGTACATTTAATTATTTTAAAAACAATGTAAAACTACGTGCACACATTGCAAAAAGGACCCAATTGAAATACTAAAAGTCGAATACAGAAATTCCATGATACAAAATTGTTCACTTCATCCGGATTAGTCATTGTGACCATGCGCACTTACTAGACTTGGATTGCTTCCTTTTCCTCTTTTAGTTGTGGCATAGATGGACAATAAAAATAATATTCTCGTATAACTATTTATCATCTATGGACATATCATTTAAAAATTAAATTTACCCAACCATAGCATAGCTATTAACTTGTTACTTAAAATGTACACTCTGTTTTTAGTTTATAGACGGCGTTTTTCTACTGATAATGGTAATTGTAATTCCATAACCCAAACTCGCATTGAACTTGAGACGTAACTTTTCAGCTCACCCATGACTGAATGGAGCTTTTCCCTTACGATTCAACACTGACTGTAAGAATTACTGAGTTTGTTTTAATTGAAAATTACGGTTGAGCCCGAGATAGACCTACCGTATGATGATGTTTACATCGTACTATGGAATCTATTGCCACTGTAGAGTCACTGATGTGTGTTAACTTGTTAAAGACTTTTTTACTGTTTAAGTCAAGTTTACTACAAAGTTTAATTAAATTAAAGATAGTAATTTGACGTACCAATAATTTAATTGTGCATGTCGGTCTGAGAAAGTTTTGTAGGCATAGCCTGTACTACTATATATACTTATTTATACTTATAATATAATACTACTATTACTATACTGACTATAATATTATAAACTATACTTACTACTTATATTATAAGTCTTAATCTCTTATAATATTGTTACTTTTTTGTATATATAATTATAATTATAAGCATCTTGTTGTTTACCGACCAATGAAGGTCTTGTTGACAGCTGCCTCATGAGACATATATTATATATGGCAGTGCGTCGCCCATGTGTTCAGTGACCCCACAGTCAAAGCCATGAAGTCAGATGCGAAAGACGCATATCAATGCTATGAGTGTAAACCATGACATCACATTCTGGACTACATCCTGCTAATCTGCAGGAGTTTGACTCAAACGTTGAGAATGAACACAGAAGCCAGTAGTAGTGCTGGAATCCCTCCTATATTAGTCTAGTAATATCAGATTGATTTTGATATAATTATAATCTATGATTCTGGATGATATATTCTTGGTTGTAATAATATGAATATATGTGTTTGCTGCAGTAAGCCTATGTCCGAACTTGTTGCTTTTTAATTCTTCACTGTGACCTTTGTTCTAGTTTCGAGGGATTCCCTGAACTTTGGCTTTGCAGTGTGATTAATAGAATGTGTATTTAAAATTAAGGAAAAGGGCAAAGACATTGATATTATGTCATTGGCACCATTTCACTAACATTGTTACTAGTCAGTGCTGACACAGGTCATTTAAAATGAAGGATAATTAAAACTTGATGTTATTTAAATAAAAATTGTTTAACTAGACAATATTATATGGAATGCTTCTGATCTATCTGCAAGTATAGTTTGATGATGCTCACTTGTTGGAGTCTGAATGTTTTATGTCTACATAATTGTAGGAGGCCCCATCGAAGAAAGATGTGTCGAGCCATTACTGTGAGCCTAAATAAGTGACGGAACAACATATTTCCATTCTCTAGACTACATTCCGGTGGAAATCTAGTGGGGCCGTAGCCCTGCTACAAGAGATATGCTGAGATATCCAGTGGCAGTTTGAGAATGAACAGAGGGAAAAGAATAGAGGCTGAATGGAGACATCCCATTATCTTCTGATAGTCAACATAATTGATATAGACACAGGTAAAAAATCAAAACTAGATAATAGCTGTGATGTCTCTTAATAAACTAGGCATTAGGACAAAATTTTCAAAATGGGTGTACAGCATTTTAAATACCACAGTTAGATAGCCCTTGAAAATTGCAATCCAACGATACCTCAACCAAGTCTCTACGTCAATTCTGAAAAAAGTTACGAATTTTTTTCGTATTAATTTTTGCCTCAAGATAATTACATGGAACATATAAGGAAATATAAAATTACAGTTGTCAAAAAGTTGCGGCCCTGCCTTAGAACCGAGCCACTAATTTATGAATATCGTAGTTATTTGCATTAAAAAATATGACAAATTATAAATTTTCTTGTTCGGGAAGACAAGACGCACCTCTTGATTACATTATGCTAATTTTCCGACGCATGCAGAGTTAATAAATAATTAACAATTGCGTCTAATTAGCATAATTGCAATTGAATGTATCATATACATTTTCCACATTTTTTAATTATTTAGGATAAAATATATAGCAAACTGTATGTTTTTGTGTTTGTGAAGACAAGACGCACCTGTTGATTACATTATGCTAATTTTCTGACGCAGCCATAATTAATTAATAATTAAAAATGACGTCTATTAGCATAATTGAAATTGAATGTATCATAAACATTTTTCACATTTTTTAATTATTTAGGATAAAAAATATAACAAATTATACATTTTTTTGTTCGGTAAGACAAGACGCACCTGTTTAGTACATTGTGTTAATTTTCCGATGCAACCAGAGCCAATTAATAATTAATAATAGTGTCTAATTAGCATAATTAAAATCTCTTCTATGCTTCCATTTATGGCAACATGCATGTGGCTGGCAATCTGTAACCTCAGCCCTCTTTGTATCTGAAATATAATATTTGATTATTATTATTATTGGCATTTGGTACACATGTACATAAACAATTCTATGTCAAAGGTATGAATAAATTACCAGGTAGGTATGTGCACCAAATTTTCAAAATTTCCTTTTCGTTTTTCCTATTATAGTGATACCTAATTAGCCCTATATAATTAAATACTTTATTACATTATTCAGTAGATAGGCTTATGTAGAACATTGAGCAAAATTGATAATGAACAACAAGAGACAAAGATATCAAAAAGAGTGAGAACGTTTGGAAGATGCTGCAGTTTACGTTGTCTGCATTGATGATTTGATTTATTAGGCCTACTGAAAGGAGAAAGCATGTCTCAATAAAAAGTGAATTTTACGAAATATTCATGAGAGAATTATAAGAAATTGGACTTCATAAACAATATAAATAATATATATTTAATTTGAAATGTGTTTCTTGTAAAATTATCAACATGAAACAGACCGATGTGACTAAGAAAACACTTCAGTCGTCATGGCGACGGACGCATGATAGTACATAAGTACGCACACTCGGTATGGTCTTGTACCAATAATTTCAATTATTTTACATATAAATCTTAGATTTTTTACTAGTAGCATTTAAAAATGAATTAAAGAAATTAAAAGAGGCAGGAATTGTAGTTGTTAAACGTCAATTTCTTTAAATAAGAGACATTTCAGAATTATCGACGCGGCAGTAAAGATTAGCGGTATTCAAGATGGCGGCCGAGGAATGCGTGACCGATCTGCAGTGCGTTTGTTTAAAATTCGATAATAATTACAGGCAACTTGCAAAATTAATGAAATTTTGTATATAAAGAGAAAAATGGTTGTTTCATTTGTTAGACATGGTTACAACATTGTATTTTATTCAAATTAATGCATATACGTGTGCAAAGAGAAAAATCACTTACCTGGGCTTATTTAATTGCTTGGTGAAAAATGTACACAGCGTATTTCCAACTTCTAGTTACGTAATTCGATGCACAAATGAATGAGAAAAATTAAACAGTTGTCTTTTATAAACAATAAAGTTGCGTCGCGTTGTCTAAAGACAATTGCTGTGGTCAGTGTTTCACGTGATGCAAAAAATGGATTCTTGGACGCTACCAAAACAAGGGAAGTAATTTAAGCCACATTGACTTTCACGTCCCCTAATGCCTTCCTAATACGATTTCCTAATGCCTATAATAAACTAAAGAAATGTGTGATAGTTTTTGGGGGAGTTGTCTAGGTTATTCTGATGTCCACTTCTTGTTTTCATGGATGTTGTAGTGTTTGTTGTATTTGTCTACCCACAGTACCAGCTTCATTCCAGCAACTCTATGCTTGAGATGATCGTTCAAATCTGTGAACATAAACATTCTGTCTATATCCTGGGTGCCATGCTTTCATGTCACCCCTGGAAAGGGCAGAGACATTTAATATTCTTGCAAATCATACTCCATATTTAAATATATTAAAAACATGCTGATTCAATGTGACTCACTCCAGTGTGACAATTGTTAAGTGTAATTCTGGTTCATGGTGCACAAAATAGGGTCAACATGTTTTTTTCCAGACATGTCGAAAAGGGGGTGGGGTGGGAAGATGGATATACTAACATATCACCTGTGAAATATTTGTCACTGCATGCTTTTTCTCAATTTATTTTGCCTTCTATAAAATGGTCCCCGTGAATTGTGTGAAGACATTGCACTTTTTTTGTGGCAGATTCCTACATTGTGGGGAATGCTAGATCTTCCATCACTCTGAATGGGGCAACAAATTAGACTGAAGAATTATGAACTAGTTTGCCCAGAAGTGTATGCTGCTAAATTCCTGACAGGGTATGATAATTCTGTAATACTTTTGCGCTGGAATCCCTCCCTTAGTAATATCGTGTCGAAGATGAGGTATATCTAATATGTCAATGGTTTCAAGATTAATCAATGTTCGTCACTGTGGGTATATAACAAAATTTAGCTGTAGACTTTGGTCAGGAAAGTATCAAAATAATTTTCTTGACATAGGCCTAACATTAAAAACAGACATTTCTGTTTTGTGTGCATCTCGCTCTAAGTATAGCTTAACTTGGAATTATTTTGTTTGTGAGAAAATGTTAACATTTGTTTGCCACAGTACCAGCTTCATTCCAGCAACTCTATGCTTGAAATGATCGTTCAAATCTGTGGACATGAATATTCTGTCTATATCCTGGGTGCCATGCTTTCGTGTCACCCCTGGAAAGGGCAGAGACATTGATATTATGTCATTGGCACCATTTCACTAACATTGTTACTAGTCAGTGCTGACACAGGTCATTTAAAATGAAGGATAATTAAAACTTGATGTTATTTAAATAAAAATTGTTTAACTAGACAATATTATATGGAATGCTTCTGATCTATCTGCAAGTATAGTTTGATGATGCTCACTTGTTGGAGTCTGAATGTTTTATGTCTGCATAATTGTAGGAGGCCCCATCGAAGAAAGATGTGTCGAGCCATTACTGTGAGCCTAAATAAGTGACGGAACAACATATTTCCATTCTCTGGACTACATTCCGGTGGAAATTTAGTGGGGCCGTAGCCCTGCTACAAGAGATATGCTGAGATATCCAGTGGCAGTTTGAGAATGAACAGAGGGAAAAGAATAGAGGCTGAATGGAGACATCCCATTATCTTCTGATAGTCAACAAAATTGATATAGACACAGGTAAAAAATCAAAACTAGATAATAGCTGTGATGTCTCTTAATAAACTAAAGAAATGTGTGATAGTTTTTGGGGGAGTTGTCTAGGTTATTCTGATGTCCACTTCTTGTTTTCATGGATGTTGTAGTGTTTGTTGTATTTGTCTACCCACAGTACCAGCTTCATTCCAGCAACTCTATGCTTGAGATGATCGTTCAAATCTGTGAACATAAACATTCTGTCTATATCCTGGGTGCCATGCTTTCATGTCACCCCTGGAAAGGGCAGAGACATTTAATATTCTTGCAAATCATACTCCATATTTAAATATATTAAAAACATGCTGATTCAATGTGACTCACTCCAGTGTGACAATTGTTAAGTGTAATTCTGGTTCATGGTGCACAAAATAGGGTCAACATGTTTTTTTCCAGACATGTCGAAAAGGGGGTGGGGTGGGAAGATGGATATACTAACATATCACCTGTGAAATATTTGTCACTGCATGCTTTTTCTCAATTTATTTTGCCTTCTATAAAATGGTCCCCGTGAATTGTGTGAAGACATTGCACTTTTTTTGTGGCAGATTCCTACATTGTGGGGAATGCTAGATCTTCCATCACTCTGAATGGGGCAACAAATTAGACTGAAGAATTATGAACTAGTTTGCCCAGAAGTGTATGCTGCTAAATTCCTGACAGGGTATGATAATTCTGTAATACTTTTGCGCTGGAATCCCTCCCTTAGTAATATCGTGTCGAAGATGAGGTATATCTAATATGTCAATGGTTTCAAGATTAATCAATGTTCGTCACTGTGGGTATATAACAAAATTTAGCTGTAGACTTTGGTCAGGAAAGTATCAAAATAATTTTCTTGACATAGGCCTAACATTAAAAACAGACATTTCTGTTTTGTGTGCATCTCGCTCTAAGTATAGCTTAACTTGGAATTATTTTGTTTGTGAGAAAATGTTAACATTTGTTTGCCACAGTACCAGCTTCATTCCAGCAACTCTATGCTTGAAATGATCGTTCGAATCTGTGGACATGAATATTCTGTCTATATCCTGGGTGCCATGCTTTCGTGTCACCCCTGGAAAGGGCAGAGACATTGATATTATGTCATTGGCACCATTTCACTAACATTGTTACTAGTCAGTGCTGACACAGGTCATTTAAATGAAGGATAATTAAAACTTGATGTTATTTAAATAAAAATTGTTTAACTAGACAATATTATATGGAATGCTTCTGATCTATCTGCAAGTATAGTTTGATGATGCTCACTTGTTGGAGTCTGAATGTTTTATGTCTGCATAATTGTAGGAGGCCCCATCGAAGAAAGATGTGTCGAGCCATTACTGTGAGCCTAAATAAGTGACGGAACAACATATTTCCATTCTCTGGACTATATTCCGGTGGAAATTTAGTGGGGCCGTAGCCCTGCTACAAGAGATATGCTGAGATATCCAGTGGCAGTTTGAGAATGAACAGAGGGAAAAGAATAGAGGCTGAATGGAGACATCCCATTATCTTCTGATAGTCAACAAAATTGATATAGACACAGGTAAAAAATCAAAACTAGATAATAGCTGTGATGTCTCTTAATAAACTAAAGAAATGTGTGATAGTTTTTGGGGGAGTTGTCTAGGTTATTCTGATGTCCACTTCTTGTTTTCATGGATGTTGTAGTGTTTGTTGTATTTGTCTACCCACAGTACCAGCTTCATTCCAGCAACTCTATGCTTGAGATGATCGTTCAAATCTGTGAACATAAACATTCTGTCTATATCCTGGGTGCCATGCTTTCATGTCACCCCTGGAAAGGGCAGAGACATTTAATATTCTTGCAAATCATACTCCATATTTAAATATATTAAAAACATGCTGATTCAATGTGACTCACTCCAGTGTGACAATTGTTAAGTGTAATTCTGGTTCATGGTGCACAAAATAGGGTCAACATGTTTTTTTCCAGACATGTCGAAAAGGGGGTGGGGTGGGAAGATGGATATATGTCAAAATAATTTTCTTGACATAGGCCTAACATTAAAAACAGACATTTCTGTTTTGTGTGCATCTCGCTCTAAGTATAGCTTAACTTGGAATTATTTTGTTTGTGAGAAAATGTTAACATTTGTTTGCCACAGTACCAGCTTCATTCCAGCAACTCTATGCTTGAAATGATCGTTCAAATCTGTGGACATGAATATTCTGTCTATATCCTGGGTGCCATGCTTTCGTGTCACCCCTGGAAAGGGCAGAGACATTGATATTATGTCATTGGCACCATTTCACTAACATTGTTACTAGTCAGTGCTGACACAGGTCATTTAAAATGAAGGATAATTAAAACTTGATGTTATTTAAATAAAAATTGTTTAACTAGACAATATTATATGGAATGCTTCTGATCTATCTGCAAGTATAGTTTGATGATGCTCACTTGTTGGAGTCTGAATGTTTTATGTCTGCATAATTGTAGGAGGCCCCATCGAAGAAAGATGTGTCGAGCCATTACTGTGAGCCTAAATAAGTGACGGAACAACATATTTCCATTCTCTGGACTACATTCCGGTGGAAATCTAGTGGGGCCGTAGCCCTGCTACAAGAGATATGCTGAGATATCCAGTGGCAGTTTGAGAATGAACAGAGGGAAAAGAATAGAGGCTGAATGGAGACATCCCATTATCTTCTGATAGTCAACAAAATTGATATAGACACAGGTAAAAAATCAAAACTAGATAATAGCTGTGATGTCTCTTAATAAACTAAAGAAATGTGTGATAGTTTTTGGGGGAGTTGTCTAGGTTATTCTGATGTCCACTTCTTGTTTTCATGGATGTTGTAGTGTTTGTTGTATTTGTCTACCCACAGTACCAGCTTCATTCCAGCAACTCTATGCTTGAGATGATCGTTCAAATCTGTGAACATAAACATTCTGTCTATATCCTGGGTGCCATGCTTTCATGTCACCCCTGGAAAGGGCAGAGACATTTAATATTCTTGCAAATCATACTCCATATTTAAATATATTAAAAACATGCTGATTCAATGTGACTCACTCCAGTGTGACAATTGTTAAGTGTAATTCTGGTTCATGGTGCACAAAATAGGGTCAACATGTTTTTTTCCAGACATGTCGAAAAGGGGGTGGGGTGGGAAGATGGATATACTAACATATCACCTGTGAAATATTTGTCACTGCATGCTTTTTCTCAATTTATTTTGCCTTCTATAAAATGGTCCCCGTGAATTGTGTGAAGACATTGCACTTTTTTTGTGGCAGATTCCTACATTGTGGGGAATGCTAGATCTTCCATCACTCTGAATGGGGCAACAAATTAGACTGAAGAATTATGAACTAGTTTGCCCAGAAGTGTATGCTGCTAAATTCCTGACAGGGTATGATAATTCTGTAATACTTTTGCGCTGGAATCCCTCCCTTAGTAATATCGTGTCGAAGATGAGGTATATCTAATATGTCAATGGTTTCAAGATTAATCAATGTTCGTCACTGTGGGTATATAACAAAATTTAGCTGTAGACTTTGGTCAGGAAAGTATCAAAATAATTTTCTTGACATAGGCCTAACATTAAAAACAGACATTTCTGTTTTGTGTGCATCTCGCTCTAAGTATAGCTTAACTTGGAATTATTTTGTTTGTGAGAAAATGTTAACATTTGTTTGCCACAGTACCAGCTTCATTCCAGCAACTCTATGCTTGAAATGATCGTTCAAATCTGTGGACATGAATATTCTGTCTATATCCTGGGTGCCATGCTTTCGTGTCACCCCTGGAAAGGGCAGAGACATTGATATTATGTCATTGGCACCATTTCACTAACATTGTTACTAGTCAGTGCTGACACAGGTCATTTAAAATGAAGGATAATTAAAACTTGATGTTATTTAAATAAAAATTGTTTAACTAGACAATATTATATGGAATGCTTCTGATCTATCTGCAAGTATAGTTTGATGATGCTCACTTGTTGGAGTCTGAATGTTTTATGTCTGCATAATTGTAGGAGGCCCCATCGAAGAAAGATGTGTCGAGCCATTACTGTGAGCCTAAATAAGTGACGGAACAACATATTTCCATTCTCTGGACTACATTCCGGTGGAAATCTAGTGGGGCCGTAGCCCTGCTACAAGAGATATGCTGAGATATCCAGTGGCAGTTTGAGAATGAACAGAGGGAAAAGAATAGAGGCTGAATGGAGACATCCCATTATCTTCTGATAGTCAACAAAATTGATATAGACACAGGTAAAAAATCAAAACTAGATAATAGCTGTGATGTCTCTTAATAAACTAAAGAAATGTGTGATAGTTTTTGGGGGAGTTGTCTAGGTTATTCTGATGTCCACTTCTTGTTTTCATGGATGTTGTAGTGTTTGTTGTATTTGTCTACCCACAGTACCAGCTTCATTCCAGCAACTCTATGCTTGAGATGATCGTTCAAATCTGTGAACATAAACATTCTGTCTATATCCTGGGTGCCATGCTTTCATGTCACCCCTGGAAAGGGCAGAGACATTTAATATTCTTGCAAATCATACTCCATATTTAAATATATTAAAAACATGCTGATTCAATGTGACTCACTCCAGTGTGACAATTGTTAAGTGTAATTCTGGTTCATGGTGCACAAAATAGGGTCAACATGTTTTTTTCCAGACATGTCGAAAAGGGGGTGGGGTGGGAAGATGGATATACTAACATATCACCTGTGAAATATTTGTCACTGCATGCTTTTTCTCAATTTATTTTGCCTTCTATAAAATGGTCCCCGTGAATTGTGTGAAGACATTGCACTTTTTTTGTGGCAGATTCCTACATTGTGGGGAATGCTAGATCTTCCATCACTCTGAATGGGGCAACAAATTAGACTGAAGAATTATGAACTAGTTTGCCCAGAAGTGTATGCTGCTAAATTCCTGACAGGGTATGATAATTCTGTAATACTTTTGCGCTGGAATCCCTCCCTTAGTAATATCGTGTCGAAGATGAGGTATATCTAATATGTCAATGGTTTCAAGATTAATCAATGTTCGTCACTGTGGGTATATAACAAAATTTAGCTGTAGACTTTGGTCAGGAAAGTATCAAAATAATTTTCTTGACATAGGCCTAACATTAAAAACAGACATTTCTGTTTTGTGTGCATCTCGATCTAAGTATAGCTTAACTTGGAATTATTTTGTTTGTGAGAAAATGTTAACATTTGTTTGCCACAGTACCAGCTTCATTCCAGCAACTCTATGCTTGAAATGATCGTTCAAATCTGTGGACATGAATATTCTGTCTATATCCTGGGTGCCATGCTTTCGTGTCACCCCTGGAAAGGGCAGAGACATTGATATTATGTCATTGGCACCATTTCACTAACATTGTTACTAGTCAGTGCTGACACAGGTCATTTAAAATGAAGGATAATTAAAACTTGATGTTATTTAAATAAAAATTGTTTAACTAGACAATATTATATGGAATGCTTCTGATCTATCTGCAAGTATAGTTTGATGCTCACTTGTTGGAGTCTGAATGTTTTATGTCTGCATAATTGTAGGAGGCCCCATCGAAGAAAGATGTGTCGAGCCATTACTGTGAGCCTAAATAAGTGACGGAACAACATATTTCCATTCTCTGGACTACATTCCGGTGGAAATCTAGTGGGGCCGTAGCCCTGCTACAAGAGATATGCTGAGATATCCAGTGGCAGTTTGAGAATGAACAGAGGGAAAAGAATAGAGGCTGAATGGAGACATCCCATTATCTTCTGATAGTCAACAAAATTGATATAGACACAGGTAAAAAATCAAAACTAGATAATAGCTGTGATGTCTCTTAATAAACTAAAGAAATGTGTGATAGTTTTTGGGGGAGTTGTCTAGGTTATTCTGATGTCCACTTCTTGTTTTCATGGATGTTGTAGTGTTTGTTGTATTTGTCTACCCACAGTACCAGCTTCATTCCAGCAACTCTATGCTTGAGATGATCGTTCAAATCTGTGAACATAAACATTCTGTCTATATCCTGGGTGCCATGCTTTCATGTCACCCCTGGAAAGGGCAGAGACATTTAATATTCTTGCAAATCATACTCCATATTTAAATATATTAAAAACATGCTGATTCAATGTGACTCACTCCAGTGTGACAATTGTTAAGTGTAATTCTGGTTCATGGTGCACAAAATAGGGTCAACATGTTTTTTTCCAGACATGTCGAAAAGGGGGTGGGGTGGGAAGATGGATATACTAACATATCACCTGTGAAATATTTGTCACTGCATGCTTTTTCTCAATTTATTTTGCCTTCTATAAAATGGTCCCCGTGAATTGTGTGAAGACATTGCACTTTTTTTGTGGCAGATTCCTACATTGTGGGGAATGCTAGATCTTCCATCACTCTGAATGGGGCAACAAATTAGACTGAAGAATTATGAACTAGTTTGCCCAGAAGTGTATGCTGCTAAATTCCTGACAGGGTATGATAATTCTGTAATACTTTTGCGCTGGAATCCCTCCCTTAGTAATATCGTGTCGAAGATGAGGTATATCTAATATGTCAATGGTTTCAAGATTAATCAATGTTCGTCACTGTGGGTATATAACAAAATTTAGCTGTAGACTTTGGTCAGGAAAGTATCAAAATAATTTTCTTGACATAGGCCTAACATTAAAAACAGACATTTCTGTTTTGTGTGCATCTCGATCTAAGTATAGCTTAACTTGGAATTATTTTGTTTGTGAGAAAATGTTAACATTTGTTTGCCACAGTACCAGCTTCATTCCAGCAACTCTATGCTTGAAATGATCGTTCAAATCTGTGGACATGAATATTCTGTCTATATCCTGGGTGCCATGCTTTCGTGTCACCCCTGGAAAGGGCAGAGACATTGATATTATGTCATTGGCACCATTTCACTAACATTGTTACTAGTCAGTGCTGACACAGGTCATTTAAAATGAAGGATAATTAAAACTTGATGTTATTTAAATAAAAATTGTTTAACTAGACAATATTATATGGAATGCTTCTGATCTATCTGCAAGTATAGTTTGATGCTCACTTGTTGGAGTCTGAATGTTTTATGTCTGCATAATTGTAGGAGGCCCCATCGAAGAAAGATGTGTCGAGCCATTACTGTGAGCCTAAATAAGTGACGGAACAACATATTTCCATTCTCTGGACTACATTCCGGTGGAAATCTAGTGGGGCCGTAGCCCTGCTACAAGAGATATGCTGAGATATCCAGTGGCAGTTTGAGAATGAACAGAGGGAAAAGAATAGAGGCTGAATGGAGACATCCCATTATCTTCTGATAGTCAACAAAATTGATATAGACACAGGTAAAAAATCAAAACTAGATAATAGCTGTGATGTCTCTTAATAAACTAAAGAAATGTGTGATAGTTTTTGGGGGAGTTGTCTAGGTTATTCTGATGTCCACTTCTTGTTTTCATGGATGTTGTAGTGTTTGTTGTATTTGTCTACCCACAGTACCAGCTTCATTCCAGCAACTCTATGCTTGAGATGATCGTTCAAATCTGTGAACATAAACATTCTGTCTATATCCTGGGTGCCATGCTTTCATGTCACCCCTGGAAAGGGCAGAGACATTTAATATTCTTGCAAATCATACTCCATATTTAAATATATTAAAAACATGCTGATTCAATGTGACTCACTCCAGTGTGACAATTGTTAAGTGTAATTCTGGTTCATGGTGCACAAAATAGGGTCAACATGTTTTTTTCCAGACATGTCGAAAAGGGGGTGGGGTGGGAAGATGGATATACTAACATATCACCTGTGAAATATTTGTCACTGCATGCTTTTTCTCAATTTATTTTGCCTTCTATAAAATGGTCCCCGTGAATTGTGTGAAGACATTGCACTTTTTTTGTGGCAGATTCCTACATTGTGGGGAATGCTAGATCTTCCATCACTCTGAATGGGGCAACAAATTAGACTGAAGAATTATGAACTAGTTTGCCCAGAAGTGTATGCTGCTAAATTCCTGACAGGGTATGATAATTCTGTAATACTTTTGCGCTGGAATCCCTCCCTTAGTAATATCGTGTCGAAGATGAGGTATATCTAATATGTCAATGGTTTCAAGATTAATCAATGTTCGTCACTGTGGGTATATAACAAAATTTAGCTGTAGACATTGGTCAGGAAAGTATCAAAATAATTTTCTTGACATAGGCCTAACATTAAAAACAGACATTTCTGTTTTGTGTGCATCTCGCTCTAAGTATAGCTTAACTTGGAATTATTTTGTTTGTGAGAAAATGTTAACATTTGTTTGCCACAGTACCAGCTTCATTCCAGCAACTCTATGCTTGAAATGATCGTTCAAATCTGTGGACATGAATATTCTGTCTATATCCTGGGTGCCATGCTTTCGTGTCACCCCTGGAAAGGGCAGAGACATTGATATTATGTCATTGGCACCATTTCACTAACATTGTTACTAGTCAGTGCTGACACAGGTCATTTAAAATGAAGGATAATTAAAACTTGATGTTATTTAAATAAAAATTGTTTAACTAGACAATATTATATGGAATGCTTCTGATCTATCTGCAAGTATAGTTTGATGATGCTCACTTGTTGGAGTCTGAATGTTTTATGTCTGCATAATTGTAGGAGGCCCCATCGAAGAAAGATGTGTCGAGCCATTACTGTGAGCCTAAATAAGTGACGGAACAACATATTTCCATTCTCTGGACTACATTCCGGTGGAAATCTAGTGGGGCCGTAGCCCTGCTACAAGAGATATGCTGAGATATCCAGTGGCAGTTTGAGAATGAACAGAGGGAAAAGAATAGAGGCTGAATGGAGACATCCCATTATCTTCTGATAGTCAACAAAATTGATATAGACACAGGTAAAAAATCAAAACTAGATAATAGCTGTGATGTCTCTTAATAAACTAAAGAAATGTGTGATAGTTTTTGGGGGAGTTGTCTAGGTTATTCTGATGTCCACTTCTTGTTTTCATGGATGTTGTAGTGTTTGTTGTATTTGTCTACCCACAGTACCAGCTTCATTCCAGCAACTCTATGCTTGAGATGATCGTTCAAATCTGTGAACATAAACATTCTGTCTATATCCTGGGTGCCATGCTTTCATGTCACCCCTGGAAAGGGCAGAGACATTTAATATTCTTGCAAATCATACTCCATATTTAAATATATTAAAAACATGCTGATTCAATGTGACTCACTCCAGTGTGACAATTGTTAAGTGTAATTCTGGTTCATGGTGCACAAAATAGGGTCAACATGTTTTTTTCCAGACATGTCGAAAAGGGGGTGGGGTGGGAAGATGGATATACTAACATATCACCTGTGAAATATTTGTCACTGCATGCTTTTTCTCAATTTATTTTGCCTTCTATAAAATGGTCCCCGTGAATTGTGTGAAGACATTGCACTTTTTTTGTGGCAGATTCCTACATTGTGGGGAATGCTAGATCTTCCATCACTCTGAATGGGGCAACAAATTAGACTGAAGAATTATGAACTAGTTTGCCCAGAAGTGTATGCTGCTAAATTCCTGACAGTGTATGATAATTCTGTAATACTTTTGCGCTGGAATCCCTCCCTTAGTAATATCGTGTCGAAGATGAGGTATATCTAATATGTCAATGGTTTCAAGATTAATCAATGTTCGTCACTGTGGGTATATAACAAAATTTAGCTGTAGACATTGGTCAGGAAAGTATCAAAATAATTTTCTTGACATAGGCCTAACATTAAAAACAGACATTTCTGTTTTGTGTGCATCTCGCTCTAAGTATAGCTTAACTTGGAATTATTTTGTTTGTGAGAAAATGTTAACATTTGTTTGCCACAGTACCAGCTTCATTCCAGCAACTCTATGCTTGAAATGATCGTTCAAATCTGTGGACATGAATATTCTGTCTATATCCTGGGTGCCATGCTTTCGTGTCACCCCTGGAAAGGGCAGAGACATTGATATTATGTCATTGGCACCATTTCACTAACATTGTTACTAGTCAGTGCTGACACAGGTCATTTAAAATGAAGGATAATTAAAACTTGATGTTATTTAAATAAAAATTGTTTAACTAGACAATATTATATGGAATGCTTCTGATCTATCTGCAAGTATAGTTTGATGCTCACTTGTTGGAGTCTGAATGTTTTATGTCTGCATAATTGTAGGAGGCCCCATCGAAGAAAGATGTGTCGAGCCATTACTGTGAGCCTAAATAAGTGACGGAACAACATATTTCCATTCTCTGGACTACATTCCGGTGGAAATCTAGTGGGGCCGTAGCCCTGCTACAAGAGATATGCTGAGATATCCAGTGGCAGTTTGAGAATGAACAGAGGGAAAAGAATAGAGGCTGAATGGAGACATCCCATTATCTTCTGATAGTCAACAAAATTGATATAGACACAGGTAAAAAATCAAAACTAGATAATAGCTGTGATGTCTCTTAACCCTATCACTCCTATGAGATTTCCCAATTGTCAATCCCCCATCCCTAACACAAGGGGCATAACTCCTCCAATTTGTTGATATGATGATATTAAAAATGCATTTTCTTTAAAACTGTCTGTCCTATCACACTCAGACTTGGCAGATAAACAGAAAAATGAACAGTCTCACAGGAAACTATACCAACAATAATCTAACACTTATACATTCCAAAAAATAAACTGTTAAAGTTAGAATTATGAGGTGAAAAAAATTTTTAACTTACATTTTCAGCACAGGAAAAGTATCTGGACTCATCAGTAGTCAACTTGTCAATGTTGCATGATACTGCGAGAAACATTCTCCTTTGCCCAGCCAAATCTGACACAAACTACAACCATAGACGGTCTCATGTGCCCTGTTTCTGCTTTCATGCTGCCGGTTCTTCACACACCAGAAACATGCCCTTTTGTTCCCTACCATACGAATAAGCCTGTGCTCAAGCAGGTTATTGTTACCGACACCCGAAGTTGCAGCATGATTGGTGGGAGCCTTCCTTTTCTTCGATATGTTGCCACTTAAGAAAGCTGAGCTCAAACTCAATCGGAAGGCTATCTGCGCAACATTCTTTTCCTTCGGGTGGGGTCGATGGGAACAAGAGTGAAGGATGGAGCTGTTGATGATGGCAGTTTGCAGGAGGAAGCGAAACATGTACCTCCACCATTTGACAGATTTCCTGCCCACAGGGTAATAGGAACAGAGTTGGTCAAATCTGTCTACTCCTCCCATAGACTGATTATAAACAGCCACCGGGGATGGTATCTGCAAATCTATTTTGCCGTGTGGGGTACGACGTGCCACAGTTGTGAGACCTGGTGTTGTGTTTGTACTCAGAATGGATACAAATCTCTTGTCTCTCCAAACAGTGGCCACTGTGTTACCTTGCTGCCTATATTGCACATCACCTCGCTTCATAGATTTGGTACTCTTAGGTTTGAAAGCATCTGGCCATCCCTTGCGATTTGGCCGTATCGTGGAACATGAGTATGATTTGTTTTGCAACAGATCATTTGCCAGCTGAACAGATGAAAAATAATTGTCATAAAAAATATGGTGATTCTTTCCAAAGAAAGGCCGACATAATGTGACAACATAATGTCCAGATCCATGTGGCATTGGTTCCAGAACTTTGCCAACATAGACATCAAAGTCTAACAGATAACCTGTTGCAGAGTCGGCCGCACACCAGACCATGATCCCCCATGGGTGTGGCTTACCCTTGATGTACTGCTTGAAGGAAAGACGACCATTGTAAGCTATCATAGCTTCATCAATGCTTATGTTCTTTCCAGGAGAAAAAACAGAAGCAATATTCCTTTTGACCATATCCAGAAATGGTCTGACTTTATATAGGGGATCATAATCTTTGTGGCCTTTGGGATGCTGCCTAGAAGAATCATTCAGATGAAAATATTGAGATATTTTCTCAAATCTATTTTTCCCCAAGCATGATGATATACCTAGAACATTGAGCCTGTCATCTGTACTCCAATACATGCTATACTCAGGCAATACATGTATGCCCATCACGATGTAAATATGGAAAAAAAGTTTTATTTCGCCGGCAGTTACGGGTGACCAGTACGTGTCTTCTTTTCCTGCTAGTTCTTGACGCTGTGTTGCGTACAAATTGGTCTGATCTGCTGCAAATTGATAAAACTCCTCATTGACGATGAGACTAAAGTAATCAAAAGGAGTAGCATTCGCATCAAGATCATGCACAGGGCCAACGTTTTCAATAAAGTTCTCGACTTCCACAGGAAAAATTTTGTCACTCCAGCCGTCATTCATGACGCTACTATTAGTGTCGCTAATTTCGTCCTCGTGGTCCGAATCACTATCGAAATCAAATATAGGAACTTCAACGTCGCTTTCAACATCTTCTACAGCATGTAAATCACATGCATCGTGCATATCACCATCGCAACTGCGGCCGGTCACATCAGTATACATACGAATAATATTTTCCATTTCAAAAACTAGGTCTAAAATTTCGCTACGTCTAAATAATTCGTATAAATTCAGTCTTACGTCCTTTCGCTCCGATTGAAAAACTAAAAAGGAAGCTGAACCACAGATCTGCGCAATGGTCGTGGTTTTTGATAGATCCGACGGAAACTAAAAATGTACTATCGATCGCAACGGAACACGTAAAAAAAAGCGACTACGCGCCGCTCCAGGTGTCAGCACATAGAAGCGACTCCTCGCCGCTCTAAGGGCGAATCGGTTAATAAACTAAAGAAATGTGTGATAGTTTTTGGGGGAGTTGTCTAGGTTATTCTGATGTCCACTTCTTGTTTTCATGGATGTTGTAGTGTTTGTTGTATTTGTCTACCCACAGTACCAGCTTCATTCCAGCAACTCTATGCTTGAGATGATCGTTCAAATCTGTGAACATAAACATTCTGTCTATATCCTGGGTGCCATGCTTTCATGTCACCCCTGGAAAGGGCAGAGACATTTAATATTCTTGCAAATCATACTCCATATTTAAATATATTAAAAACATGCTGATTCAATGTGACTCACTCCAGTGTGACAATTGTTAAGTGTAATTCTGGTTCATGGTGCACAAAATAGGGTCAACATGTTTTTTTCCAGACATGTCGAAAAGGGGGTGGGGTGGGAAGATGGATATACTAACATAGCACCTGTGAAATAATTGTCACTGCATGCTTTTTCTCAATTTCTTTTGCTTTTATAAAATGATCTTCATGGTTGATGTAGATCATGCTATTGACATTGCACATTTGTTCTTATGTTGCAGACTCCTAGGTGGTGGGGAATACTAGATGTACCATCACTGCTGACGGTTCAAAAAATCAAACAGCAATGATGAATTGGCTCAAAAATGTATGCTGCTCTCCTGGCAGGATGTGATAATTCATGGATACTTCTTAACTAGAATGCCTCCTGTTTTAGAAAAACTCCACAGTGACCCCCCCAATGGCAGCAGCTCATCGAATTAAAGATCAGTCACAAAGCGGCTGCACGATGATGGTCTTTGGGCTAGAACTTGCTGCAGTGGGTGAACCAGCATCAATGGACCATTGGGAATGACTAAAGACAGTGGCATGCTCTTTGTTTAGTCAGTTTCATCATGCCAATTCCGTAAAATAAAATTTTAGTACATGTTTGAAATAATGTTGCAATTCTTTTTTTTAACGATTTGTTTTACACATATTTACCAGAGCTTACAATAAAAGAAATTAGATCAGTACTTCACAGTTTGAATAGAGGAAAAGCAGCAGGATATGACGACATAACAGTTATAATGATTCATGCTGGGAGAAAAAGCAACGTTAATATCTTTTATCAGCTAGGCAATAAGATCTGGAGAACGGAAACTTGGCCAAGGGACTGGATCAGTATACATGCTGATACCCATAAGAGGTGATATGCAAATATGTCCAAATTACAGAACAATCGTCGTGATCAGCCAAGTCAGTAAAATACTACTGCACATTTTAATGAAAAGAATATATAACAAGGTGAGATCCACGAAGTACAAGCAGGGTTCAGGACTGATAGAGGCATGAGAGATATATTTAACATTCGGATGATCATAGAGAAATGTAGAGTATAACATCTAATTACACTCATGCTTCATAGACTACACCAAAGCATTTGACTATCAATCACCATCAATTTTGGGAAATGAACAATATGGGTTTCCCATAACACGACTAATAGCAGAGCTGTATAAAGATCAAGAAGCAGCGGTAAAAGTTGAAGGTGCAAGATCGGAGTGGTTCAATGTACAGAAAGGCGTAAGACAAGGCTGTACCTTGTCTCTATACTTGTTCAACATCTATGCGGAAAATATAATGAAGCCCAATTTCAGACCCATAATAATAGGAGGGCTGCAGAAATTAGATATGCAGACGACACAGTGCTATTAATAACAATCACGACCTACTGAACACAAGTCAACCCATAAGTTCAGCAAAATTTGTTCGTTAAGCAAATAATAAAAATACAAAAAAATAACTGACAAAACTAAACCAAAAATTAATATTTAGAACAGACACATTTTGATTATTTAGGAAATAATATAAACAATATGAGTGACTGGGAAATTGAGATTAATAAAAGAACAGCAGCAATGGTGCTGTCAAAATTAAAAAGCTAAAGAAACAATGGCAGAGTACTAACATAAAAACTAAGTTGTGTTTACTACGAAAATTGTTTCCTGTAAGAACATATATGGGTGTGAATCATGGATTCAAATGTTATTGTCTTGGTCACCATTTTATTTAAAGTGCTATAGAAAATATCTGAGAATACCATGGACAGCAAGGAAATCAATGTCCAGGAAGGCTGGCTTCTGAACATCATATGAAGAAAAAGATTTTTTCATCATATTAAGAGACACTACAGCATGGAGTGTTGCTGGAGAGGATGAACAGGAGTAAAGGCCACTCAATACTCTATTGGACAAAAAACATTCAAGAATGCCTGTAAAGGCATGTCTCTTGAGGAAAGACATTCAAGACAGCATATCACTAAAAGAGTTCAAGATAGCGAAGAATTCAAGAGATCCACCGGTAAGACTTTTGTTTTGGAAAGAACATGTCACCTGATGATGTAATGATATAACGTTTGCAGAAAGTCGATCCTCTAAATTCATGCTATAAGGACTAGATGTAATTTTTTTACAGTTATACATCTGATATGAACAATGTCCAGAGCTGATGATGAATGAACATAATATTGATGAAGCTATGATAGCTTTTACAGGCATACTCCAATTCAAACCCACAGACCTATATGAAAAACAAAACCGAGGTAAAAAAAATTTTTTTTAGTGGGTCCTTATTCTGAATATCTATAAATTGTATGTCAGTACTGCATTTTCCCCGTTAAGGAATTTAAATGAGGGGATTAAATAGCTGTGATTAAGGCAGCATGCTCTTGCTGTCACCACGTCCTGTACAGGGTGATTTTTTAATTTACCTTCCGACAAAAAATTGTCCGAACCGGGGATCAAACTCTAGACCTCACAAGTGAGACCAATGCTCTAACCTCTCGGCCATGCGCCATGCCAAATTTTGTGTATGCTGGATAATGAGATTAATTTGACCATCTACCAACAAACAATTTGACACGTAAATGAAACAGGCGATCAATTTTTTTTCCTGTCATGTTACATGACATTCACAAAAACATATGCCCACAATTCAATACCTCTTCCATTTATCTGTTAATTGGACTAAGAATCATAAAAATTGATAGCAAATTGTATTTTTTTAAATTAATTTTTTTGCACAATTACTTCCTATCTCTGCTGAGTTATTCCCCTAGCCCTGCGAATTAAGCCCAGAGTTTTTCCTCGGCCAACTGAAAGTGTATTGGATCATTTACATATTGAATGGGAGGCTGACTCCGCCTTCTTGGTTATCTCTTATGACAGGTCATGCTTCCATACTTCAATCACATTTTGAGCTCTGGCCAAAGGGGGAATGAAATAAAACAACTATTCTTGAAAACATGCATAAAATCTACATCTCATCTTGCTATATGGGTCTCACATTGCTCTCGTGCTGACCCAGGTTTAGCAGATAACCAAGATCCAAAAAGTACCTCCTTGTGGTGCACCCTGGTAACAGAAGTATAGCCGCTCTTGCTGTAGTCCTGGCAAATACTTTTAGGCTCGTGTCCGGGACGGGTCAACTACAGACGGAATGCGATTTGACTGCAAAAGAGACGAGTCAACATCTCCGATACCATTGTGCCAACACATTCAGTGGCACTGTTGACACACAGTGACGCTAGTCAGTTGGATCAGGGCATCCAATGCAATTGACACGAAAAGGTAGATGCATGACGAGAGATTAAAAAATAACCCGAGTTACAATGAGAGGACAGCGGCGTGTGCAAATAAACCGGGAAAGTGTTCCAAGGAATTCAAAACAAGTTGTCAGCTCGAGATAAGCTTCTAGTTACCAGTGCTCATTACTGGCAGAGACCCAGTCGTTGCGCCCGGCAAATAAAGCATCCCTGGTCCAACTCAACTGTCGAGCTTTCCTATACTGGAAACATGCTCGCGGAGAGAAAGGGTTGAGATGGGCGCAACAAATGGAACAAGGTCGTTCCGCTCAAGAACACGCCTTGCTTCCAAACACTCGGTGTGACAGACAAAGAGTTCACGATGTCAGTTAATACCTTTGCTATGAAGGCGAAAGAGCCCTGGTCCATCAATTCTGTAGTTTTTCCTAAACTGGAACCAGACTCCTCGATGAGAAATGGTTCAGTACCCAATAGACACATGCACAATACACCTAATTACACGAGGCAAGTTCACTGGCTGTGCAACACCTCATGCGAGATGATGTGAACGATAATCGTTTCGGCAGTCATTATACACCTGTTGACAGATAGGCAGGCTGGCAAAGACTAGGGAAGCCCACTACCCAAATTAAAGGCATGACAAAAACGGGTGCCTGGGCCACAGTCAACCAACCGAAGTGCAAATAACACAGTTCACTTATGGAAACTGCAGTACAGTGTGCAACGGAATTCACACAATTTATTTGTTGTGGTTATAAGAACAAACACAGAAGTATTTGATAGAAGAGCTGGAATACATATAGCAACACCAGATGACCATGCGAAGACTGAAAATAATACTCACCTGGGAGACAGGTAATGAAGTTCTACTGGTAAACAACTAACACACTATCACTGTTGGATGCCTACATGAACTAATATAATATACACAACAAAACACAGAATACAATCATACAAAAGACATAGACGTTTCGGACCTAAAGGCCTTTGTCAGGATACGCACATTACATACAAACATAAAAATACAAAAAAATATCACAAGTAGAAATGAATACACGATAAGCGTGTCTGAGTGAATAATGGTAGTGCCACTATTGTGCATTCATTTCAACTTGTGATATTTTTTTGTATTTTTATGTTATGTGCGTATCCTGACAAAGGCCTTTAGGTCCAAAACGTCGATCATGTCCTTTGTATGATTGTATTCTGTGTTTTGTTGTGTATATTATTTCATGTAGGCATCCAACAGTGTTAGTTGTTTACCAGTAGAACTTCATTACCTGTCTCCCACGTGAGTATTATTTTCATTCTGTTCTACTAGCAGTACTACCTTTTATTGATTATCATGCGAAGACTGATGTGTTGGACCATTGGTGCAAATAAAACAGCAACGCATTTCCTTTCTCTGGACAACATCCTGCTGGAAATTTAGCAGGAACATTGTCCTACAACAAGAGATATAGCAGGAGTTGAACGATGAAGCAAAAAAAGTGGAAACTGATACACCCAACTGCAGAACCAAATGACCTCTGCCATCATATGTCACACAAGGAACAAACCAATATACTGAGAAGCTGAAAATTGATGAGACAGACCTGTGGACTTCGCCAAGAGCACATTCTTCATTGCATGTCAATTCTACCAGAAAAGGGAGGAAATATGGCACTGCCTCCAAACTGGGCTTCCATGGATGACCTGAAGCAAATCACACAGTTAATTGGCACTGTAACCTAATAACTGACTAAATAACTGGTTGCTGATCCATTGACTCATGTCCTTTGACCCAATGCCATTGTGTGATATATGCATGTGAGCTGTTATTTTGTTCCATATAAGGCATTCCATTTATCTGGTCTTGGAGAGAGGAGCATTTTCCTAACGTCATCCAGTGCTGGACATTCATAAAAGGTGATGGTCAATAGTTTCATAGGGATGAGTGCACAGCCGGCACTCTGAAGTCTTCTCGTTCGGAGTTTGACATGTCTACACAGCAAGTCCTGTTTTCTTAATAAATGCTGCCGTATTTGAAAGCTCCTCAGTGCTCCCATACATCTTTCTGTGGATATCCATCTCTGTGGGCCAGTGTTCTTCCCTTAATTGGTTTAGTGTATTGCAGTATATGCTCAGCTGTCTGTGCTGCCTGCCCATAAAGGCACAGAGGTGATGGGACCAATCTTAGTCTATTTAAGTGGCTGTTTAATCTGTTGTGTCCTGTTCTGAGGTGGAAGATAATAACCTGCTCTGCCAAGATAGTGGTAATTGTCTTTTGGGTGGTCGACTTTCCTGATGGCCTTTTCTTGGTAGGTGATTTCTTGGTCTTTTTGTTCCTGTGTTGCTCCATCCTTTGCCAGTCTGTCTGCCTCTTCATTTCCTGGTATGCCACAGTGGAATGGTATCCACTGTAGTACTACCCTTCTTTGGATGCTCACTTCTCGCATGGCTTTCTTCAGGTCTGGCAGTTTATCGCTGTCAAGGGCTTGTAGGACAGACATAGCATCAGTAAGAAATACCACCTGCTGGCATTGACTTGTGTTTTTAATTATTTCTGCAGCGATGTTTAAAGCCTGTACTTCTGCAGAGTAGTTGGAGCAGAATGTTCCAGTTGGTGAACATGTGGATTCATTTTCTTTTTCTTGATATTTTGTGTACACGCCAGCACCTCCATTCTTTACTGCTCTGGTTGCTGATCCGTCAGTATATACTTGTATCCATGCTTCTCTGGGGTACATATCTTCAACCATGTTGCATACTATTGTTTTCTTTTGAAGATTACCATATTCAGTTCTATCATAGTGTGGTAGTTGTTTATGGTGGTTCTGATAGTGAGATTTGGGTATTACTCCCACGGAACTGGAAAAAGTGTTGGTGATATCTCTCTTATGTCTGGTAGTTCATCCTTATATTTTCAGTTTAGTTTTTTGGATCGGTGTATAAAACTGCTCCTCTTCAGTCCTCCACTGGCTAGGTCACTGTATCTGGCCCTCATTGCTGGCATGCTCTTGTTCGTTTCTGCATGTACCATTTTGGCCCCCCAGTTTGTTCCTGCCAATTTCCTCAGGATGGCAAGTATCTTTCTTGCCTTTGATTCTATTTTCTCCATGTCAGTCTCTTATCTAGCATAGTGCCCAAGTACACCGGCTCGTCTTCTGTTTGGATATGTACATTTCCAAGTTTTATATCTCCTGCTTTGTCCTTATTTTAGAGTGTGAAGAGTGTTGTTGAAGACTTCAGCATTTATCTTTACCATCCATTTATCTGCCCATGCTGCTATGTTGTCTGCTGCCTTTTGTATTTTTTTGTTGGCGATCTTTAGATGTTCTTCTACACACCACCAAGTCATCAGCGTACATTGCAGCTTTTACACCTTGTGGCAATTCACAAATTATATCATTTATGAAGACAAGAAACAGAGTTGGAGACAATACTGAGCCTTGAGGAACTCCATGTTTTAGGATAACTTTTTTGCTGTTGTATCCTTCCATGGTGACTCTTGCTTTCCTATGGTGTAGGAAGGACCGGATCCACTTGCTCATGTTGCCCCCATTCCATTTCTTTGTAGCTTTATTATCAGTTCATCTTTCCAGACCTTGTCAAAAGCTTTTTGAAGATCTCTCCATAGGGTGAAAACTTTTTTGTTTTCTTGAAATGTGTCTTCTATGATCTGGGACAGGAATGTTATTTGGTCTTCTGTGTGGTTACACTCTCTAAACTCAGCTTGTTCTGGCACCAATAGCGTCTCCGATTCTAGGTACCACTTTAGTCTTCTGTTGACCATCCTTTCTGTCTTGCAGACACAACTCGTTAGACTTATTGGTCTATAACTGTGGGGCTTCTGTTTGTCCTTGCCTTTTTTAAATAATAGGACACATAAACGCTTCTCTCCACGACTGTGGTACATTGCCTGTTTCCCAACTATAGTTGTATATCTGTAATAATTTGTACATTGCTGCCTGTCCTAGGTTCCTAAGCATTTCATTGGTGACACCGTCTGGTCCTGGTGATTTTCTATCCTTTAGGTTCCCTATAGGTGCTTTTAATTCTTCTATTGTGAATAATTTTGACATGCTTGCTTGGGTAGGATTGTGACCCTGCTCGATATTGGGTTGGCCCGACCAATCTTAGTTTCCAGTCTCTGTTGGCTGGACTAAGCCCCATCTCCACATCAAGGAGTTGGCCTCGATGTGGCCCTCTGGAGTGTTGTGGTTGTATTCTTTTCAAGTGATTGTTAAGCTGTACATGTGTTTTCAGATGTTTTATCTGGATATTCTATATGGACACCATAGCCTGCTTTGAAAACAGATCCATCAGTGTAGACACGGATCCATTGCTCTGGGTTGCTTTCATAAGATTTACTGGGTCGGAACTTTTCGTTGCATTATCTCTTAATTTTGTCTTGATTTTCTGCAATGTAAAACCTGCGTGTGGTAATAAACATTTTTCTACTCTTTGTCATCGTCTGGGAGGTGATAGCTATATTTTATTTCATTGACAAGACTGAGGACTGACTTGTTTTTTTCTGTGGTCTAGTTGCCAGTTTTCTACAAGTTCTTTATTTGGGTGGTCTTTGTTCATTCTTTTGCTTCTTACATAAGCCTCCATATCTCAAAGGGTTTTACATTTGTATGCATGCAGTCGTTGGTATAGATCTCATTGCTCCACTAATAAGGCATTGTTCTGCACTGAGTCTAGAGATTTAATGGCATTATATTGTTTGGAATTTCGGCCCACCCTGGGGCAGAGCCAGAGAACAACTATCACCACCAGGAAGGTAGGTTTCTACCTATGCACTGCAGCCAAGATAGGGTTCACTGTACTCATTCCCTGCCACCAATTGATTACTGGTTATGCCGAACTTCTCTATTGCTCAAGACATGTAACCAAATATTCAGGGCCTCGGACATAAGAAAAAACAGCTACATCTCAGGCTCCCTCCAAAACCATATATATTTACTTTTTTTATATATACTTTTATTTTGTTGTTGCATTGTGTTTTATGCTATTTATATATGTATATATATATATATGTGTGTGTGTATATATATATATATATATATATATATATATATATATATATATGTGTGTATATATATATATATATATATATATATATATAAATAGCATAAAACACTGCAACAACAAAATAAAAGCATGAAAAGCATAATTGTATAGATAAATGCCATACAATTTCTATAAGAAGATATCCTCAATATAACGGCACGTTTTTTTTCTATGGGTGGTTTGTCTAGTGGGCCATTCATGAAACCCACAGATGCAAACCATGTGGAGAATCATGAGAAGAACTGGGTTTCAAGGACCATAAAATGGTGTACCTGTTCCTTGTGGGAAGGTTTTTAGGCATCTGACTTTCATTGTGATTTTTACTTACCCTGGTAAATCCTCTATACCTTTTGCAACCTTAGTCATGGTTAGGGAGGTATGTATTGTTCAGTAATCTGAACCTAGATATTTGGCTTTCACAGTGACCAACAAATATAAGATCTGGGAATGCTCTTTCTAATATAACGCATTTGACTTTTCTGAGGAATTTCCTTTGTTTTCGACACAAAGTGACCAATGAAAATCATGAGTAAGGGCAAACTCATCACTTTAGAAGGATGATTCCCAATGCGCCAGCAGATCAAATTATGTCGATGATCACAATTATTAGTTAAATGAATCCCTACCCACTTCACCAAGAAGCATCACCAAATCTAATCCATCAACAAGTCATGTGGAAACATACTTCTTCTTCATTCTCAAACTCCCGCTGGATTTCCATTGTAGCAAGACCATTGTCCTACAAGATTTCTAGCAGGATGTAGTCCAGAGAATGGAAATGTGTTGTGTCGTCGTTTTATTTGCGCCAATGGCCCGATACATCCTTCTTCGGCGGGGAAACATCCTTCTAAAATGGCAAATTTTAGTTTTCCTGTGGCTTTCATTAGTCATTTTTTGTATACTTTATGTTGACAGCCAATAATAATAATAGGAAATGTCAAATTGTGTTACTTTAGTGATCAGTACTGATACATGATAAAACCTTCTCTCTTACCTTGCCCCATAACATGTACAGCTTAACAATAACCTGAACAGAATACAACCACAACACACTCCAGGGTGCTGGCTGTGCACTCATCCCTATGAAACTGTTGACCACCACCTTTTTGAATGCCCAGCGCTGGATGGTGTCAGGAAAATGTTCTCCCTCCAGGGCCAGATAAATAGAAAGGGCATGAGCCCATGGACCGCTGGATCAGCAACCAACCAACCTCGCCCCACCTTAGAATACTGTTAACCATGACCTTCAATCTGCCAAGTACCTATTCCTAATAAGGCTTTGCCCGAACAGATAGCTAGAGAAAATTTGTGCGGGTCAAAAGTTCATTCTCAAACTCCTGCTGAAATTTTTTTGTAGCAGGAAAATGGTCCTACTAGACTTCCATCAGGATGTCATAATGGAGTTGGATGTGTCAGACTGAAAGGTGCACAGAAGCTGTAAACCATGACAACACATTCTGTTTTATGGACTACATCCTGTTAATGTGCAGGAGTTTAGGAATGGATGCAGAAGACTGCTCTGTTGTCAAAAACACCAAGTCCAGCTGAAGACGGATGTGTCGGGCCATTGGCATAAATAAAATGGCGACAACGCATTTCCATTCTCTGGACTACATCCTGCTGGAAATCTAATAGGACCATGGTCCTGCTACAAGAGAGATCCCACGGGAGTTTGAGAATGAATGCAGAAGAAAATCACCAAATGAAGATGAAATGGAGGTTTTAGTAGCTCCAGTTGATTTGTGCTGATGCTAGCAGTAAATTTTGAGTTGCTGCAAACCATAGATCATAAAAAAATTTGGAGAAATCACAAGCCTTTTTGCCTGACGCATCTTACTTAGCATCACTGACCCTTTATGGACAAACTCTGATGTGCTGGAAGAGGTCAAAGCAAAGAGATAACAACACCACCATATGTAATAACATTAAAAAATATTTAATCAAGTTCTGTCAACAATTCATACATTCCACAATATATTTATCAATTTAGTATCTGTATTTGGTAGAATAATCCTTTGGTGACACCACTAGACCTCTCCCTTTTCTAGCACCTCTATATACTGTCTCAACAATGTCTATAAATTCTTGCACATCCTCCATTGCCCAGTTGATTTTGTTGTTGTTACCTGTCCCCAAGTCAATCATAATGTGTTTGTTACGGTAGAAGAACATACATGTGCACGGGTCATATAACTCATACATTTTGTTGAAGTCTGGGACCTGCAAATAGAAAAATATTTGTGGCACTGAATAGTATACACATTTCAAATTATAAACTAAACACTGCCTACATGTTCATTACCATGCTTCTGTAAGCTGGATGATATTAAAACCAATAGTTTTAAAATATGTTTCTTCTTCAGCGTTCGCTCTCATATAACCACAACGAATATTTTGTGTGATTTCCGCCGGGGAGCGTGAAGTACATTGTGCTGCAAGTTCCACAGTAGAACTGTGATTATCTGCACCCTGGTTGGCCACTTGTGGTCAGAACGTCTGAGGTTCAGCACATCCATTTTCGTCATTCCTTTATTTCGGGTTTGGTCCCTAGTCCGTGACAGCCTCTGTCTGTCACCAGGCACGCTGGTGTGTATTGTCTCTTCACTAAGACGCTTGTCGAGCGCGTCTATCTGGAATGAGGTGTTCCACCGCCTATGAACACATCTCATGCAATTGGATGTACTCTGCCTGTGTCCATCGGGTACTGAACCGTTTCTGATCCGCGAGCCTGGTTCCGTATGAGGAAGAACTCGCCAGAAGAGTTGGACCCTGGCTCGTTTGCCCTCCTACCCGAGGCGTTATTCACAGACACTGTGAACTCCTCGCCCAAGTTCGAGTCTCACACACGCGTTTGAGAGCAAGGTGTTCTCGTGCTGAGCGACCTTGTCCTAATAGCGCTTGAGCCCATCAGGTACTGAACCCTTTCTCTCTGCAAGCGTATTTCCGGTATAGGAAAGCTTGACAATAGAGTTGGGCCAGGGCTAAAATCGTTGTCCCTTTTCTGCCTGAGCCCATCAAGTACTGAACACTTTCTCTCTGCAAGTGTATTTCCGGTATAGGAAATCTTGACAGTAGAGTTGGGCTAGGACTGCCATCGTTGTCCCTTTCTTGCCTAAGCCCTTCGGGTACAGAACCCTATCTCGCGCGGCCCTCTGGCGCTGTTCTGCCCTTTCATTGTGTCATTGTACTCATTATGACATATATTTGTTTCTCGCCATACATCCACCTTTATGTGCCTTTTACAATGGCCGCCCCTCCTTTGTTCTGACTGGACTAACTGGCGTCACTGTATGTCGACAGTGACGCTGTATGTAGTGATGCAAATGGTGTTGGAGATATTGTCTGTCCCTTTTGCAGTCAAATCTCTTTCCATCTGCTACCTCCACATTCTCGGACACGATCCCCAAATGATGTGGCCAGAATCAGCTCGAGCTGTTGTTTTCTGTTACCAGGATGCACCGCGAGGAAGTACATTTGGGATTTTGGTTATCTGAGAACCCTGGGTCCGCCTAGAGCAATGCGATCCCTTTGCACCCCACAAAATATGTTTGAACCCCAGGAATTGCGAATGATTAGCTCATAATCCTATGTGCAGTTGGGTGGTTTTTCTGAGCTTTCTTTCCTACCCAGACCAGCATTTGGCTTAGTACAATTAGTAATCATAAAAATATCCATATCCTCAACCAGTGCAGGCTAACTACATGTACATGCCTGCAGATCAATCAGAAAGCAAAATAAATATGACTATAACACACATAAAATTATACGGCCACCCAAATGTTGCTGGGCCTAAAAGGGGTGCAAAGACTAGCAACACTGTAGTTTCTCACGCATGTTGTAAGAGGCGACTTAGAAGACTTTGGGGATGGAGCTGGTTTTCCCATCCTATAAAGGGTTAAATGACCCAGAAGCCGAAATGTCGGATATGCCAGGCTGAAAGGTTTATATATCAGTTAAGCTGCAAGATATGATAAAGCATATCATTTTCTGGACTCATATTGCTAATCTGCAGACATTTTAGAACAAACATAGAAGAAATTATATCATAAAATCTTATGTGTGGTACTAGGGGTAAAAAGGGGAGAAAAAAAAGCTACATTGTTGGGATCTGCCATGCAAGTCATAAGCAACGAATGAGATTTTGGGGTGATGTTGCCCATCCAACTGCCTAGAAGTTAAAATGCTATAGAAGCTATGATGATATTGGATGTGTCAGGCAGAAAGTGTAGATGTAGTCAAGCTGAAAAACTATCACACAATGCATCTCAGACTTCATCCTGCTTCTTCTGCGTTCGTTCTCAAACTCCTGCAGGATGTAGACCGGAGAACGGAATGCGTTGTGTCATGGTTTACAGCATTGCTGCGATATCTGCGCCTTTCAGCCCGACACATCCGACTTCAGCATGTCTTTGGGTCACTGACCCTATATGGCAGCCAACTCCATCCCATAACATCCTTAGTCACCTTTTACGACGCGTGGAAGGTAATCTGCATGAGCTTGAGAACTTGGAATATTATAAAATACCATACATTTCTGAATATAAGCCTGATTATAAGTTTATAAGCTGAGGATTTAATTTTAAAATGTGACAAAAATTGCAATTTCCACCAACATTTGAACAGCTAAACACATTATCCACCATGACAGTAAACAATAATGAATGGACCGCTGGCTCAAAAGGAAGAATGTTAAATGCAGGCATGTCCGAACCAAATCCACACATAGCACAAACCCCTCCATCATTAACACCCATTATACAGACACAATACAGCCATCTATCACCACCTGGCACATGGAAACCCCGGGGATTAGATAAGTAAGTTAGCAACAGTAAGCTGCAAGGTTATTTCTTCCATTAGCCTCGCCATACTGTACTCACATAAAATACAACATGGAGGATAATACAGTGTGACCTTTCCCCTGAAACATTGTGACATCAACCACTGAGCAAAAAGCAACCAGGAAACTATCCTTGATGAAGAAACTTACAGGCACATGCTGGGAAGCAAATGGAAGTATTCTCCGAAAAGTCTCATGGGTACAGTGAGACCTGTAGTAGAAGACGGAATGACAGCCTGGGCATCAGCATCAAAAACAAATACTGATCATCTATCTAAAGTACAAAATGCAGAACTTCGACTAATCTCAGGAGGAATGAAAACCACTCCAATCCATGCAATGGTAAAACATGCAAACATCTGCCCACTGGATGACAGAAGAGAAGAAAGAGTGCTTGTGCAAAGGGAAAAAATTAAGCACATGCCAAACCATCTGATGCATGCACAAATTTATAGATCAACCACAAGCAGACTGAAGAGAACCAGTTTCTGTCACATCTCCATCAACAATACAAAGATAATCTCACATACCTCCCAGTCTGATTCTGACACCCGTGATGCTTTCCACAACTTACCTCTGGTGGCCTATAGGCGCGACAAAAATCTGAAGGGCATCTTGGTCCACAGCCACCTCAGGTCCTCTGCACCCGACCATTTTGGTACCGTTCGTTGCTCACGAAGTCGTTGCTACATTGTCCATATGTGGTTCAGATGCGCTCCATCTCATTTCCCAAGGCCAGTTTCTCCATCGATGAGGCCTTTACATGTGAATCCCGTAATGTTATTTACGTGATCATATGTAAACGCTGTGGTAAGCAATATATCGGTGAGACTGGCCTTAGACTGAGCGACCGCTTCTGTAACCACCTGCATGATCAAACACAGAACACCCACTCCTGTGGCTAATCACTTCAATGGTGATGGCCACTGTGGTGTCCTTGACATTCAGGTCACTGCCATCAGATCCTGCACCACCGATGACAGATCTAGGTACGCCCTAGAAAATCGTCTCATTTTCGAGTTGGGTACCATCAAGCCATTTGGACTCAATTCCGACCACTCTTTCACTTAGTTCTTGGTCGGATTGGTCTTTGTTGTTTTTATTAATTTTGCGCCGCCATTTACATCATCATTTTGTTCCTCTCGTTGCACCTGTATTATCGTCTTTGTGTACTTCCTGTTCGTATTCTTCTGGTATCTAACTACTATATTTCACTTGGACACGCATTCATTTCTACTTGTGGTATTTTTATGTTTGTATGTTATGTGCGTATCTTGAAAAAGGTCTATTGGTCTGAAACGACGACTTTGTCCTGTGTATTATCATTTGTATGATTATATTCTGTGTTTTGTTCTGTTGTATGTACCATATTTATTCATGTTAACATCCGCTAGTGATAGTGTGTTAGTCGTCATCAAGTAGGACTTCATTACCTGTCTCCCACGTGAGTATTATTTTCAATTATGTTCTACTAGCAGTACCATCTTCTATTGATTATCACACCTCCCAACTGAAATTGAAGCACTAACTAATTTTGAAGAGCCAGACAATACTCTCCAAAGCGTCTCCATAATAACAGAGGTTCCTGGAATACTTAATAAAGAATACCACTCCACCTCAACTGAAAGCATTGACACTAGAGATGGTAGAAATAAAATACAATCTCTTGGAATGGACACATGTCTACACAGATGGAGCCGTATGCAGCAGTAAAGAGGTGGAATTTTTATGAGACTTAAAGACAGGAAGACAATATCAAAAGCTTTTCCAACCGGGAAATACTTCTCTAACTTTAGAGCAGAAGTAGTTGCACTCTATCAAGCACTGAAAACCTTCACCGAACCAGGACTGACAAGACCAAAGAAGATAGCTATATTCACATATTGCAGATCCTTGCTGGATTCAATCCAGAGCAACAGAAATGAAATCCTTCTGCACAACATCAGACATGAACTAAGACATATCCAAAAATCATCAGCTATTGCACTTTGATGGATACCATCACACTGTGGAATCATGGGAAATGATAAAGAGGATGATCTGTCAAAAACAGGAAGCGAAATGGAACAACACAGACACCAACTGTCCTACAGAGAAGCAAAAACAATAATCCAGAACACATACACAGCAAAGTGTAAGAAACAAATGGAAGTGGAAGACAAACATGATGTAATACATCACTTCCAAAGATATCAACAGACCACACTATTTCGATTTAGAACAGGCCACTGCAGACTGTTGGGTCACCTTTACCGATTGAGGATCTCATACTCAGATGAATGTCTATATGAATCCGGAATCCAGACTCCTGAAAACACACTTCAGGATTGCCCAAAATACAAAGAGCAGAGACAGCAGACTTGGCCAGAGGATACAGACTTGAGGCAAAAGATCTTCTTCTTCTTCTGCGTTCAGCATGTGGTCATGCTATACCGTCAGACCTATCGTCAAGACGAAGTCCACTGTCTTCTCCAGGTCAGAGCGGCTGCCCCATAGCTTTTGCCTCAAGTCTGTATCCTCTCCAGGTTGGCAGAGGCACCGGTCGCTTGGGTGGGCCCTTTCGAGGCAAGGGGCCCGGCTCCGCTCCTCTCCGGTTTTCGCTGATAGGAGCGACGCCATGATGACAGGGTTGATTGTCGCATGACCACATTTCTGTAAAAGCGTGTGTGCCCTAATTTATCCCAGTATCTGCGCCATCGCTGGCTAACACACTCCGTCTTCGGCAGGCTGGGTTGTGATTTTTCTGTCTGGCTTGTCTCCCCTAGCCTTTCTATCTTCTGATGGTGATTGCAAGGCAGCAATTTAAGAAAAAAATCAAAAAAATCCCCCCTCCCCTAGCACGCTCCTGACTTGGAGTTAATAACTCCATGCCAGCAGCTCATACTCGCTTGAAGCTGCCCGTCACTGGACACATGGGGTATTTCAGTGAGGATATCAGTCTGTGCTGATATCCCGCCCCGTCCTGGTAGGCAGCAACACCAGTTTGGTCTGCGGCTGCTTAATTGCAGCAAGCACTCCATATATGGACATATATGGAGTGCCATCCGCCACCTGTGGACGCGCCTGGTAGGGGTCGGCAGCCCCCCCCCCCCCAGGGGCAAAAGCTCTGACCTGGGGAAGACAGTGGATTTCGTCCTGACAATATAGCATGACCGCAGAAAAGGAACAAAACTTACGGTGTAATAGAAAGTGTATGGTTGATGTCAACTTTTGTCAGGCCCCCAATGAACAACTGTCACACATGTCCACATCCCCTCCTAATTGTTGACGTAATTTAAGGACAGCCCTATACATTGTCATACACAGAACATAACGGCACAACTTTTAGTCAATACACAAATGCACTTACTTCAGTAATATCCACAAGGTAGACAACTGCAAAGTTTTTCATCTTGTCTGCACACTTGTACAGTGTTTCATCCATAACCATACAAGTTGGATCCCAGTCATGACCAAATCGTATAACAACTACCCTGTCCTCCTCTGAAAGTATGGCTTGATCCACCTGCCAGCCATTGTGTAAGTGCTGAAGCATGTATGACATGGTAGCTTGTGGAGTTGTCTATCAGTCATACAATGGAAAAATTAGCTGCAGCACCTTCCTGCCTCAGCAGTTACTTAAACTGGGATATATCTGTCTGGGCAGGCAAAAACAATATTCAGAAAAATGAAAAATATATTGTGTAATATGACCTTGTCATTAGAGGTGAGAAAGAGAGTTCTGCAGTGCTGTATAACTCCTATACTAACATATGGATGTGATTCTTGGACAATAAACAAACAAGTAATTGGGAAATTAGAAGCAGTAGAGATGTGGTTCTACAGAAGAATGCCATGGAGTGCAAGAAAAACTAATGTGGAAGTGTTGAAAGAGTCAAATGCAAGACAGAGCTAAGTCAATAATATAAGAAAAAGACCATTTTTTGGTCATGTTATCAGACAAGGAGGTTTGGAGAACATAGTCACAACAGGCAAGACTGAGTTCAACAATGTGAGAAAATATAAGACAGTTTAACAGCCTGGCAATGCAGAAAAACAACAACGATTCTGATACATAATACTGGAAGCAGAACTGTAGAGAGCCATGATCACCTACGCCAGCCGGCATGGCACCAGATGATGATATCTGTCTTCTGGAACTGGGAAAGTAATACAAAAAAATGTGTTCTCTTCATGAGCACGTAAACAATGAACAGATACTAGAATTATCCAGTAATATACAAAATGCTAGCCAAAATTTATTGGCATACAACTATGAAAAAAATTTACGGAAAATTATAAATAAAATATCACTCAGTTCTGAGAATATATGACAGCAGAGTGAAAACTCTTCTGCGTTCATTCACAAATCCCTGAACATTAGCAGGATCTAGGCCAGAGAACTAAAATGACACATTTCTCTTCAGCATGGCTTCTGGGTCACTTTGACCCTATATGGGATGAGATTTTTTCAGTCAACATCACCCTAAAACCTACTCTCTCACATGAAATTGTCTTTGAACACAGGCCACAGACTAATTGTTACTATATGATATTTAAACTAGCATGGTTCGGACATGTATGCAGGCACGATTCCTTGTCAAAAACAATACTGCAGGGAACTGTCGAAGGTGGAAGAAGCAGAGGGGGAACATAAAGGCATGGACAGACAACATGAAGGAATGGACAGAGCAAGATATTTCCACACTCATCCGCATCGCTGAGGATAGAATTCGCTGGACTCTGTGTGCTGAGGCATCCAATGTGGTACTCCTACAACCCTGAAAGGTTACAGGTTTATTGATTGATATGATTATTTAATATACCACTTTTATGCAGGATTTTTCCTGCTGTTAGTTCTGTATATTGTTAGCATTTAGTTCTCTATTAAATCTCCTTGTGAAACGTTGAACCTGACATCTGTACTCCAATACATGCCATACTCAGACAGAATATGTTTCTATCAACGCATCATACATGATGACGAAGAAAAACTGCAACCGCACATCAACTCATTATCAAGAATATGAAATAAATACAACATATGTATTAACACACAAAAGACCAAACCTATGCAAATCAGATCATTTAAATATCCAAATAGAGAACACAAAATTAAAACAAGTCAAAGAGTTCAAGTTTCTAGGAAGTATCTTCACAGAAAATAGTCTTCTTAGACTTGATAGAGAGAGAAACAAGATGTCAAATGGCAAATGCTGTGACATATCAGCTGTCACCTTTGCAACTGCACCCACAAATCAACATAGAAGAAACAAATGATTAGGAGCATCTTTATACCAACACTATAAGCTACCAATGCCAAACTGGCAACTGACATATAGACATAAGAGAAAGATATAAATTTGCGAAAGAGTCAGCAGACTCAACCAAATGCGCAGTGAGAACATTAGAAAGATAATAGGTATAACACCATGCATCAAACATATAGAGAAACAACATATAAAATGGTTTAGACATATTATGAAGATAAACGTTTTATGTTAATAATGTTGTTTCCAATTTTAATTACATTTTAGCAAATTTTGTTCAACATACATAGTGCCAATTGTCTATCCCCAGATGGTTTGTTATCCACTCTTGCCATTAAGCATAGGGGGTGATTGGAACTCGAGCTTGTGTTCCAAGTCCAGATGTATCGTCTCAACTGTGCTATGATCGTGTTTGTTAAAGATGTCCGTTACGTTTTCTACCCATCTTTTTCGTGGCCTTCCTCTGGCTTTGTACTCTGATCTCATTTGATTACAGGCAACTTGTCGTGATCAATGCATTCCTATCATTCTCATATGTGGGCCACACTACCAACACAAAGATATCTACTGATGTTTATAAAAATGGTGCCAATATGAGGGCCGGTCAATTTCTAGTATAGGTCTCCGTTGTGACCTCTGTTCTACTTTCGAGATATTACCTAACCGTTGCAGTGTTAGATAAGTGCGTACGATTATAGATTTTGGTAAAAGGGGTTTAAAGGATTAGAATTAGTTTATAGATTTTTTTTGGGAGGGGAAGAAAGATTAGAATCTGTGTTTAGAATTAGTAATTAATTCTCTAAGAATTCTTGTCTAAGGTGTGAATCGATATGATTGGTTTTTCAAAGGAAATCCTTAACGTTATATAGCCCAATGGTGGACGAAACAGCATTTTCGCCCAAAATTCTACTAATCACGCTGCAAAGGTCAGGTAATACCGCGAAAGTAGAACAAAGGTCACAGTGGAGAATCAAACTAGGATTCAGCATAAAATCATTATTAGGCCTAATTAAATGCATGGTGAATTTCTAGTATAGGTCTCCGATGGGCTATAACTTGTGCACTGTTGTTTACATTAACGTCACAAATTTCTCTTGAAAAACCAATCATATCCTTTCACGCCTTAGACTTAATTCTTAGAGAATTAATTATTAATTCTAACTAAACCCTTCTCCCCCTCCCCAAAAATATATATAAACTAATTATAATCCTTTTACTTAAACACCCCCTCCCCAAAATATATAATGATAATCATAATCTTACTCAACTTACCTAACCACACTGCAAACGTTAGGTAATATCTCAAAATTAGAACAAAGGTCACAACGGAGACCTATATACTAGAAATTGGCCAAACTCATTTCAAACAAGTATTGTTAGGCCTAGTTAATTACTAAAACTTTACCACTACGTTTCACGTCTACAGTTACAGTACTTTACTTTTACTTACAAGTCAGTTTCAGTTACAGTTGAGTGAGGTGGTTACAACTCGCAGAAAAGACTAGACTCGTCAGCAGAGTAATCAACTCGTTTCGTTTAACAATGGCAGCACATCTAGTATATTCAATATTATGTATTGGTATATTATATATATATATATGTATATATCAACGCACACAAATTATGAGGATATTTAAATTCAGTGTCTGCCTTATTTATAATTACAAACACCGGGAAAATATGCTGCATTTAATTATTGTGTATGAATTGATGTACACGGATTGCCAGATTTATTTTCGAAATAAATGTCGCACCAGAAAAATGCACAAAAAAGTTAAACTAATTTACACTAGTTTTCATGCTCTGTTAGATGGAAAATCATCTCACTACTGTTCTCCTCACTTGACAAAGTGGCATCTTCAGCATAAACCTTGTCAGTCGAAAAGTCTTTTAGCATTTTTTAAATGTTGGATGGAAGTCCTTACAACATTTGTTTGAAAGTAATAGAGCTGCCCTTATCCGTATAATTGCATTAAGTAAATTCAGTTGCATCTTGTTAATTGTCTTTACTGAGGTCACTAGGGAGAACATTCACTCAACTACAATATTACTAACTGGGGTTATCAAGCACATACGGGCAAAAGTTGCGTTTAGGTATCCTTAATAGTGCATTTACAAAGTTTACAATATTCTGATCCATCATATGCCATTTTTCATCCTCATGTAGTGTTAACCCCCCCCCCCCCCCCGTTACTATTGTATTTACGACTGCTATCATATGAAACTTTTCATTTCTTTGATTACGTGGCCATTAGTGAAAATGATAAATTATCTGTTAAAACATGTGTATCAGCACACTAGCTAAATAAGGAACGTTAAAAAACTAAGTAAAAATGCACTTTGTTATAAATGTGTGATTTGATAGCACTACATCTAACACACACAAAACACACCGAAGACGGATGTGTCGGGCCATTGGTACAAATAAAACACAGCGCATTTACATTCTGTGGTCTACATCCTGCTGGAAATCTAGAATGAATAATGGTCCTGCTACAAGAGATCTTGTACAATGGGTTTTAGATGAAAAAATGCTGTCAGGGAACGAGCGTCTACGGGAAAACTCAATCATCTCAGAGGACTTGTCGAGAAAATCCTCGTAATCGCTACATAAGCGACGCAGACGAAGAAGCTGGGAGTACAGCAGAGAGTTGCGACAAGTGGGAGGATGAGAAGAAGTGTAGAGCAGAAAGCCATGTGCATCATTAGGTTATAGTAAACGGATGTGCTACGGAAAGGGGAATGAATGATGTCAGGGAAGTTGACAGAGGTAGTGTAGATGTTAGATGTAAATTGAATAGCAGGGTTGAAGGTTGCTAACAAAACCTAACCAGAAGGTTGATAACAGCACTGTGAAAACACTTATCCTTAACAACCACCTTCCTACCACTGCCAAGGCTCTTTGCATCGATCAAAGCTGTTTAGGCAGACCTGTTTTCTATATGCTGCCTAAAATCCATAGGCATCGAATCCGGGTAGACCTATTGTTTCTGCTTGCTCTTGTCCCACTGAGTCTATCTCCGACTTCCTTGACAGCATTTTCCAGCCCTTTGTCGAACAACTGCCTTAATCTTGAAAGACGCTAAGCATTCCCTGACCATTTTTTCTTCCGTCCAGTTGTCTTCTGACAGTACCTATCATCTGTTCTTGCTTGATGTCTGTTCTTTGTACACTTCTATACCTCATACAGATGATTTCAGGGCTCTGCAGTTCTTTCTTGACAAGAGTCCCCATTCCTCTGTATCCACTTCTACTCTTATCCGCCTTGCTGAATTAGTTTTTACATTCATCTCTTTTGAATTTGATGGACACTTTTACGATCAGATCAGTGGCGTTGCCATGGTAACCAAAATGGGACCTAGCTATGCGTGTCTGTTCATGGGACATCTTGAACATCTAGTTTGGTCTAGTATGATGGCCCGTTCCCATCTCTTTTCCACAGATACATTGACGATGGGATAGTTATCACCGACAAGTCCGAAGTGGCATTGTCTCGCTTCATCAACGTCATCGGTAGTTTCAACCCTACTATTCAATTTACATCCAATATCTCCACTACTTTTGTCAACTTCCTTGACATAATTGTCACCATTCATCCCCCTTACCTTAGAACATCAGTTTACTATAAACCTACTGATGCACATGGCTTTCTGTTCTACTATTCTTCTCGTCCTCCCGCTTGTCGCAACTCTCTGCCGTATTCCCCAGCTTCTTCGCCTGTGTCGCTTATGTAGAGATTACGACGGTTTTCTCGACAAGTCCTCTGAGATTATTGAGTTTTTCCGTAGTAGCTCGTTCCCTGATAGCATTCTTTCATCCGCGTAGCTCCGTGTGCGCCAGTTGGCAAACAGTACATAGGGGAAACCGGCTTAAGATTGAACGATCGATTTTGTAACCATATTCATGCCATCAAGCACAGAACACCCACTCCTATGGCCACTCACTTCAACGGAGTTAGTTTTCATGGTGCTTTTGATATTCAGGTCACAGCCATCAGATCCTGCACCACCGATGATAGATCTAGGTACGCTCTAGAAAATCGTCTCATTTTTGAATTGGGTACACTCAAGCCTTTTGGACTCAATTCCGACCACTCTTATGTCTAGTACTGGGTTGTGTGGTCGTCATTTACTCATTTTTTGTTCACTTAGTTTCCATGTATATTTACGTTTTTTATGTACTTCCTGACCTTTCGTCATCTCATTTCCATATTTTGATGTTTTGTGTGTATCTTGATAAAGACCTTTTGGTTGAAACGTTGAATATGATTTGTGTATTGTAATTTGTATGTTTTCTTGTGTGCACATCATTACCCACTAGTTTTAGTTATAGTCTGTCGTGTCTGATTGAAGCGATTAAAAAAATAAAACCTGTGTTTTACGTAAGTACAAAAATGCCAAACCAATTTTCATGATGCCAAATAGTGAATACACTTGAAAAATATCAAATTTGTCGAATTTGACATTAAAAATGCCAATAGGGCAAATCAATGCACGTCTGATTTCTTGCATAGGAGAGTTTGTTGGGTTCGGAAATATTTTTACTTCACTTATTAGTTTTGATTATAATTATCAACCTTGTAGATATAAGGAATAGATATGAACATATAATGATATAATGCATGGAACAATACATAAGGGAAAATCCAGAAGAGAAAATAGACAATAAATGGGACAGCCGAAGCAAAGGTATTCAAACATCAAATGAAAATTTACCAAAAAGAAAATCCAAGAACAAACATGGATGACAGATGAAATATTAGAGAAAATGCCAGAAAGAAAGCTAAAAATACCCCAAAATACTCAATTATAGACAATGAAATACGAAACATGTGCAGAACAGCGAAAAAACAATGGCTAGAAACAAAATGCAATGAAATAGAGATGTCAATACAACAGAGGACATAATTAATGCATAAAGGAGATAAGGCATAGGGCCTATCATATATTTAAAAAATCCTATAAATAGGGGTGGTTGCATTAAAGATAAAAATGGAAAATAATATTTGATAAAACAGAAGTACTTAAAGATGGGCAGATTATGTGACAGAACTGTTTGACAACCAACGGAACAAAAAGCCTACAATACATAACAATGATGGACCAGCAATACTGAAAGCAGAATAAGAAAGTATTTTATATTGACATGTGACATTATTAATATTTTACTCATATTAGGAATCCTGGGGGGGGGGGGGGGGGCTACCGACCCCTACCAGGCGCATCCACAGATGGTGGAGGGCACTCTATAAATGTCCATATATGGAGTGTTTGCTGCAATTAAGCAGCCGCGGACCAAACCGGTGCTGTTGCCTACCAGGACGGGGCGGGATATCAGTCGGTGCTGCTATCCCCACTGAAATACCCCATGTGTCCAGTGACGGGCAGCTTCAAGTGAGTATGAGCCACTATAAGCTCACGCTGCTGGCGTGGAGTTATCAACTCCATGCCAGGAGCGCGTTGGGGAAGGGGGGGATTTTTTTTTTTCTTCAATAATTGCTGCCTTGCAATCACCATCGGGAGATGGAAAGGCTATGGGAAACAACCCTGACAGTAAAATAGGAGAAGGCCACTCCACAAACCTCCGATGTCTTGCGGGCAGTGCTAGGATGTCCAAGAACATGGATAGGAAGACTCCATAACTTCCCTCACCGAAGACGGAACATGTCAGCCTGAATAGGCGTGGGTACCCAGCAATGGAAATGGGACATGTACGCATTATACAGTTAATGACTATGCTCGGATTCGTTACACGAAATTGGGCTGCCCCTGTGGTTCATCGCCAGGCAGGAGGAGCTCCGGACCCCCAGCCTCGAATGGGTCCACCAAAAGCTACTGATGATGACTCTGCATATCGGGGACCCGGGATTAAACAGAGTAGAGCAACCGGCCAAACCAATCATGACAACAAAAACACAATCAAAATTATGCAGTGGAACAGTGAGGGTGTGGCTAAGAAGAAACTAGAACTGCAGAATTTCCTTCAAAAGCAAAAGATTGATGTCTTGTGCATTCAGGAGACACATCTTAATGACAGCAACAGATTCTCCATCAGAGGCTTTGAATGCTTCAGATTAGATAGATTAGGCCACAAAGGAGGGATCATCACAATGGTACGAAATAACATACCTACTACAGAAATCGCACGTAACCCAGAGGACTCAGAACATCTCACCATCAAATTACATACAACCCCAGAACCACTGATTATCACAAATTTCTACTGCCCAAACAACAAAAAATTACACCTCAGGACAATACCTCTCACATCATCAAATCATATTATAGTTGGAGATTTCAACAGTCATTCCCCAAGCTGGGGTTACCCAACTATGGACTTGAGAGGAGAAGAAATAGAAGACTGGATGATAGAAAATAGGCTAATCCTTATAAATGAACATCTATCAGAGCCAACCTTTTACTCCAGACGATGGAAATCTCAGAGCACTCCAGATCTTGCCATTGCAACAGAGGACATCCAACGTGTGACAGAAAGAGTAGTGGCACAACAGCTTGGTGGGAGTGACCACAAGCCCGTAATATTAACAATAAAAGGGAACCACAAGACAGAAAAGCAACAACACAAAATCATTAGCTGGAACTACAAAAAGGCTAACTGGGACACTTACCAACGCCTTACAGAGGAAAAACTACTAACACATCTTACAGCAAGAAATATACAGAAAGATGCAAAATGAATAACAGGAATAATCCTGGAAGCTGCCAACAACAGTATACCTAGAGGAAGAAGACAAAACTACAAACCCTTCTGGAACAAAAAACTCCAGGCTATGCATGATGAAGCCTCTGCTGCAAGATCCAAGATGGAAACTAGACCAACAGAAACCAATATCATTGAACACAATAGACTGCAAGCAATTTTCAGGAGAGAAAAGCTAAACAGCATTAGATCCAGCTGGAAAGAAAAAACAGCAACACTCAACATGGAAAAAGACTCAACAAAAATGTGGAAACTTATCAAGTGTCTCAATGAAGAAAACAACCCCAAAGTAGTATCATCATAGAAGACAAGGGGAAGTCCTACACTGGCACACAAGCTGCAAATATTCTAGCAGACTCCTATGCTGAAGAAAGCAAAATTAAGATAACTAGAACAAGAACTGCTGAAGTAAGACGAGAGACAAAAACCTTGTAAATAAACATCAACCTTGCCCAGGCACAATGACCTCACCTTTTCACAAATCAGAAAACATGGCAATTCAAAATCTGAAAAAGAAGAAAGCCCCTGGACCCGATGGAATCACAAATGAAAAGCTCCAACACCTAGGTCCTGTGGGTAGAAGCAGAATCCTAGACATTTTTAATGAATCATGGGCGCAAGGGATCTTCCCAGAAGAATAGAAAGAGGCAGAAATAATTCCAATTGCCAAGAAAGAAAAACCAACAAAACAAGTTACCGCCATATCAGTCTACTTAGTTGCTTAGGAAAGGTCATGGAAAAAATGGTGAATAACAGACTCTTAAACTTCCTGGAGGAAAACAATCTTCTAGATGACTGCCAATCAGGCTTCAGAAAACACAGATGCACTGAGGACCAAACAACATACCTTGCCCAGGAAATAGAAGATGCTTTCCAGAAAAAATAAAAACTCCTAGCCACCTTCTTTGACCTCACAAAGGCCTTTGACAAAGTCTGGAAAGAGGGGCTATTGCTAAAACTTGCCCAGAAAGGAATCAGAGGCAAAATGTTTCAGTGGATAAAAAGCTTCCTACGAGGCAGACATGCAAGAGTCAAACTCTAGGGAATGAAAAGTAAAATGGTCAACATAACAGAAGGTGTCCCACAGGGAGGAATTCTGTCCCCCACACTCTTTATAGTTTTTATAGACGATCTGCCAAAACTATTCACACCATATGTACATAGAGCTCTCCATGCAGACGATCTTGCTATCTGGACCCAATCAGAATACATTAGAGTTGCAAAAGTTAGAATGCAGGAGGCAATAAACAAAGTTGAAGAGTGGGCAAAAACCTGGGGTGTTCAAATAAACAAAAGTAAGACCGTCACTACACTTTTCACCCTCTCCACAAAGCCTGAAAATTATACTCTCACTCTAGACAATACCCCACTCCCAAAAGAAAACACCCCAGTCTACCTGGGGCTAAAATTTGACAAAAGACTTACTTGGGGATCACACATTGAAGAGACAGAAAATAAAGCCACACGCAGACTACAAATAATGAAAAAACTATCTGGGACAGATTGGGGAGCCAACATAAAAACCATAAGACAAGTCTATGTAGGTCACATTCGTCCAACTCTGGAATATGGATTGACCACATATGCAACAGCAGCAAATACCAATCTTCAAAAGCTGGACAAAATTCAAAATGCAGGTCTCCGAATCATAACAGGAGGACTAAGGAGCACACCTATAACATCAATGGAAGCAACAGCAGGATTACAAAACCTAATAGACCGCAGGGATGAGAAAATCACAATAATGACAGAAAAATTTAGATGCCTTAAACATCACCCTATGCATGAAAAAACAAAAGAACTAACAAAAAACAGACTGAAAAGACCAAGCTTCAATCACCTATCAAAAAAACTTATGAAAGCCAATAAAGAAGTAACCAGCAACAATCCGGATGAATGGGAACAGCTAGAAGCATATTGCAACATCACAAACACTTCACCCATATATACTGCAAAACTTACAATACCAGGCATTGAGAGCAAAACTATGGAAACCCCTACTGCCCTTAAGGCAAAAACACTTGATCACCTAGACACCAATACCCTACCACACAGTGGATTCATGTCTTCACAGATGGATCATCAGAGGGTGCAGTAAAGAAAGGAGGAGCTGGGATACTAATACTCATACCAAACACCCCAAAACTAGAACTCTCAATCGCTACTGGCAAATTATCAACAAATTACAGGGCAGAGCTACAAGCAATCTTGGAAGCATCAAAGGCTCTAGAGGAACGAAGGCTCAAAGGAGCTAACATAGTCTTCTTGTGTGACTGCATGTCAGTACTCCAAACCATCCAAAAGGAACCTAAAGATCTCCTAACAAAAACAACTGTAGAACTTCTAAATCAACTATCTGCCAACAATAAAGTTGTGCTGCAGTGGATCCCTGCACACAGTGGAATAGCAGGAAATGAAGGACCTGACAGACTGCCAAAAGCAGGTGCAAAAAAGGAACAATTCCAGCACAGAATATCACTGACTGAAGCAAAAACCCTCATGAAAGGAAAATACAAACATACATGGAGTCAGAGAACAGGCAGTAACTTTCCACAGGACCCTATTCTAAAACTAAACAGGTCACAACAAACCACAATTTTTAGACTTCGCACAGGACACTGCAGACTACAAGCACATCTCCACAAAATTAAGGCTGCCCAAACTGACCAATGCCCATGTCAAAAGGGTCCCCAGACTCCAGAACATATTCTGCAGACATGCCCACTCTTTGATGACGTGAGAACCAAAATATGGCCTCAAGAGACAGATCTGAAGGTGAAGCTGTGGGGCAACCGTGAGGACCTCCTGCTGACGACTGAATTCATGGAGGCGGCCCACCTTCCTGTATAGACTTATGAGCATAGGAAACTGATCGCAGAAGAAGAATATTAGGAATGATTGACAAAATAGAATAAGCTTAAAAAATATTGAAACATGATGTTTAGTAATAGATACATTTTGTATTTCAAAAGAGGGATCTTCGTACAAAGTTAAAGACCTCTTTTTTTAAAAAAAATGTACGCTCTTTGGGTTATGTAAACAAATTTAGCTTGAAAGTGGGTTACTGACAAGAAAGGCTGGGATCCTTGTCTCGGGGAAACTAATGTACAGTCAGTCATTTGCAGTGTTCAGGCTTCAAGTGCTTCTCAGTTTCCACTTTCCAGAGAGTTCACTGATTGTTGGTTTGGTTGTTGGGGTATTACAGAGACCTTTTGACATACTTTTCTAATAATATGTCCTTATGTTTATTACTTATTCTTATGGTCCTTATGTTTATTACTGAACAGATATCCACTATTCCTGGAGACTTGAACTACGATATCTATCCAAGCCTGCAAATGGGTAAGGGTTTGGTACTAAACCTCCCAACCCCCTCTCCCGGATGGGTATGGGTTGTGTACTCAATCCCCCTTCACCCTTAAGAAATAAAATATGGCTTTTAGTACTATGAATTTAGCCAAATGGTGGGTAAAGACATACTCCCCATCTTTTAACGATATATAACGATATTGCGTTTGATATGGTCAAAATAGTGTAGTTTCTGTTAAGAACCATGCAGTTTAGCCAGGTTTCTTTTACATTAATTTCTCTCAGGATGCTATAGGCCTATTGGTAATCTTTATGGTCCATGGTATTCTGAGGATTTTTCCATAAGATTTTGTTTCAAATACTATTTTATTTTTCCTTTTCAGGCTGTCAACATACTGGCAGTGCACCAATTATGAACTTTGTATATATACCTAGTCTATCATAGAAGATATCGAAGACAAATAAACTGAGTATAAATTGATAATACAATTGGAGGTAATTATAATAACACAGTTCTACTGTGGAACTTGCAGCACAACATACTTCACGCTCCCTGGTGGAAATCACACAATATATTCGTTGTGGTTATATGAGAGCGAACGCAGAAGAAGAAGAAGGAGGTAATTATGGCAGGATTACCTGAACTTTGACCTGAAAAGAATATTTAGTTGAAAATATGAAAATTTAGATGTAGACACAATAATAGGAATTAAACATGCAGGGACTACACAAATTGAAATTTAAAACGCTCGTGTGTTGCCAGGGCCCGAAAGGGGAGCAAAGAATAGCAACATTGTTTACCTTCCACGCATGTTGTAAAAAGCGACTAAGGAGGTTATGGGATGGAGTTGGCTGTCCCATCCCATATAGGGTCAGTGACCCAAAGCCATACTGAAGTCGGATGTGTTAGGCCGACAGGCGCAGATATCGCAGCAATGCTGTAAACCATGACACAACGCATTCCGTTCTCTGGACTACAACCTGCTAATCTGCAGGAGTTTGAGAACGAACGCAGAAGAAGAAGAAATTTAAAAAACAAAGGAACAAAACACAAATGATTTTTTTTTCTTTTATTATCTGTACTTAAATGCAAATAATAAAAAAATCATGACAACAGATAAAACCTGACAAATAGTCATAGTTTATAAAAAAAAGAACAGGAAGATGTAATTCATCTTCTTCTTCACAGTTGAACATGTCTACATAGAAAATCTGACTTTCTTGATAAATGTTGCTGTAAACGGGTTCCATTGTTGCTAGTATACCTCTTGACCAAGTATGTGACTAGAACTCTGACTTCAGCACTAGCATCTGTGTTTGCTTGGACAAGATTGTGGTCCTGCTCAATGTAAGGGGTCAGTATTAGTTTTCAGCCACTATTGGCTGGACCCCATTTCTATGTCAACAAGCTGGCCTTGATGGATGGGAAGATTTCATTAACTTTAAATATTTTGATACAAATATTTGCTGGAATGGAAATCAACACAGAAAAGAACAAGATCTTGGTTAACAGGAGAGACACAGAAGAACAGATCAATATCATGATGAATGAATATAAACTTGAGGAGGTGAATACCTTCAAATACCACAGATCTAGCATATGCAATGAAGGAAAATGCAAAGCGAATTAAAAATAATACTGGAGATGGCTTTAGCCATTTCAAGGCTAAACTTGATTTGGAAAAGTAACATCAGTATTTATCTATCTATCTATACGCTGTATCCCTTGTTTGCTTTGCAGCATCAGGGGTAGAAGAGTTCTCTGGAGATAGCAACTTCCGGTTGATGGCGGGTTACTTTCTCCCTGCCGATAAAGAAGTAAAGTTTCTGTGTTTTCTAGATGGACTATGTGATTTCTTTTCTGAATGTGACAGATTAGAACATGGTTTAACCATTTGTAGTCACTGAAATGACACTGACTGGCTTAGCGAACCGACAGTGTAGAAACTAGTACTAGTAATACCGCTTGTTGGAAACAATGATGAAGAGTAGCATCAGTGTTAGAGTGAAAATCAAACTTTATAATTCACTAGTGCTTTCTATTTTGTTGTATGGTTTTGAGAGTTGGACACACTGTGGACATGGTGAGACGACTACAGGCTTTAGAATACAAATGTTACAGACGAATTCTACGAATTTCCTATAGAAAGCATAAGACAAATGTGTACATAAGAAATACAATAGAGATATATACAGGTCCACAGGAACCATTGCTGTCAATAGTGAAATGATGGAAACTAGCATGGTTTGGACATGTATGCAGACATGATTCCTTGTCGAAAACAATACTAAAAAGAACTGTCACGGGTGGAAGAAGCAGAGGAGGACAAATAAAGATATGGACAGATAACATCAAGGAATGGACAGGACAAGGTTTTTCCTCACTCATCAACATCATTGAATATAGAGATCGCTGGAGAACTCTGTGTAGTTGAAGCATCTAATGCTTTACGACTCTGACGGGTTTATAGATAGATCAACAGTTGAGAAGATTGTGCAGCAAAAATCAAGAGAAGAATTGCAATAGCAACTTCAAAATCAAAGTACAAATTAAAAATCTTTGGTAAGGCACCAAAGGTAAAGCTAAATTATATCTGATTCGAGCAAGCATATTTTCAATATTAATTTATGGCTTTTAAACATTAATATTTTATAGCAAAGAGAATTAGTTTTTGAAATGAGATGCACAGAAGGATTTTCAGCAGCCAAAAATATGAACAAAGAAATGTGTTAAGAATCATTATTAACAAATGCCATCTCCGCAACAAAGGTTGGCTGCAACAAATCTCCAACATCCCCTGTCTCTTGTTTTTGTGGTGTACTCTGCTAGACTGTAACCTTTCCATCTTGTGATGTTACTCTCCCACTAGTATCTCTGTTTACCTCTTTACTTGCTTCCCTTTAACTTTACCCTCAAGTAAGGTCTTCAATAAGGTCTTTTAATGTGTTCAAAATATTTTATTTGTCTGATCTTTATTTCTTTTAGTAATTCTTTCTTCATATTAAGTGTTTTTAACACCTCTTTATTTGTTTTCATCTCTTTCCATGATGTTCTCCCTATTCTCCTATATACCCACATCTCAAAGGCATCAATTCTGTCTTCTAATTGTTTATTTAGTGTCCATGTTTCTGAGCCATATATTAATATAGAATAGATGTAGCATTTTATAATTCTCAGTTTTAACTTGTTTGTAATTTGTTTAGATGTTACTATTTTCTTCATGTCATTGTAGGTACTTTTAGCCATTCCTATTCTCCTTTTAACGTCTGTTTCACATCTGCCATCATTTGTAATTATGTGTCCAAGATATTGATATTGTTTTACTTGTTGTAGTTTCTCTCCATGTAAGTTTATGTTTAGTTCTTGTTCTTCTGTGTTTTTTCTGATTATCATGATGTTAAAAATATTAAATGTCAAATAGGGTTGGTTCCCAAACAAAATATTATAAGAAAGCTGAGTACTTGTTAAGCCATATAAAGAGACACCACATAGACAAATTAACAATGGAAAGTATGATTGCTGGTAACGGTGGTAAGTGATGCCCACGACGATGATGATTAAGAGATATCTCAGATTTCTTTCTCTTTCTGTGTTCCTTGGTCTAGGAGGATACGCACAAGCACTCAGTTACTCCACATCACAAGGGCTAATGCTGCACCTACTTCGGTGGACTTGGACTGCTTTCTGTTTCGGTGTTCTACCCACAGATAGATTGCCGTACTGGATTAGAGTGATCTATCAACACGTGACCTCTATCACCCAAACTGTCTGTTATCCAATAATACCTGGCCTGCAGCTTTCATCAATGTAAAGCTTTTTTGCATCCCTGCAACTTTTATCCAAGCAAAATTACCATCAATTATGGGAGCACTTAGCAGTAGACGATTAAGATGGTTGGGTCATGGGAAAAGAATTAACAGCAACTGTATCTCACAGCAAGTATTGTTTGGCAAGATTCCGGAAGGGAAAAGAGTGAGATGCAGACCACTCATGAGATGCACAGACATATGTAGGACCTCTATGAAAGACTTTCTTTTGACCACAAATGCTGGAAAAATGTGGCAGAGGTCCAAGTTATGTGGAGGTCAACATTGGGCATAGGTGCAGTAACATTGAAACACTTTTGAGGGACAGACTAGAACACAACACACATGCAAAGAAAGCAAAGGTCAATGTAAAATAGCAATGCCTAATGCTACAATTAACGCTACCTAAACATACGAACCTGCTAAATAACTTTTTAAAAGATGAAAAAGGCCACTCAATACAGTAAGTGTTCAGGTGGCCAGAAAAAACAATTTAAGGACTACGTAAAGACATTTGTCGAGCACTGTAGGCATGACTGAGTTCTTGGTAAACCAAAGCTCTTAACCATCCAGCCTGGCATAGTCAGACCAGTACAGATATCAAAAGCTTTGAGCATAACAGAAAACTACAGGTGACTCGAATGAGACAAAAACGAAAGAGATCAGGCTGAATTCCCTAATATCAAGATCTACTACATTCCTGCTAACACTGCAACCAGGTTTTTCTAGAGCCTAGATTTATACAACTAGCTGCGATATCTGCACCTTTTGGCATGACGTATCTGACTTAGCATGGTGTTTAACTTAGTTAAGCCACCTCCAACAACTCCTTAATTGCCTCTTATGACATGCATGGCAGATCAGTGTTGCTATTCTTTGCTCTCCTTTCAGGTCTCAGCAACACATGTGCAGCTTATCTCAGTCAAATCTAATTGGCTACTTCTGCCCAACTAATATCTTCTACTACTTCTGCATTCTCAAACTCCTGCATATTAGCAAGATGTAGTTAGAGAACAGATGTGTTATGTCATTGTTTACAGCATTGCTGAGTTATCTGCACCTTTCAGCCTGACACATCTGACTTCAGCATGGCTTTGGGCCACTTTCACCCCATATTTGATGGGATAGCAAACTCCACCCGATAACCTCCTCAGTTGCCTCTTATGACATGTGTGGAAGGTAAATAGTGTTGCTTGCTCCTCTCTTGGATCCTGGAAACACTTGAGCATACCAAACTAATAGTTCTCTTGCTACCATACAAGAACATTGTCAAATACAATAGCACAAGGATGAGCTCATTAGAATACAATTGTGGATGCATAACACAAATATTTCGAGTATGAGAATAGAGATAGAGGAAGTGAAAGAAGTGCTAACTTGGCTAGCAGCACAACCACAGATACACAGTAATATATCAGAATTACAGAGCAAGATATAATGATGACAGGAAAAGAGTTGTTCACCCTTAATGATGCCAGTGTGCAAAGTATCGGATGAATACTTTAGATCTATTATCCAGGTCATGTGGTAGTCAGAGGCAATGAAAAAGCTGATGCGCTTGCAGGAAACGATATAGTGGATGGCAAACTCTACTCTTCTGTGTCCCTTCTCAAACTCCTGCAGATTAACCCTAAAATCTGAGATGTTGGGCTATTGGCACAAATAAATCTGACACAATGAATTCCCATTTTTTTAGACTTTATCCTACTGGAAATCATGAAGGACCTTGTCCTACTATAAGAGAGATCCAGTGGCAGTTGAGAAAAAAAAACAAAAAAAAAACAACTGCAGATCAGAAGTAAGTAGTTAGGAGAGTGAAATGCATTGCTAAGCAAAGCTTAGCTGCGATATCTGTGTCTTTTGGTTTGAGACATCTGATTTCAATATTGCTTCTGGATTACTTTAATGGGATGGGACAGCTAACCCCACCCCAAAACCTCTTCCATCTTCTCTTATAATATGCCTGATAGGTAACAATGTAACTATTCTTTGCTCCTCTTTCAGGTCATGGACGTATTGCACAGAAATGATAAGAAGACAGGTCTGAGTTAATTTTAAGAAGTCGTGGATACATTACAAATTTATGAAGAGGCTGAAACAAATAGAGAAAGTATTGTCTTATCTTAAAATATATGAACAACCAACAACTGACTGACACTGTACATATATGCTCTTAGATGGTTGATGAAATAGAGATCTGAGCATTTATGGGAATGTTTTTAGTGCAATGATGCTGGTTCCTAGAATATTATGAAATATTATTTCCAAGTAGCTTGAGTGCTCTTTTTAGTATCCTTGTAAGTCCGTGCTGTTTGGTTAGAAAGTCCTACTTTTGCTCGCAATTCTTGGTTACTCTGTTCTGCATTTGTCAGTTCCTCATCAAATCTGATTATATAGCAATAGTAAAAAGATTTGACATAAAATGTGAAACAGCAAACTACTTACAGTGGAATTCCTTTATAGCAAAAGTTTAACTAAATTAATGATTTAACAACACTTTTCAACATCATTAATTAGTTTAATTATTTATTTTATATAATTGCATTTAGCAAATTTTGTTTGTTATACATTGGGAACCCATTATAACGAATTGGTTAGGACTGACAGAACATGTAATGACCAAATTTCATTATATACAATTATTACCAGAAGTTATGTTCCTTTGCAATTACCGGGTATATGTTTTTTGTTCAATGTTTCACATGATGTAATCACTGGGTTTCAAGGACCAGAAAATCATGTACCAGTTCCTTGTGGGAATGGGGAAGATATTGTTTAATCACCTTTGACCTTTACTGTTGTTTTTAGTGAAATCCTCTATACCTTTTAAATATTAGTGATGGGAAGGGAGAGGTATGAATTTTTTTTATCTGACTTTGGTTGTGGCTTCTTTTTATGGATGAAAGAGGGAGATGTTGACATATGATGTGTCTTAGGAACAGGAGGATTGTTGTGTCATAGATATTTTGTTTTCAGAAGTTGCTCAGTGACCGTTCACAAATAGACCTGTTGATTCATCTGGTAATCATCCTTTTAAAGTGAGACATTTGATTTTTCCTGTGATTTTCATTGGTCACTTTGTGCCAACAGCCAATGAAAATCTCGGGAAAAATCAAATTGGTCACTTTAGACGAACACCAATGCCACATGCCACATTGGATAAAATACACATGCACCTTCCCATTCCACAATTTTCAGTGTTGTGATCGATCCTTGACTGGTGATTTATCACCTTATCTCCCTTATATCCCCCCCCTCATAATACTGTAAACTATGACCTTCAACAAATCTGTACTAAATAAGACTTTGTCCAAACACAGGTAGCTAGTGATAATTGTGCAGGTACAAAACTCTGAATTTGCACTTTTTACTTGAAGAAATTTTTAAAATAGTACATTATACAGGGATATTTGTTTAAATACATGCATTATAATACATCATTAAAAAAAATTAAGACAGAGAGTTAAAAATTATCAGGGATTTTTCTTCTTCTTCTGCATTCATTCTCAAACTCCTGCACATTAGCAGGATGTAGTCTGAAGAACAGAATATGCTGTGTCATGGTTTACAGCATTGCTGCAATATCTGCACCTTTCTGTCTGACATTTCCAACTTAAGCATGGCTGTGGGTCACTGACTATATATGGGATGGGACTGTCAACTCCATCACATAACCTCTTTAGTCACCTTTTACGACATGCATGGAAGGAAAACAAGGTTGCTATTCTTTTCTCCCATCTCGGGCCCCGACAACTCATGGGCTATAATAAGGGATTTTGAAAAGTGTTGTTAAACAGGAAAATTATTTTTTTGTAAATGGATTAATTGTAATGACATTCCATTGTATAAATATTTTGTTAATCCACACCAATTTATTATAAAGGGATTCCACTTTATCTGTTAAACAAAATAACTGATCATAACAAAGATGAAAACTAAAATATTTAATAATGTTCTTTATGTTCACTGCATGTTCTTTAATTTAATATAAATTTGTATCATCAGCTAGTATTTTATATGCATATAACATTTGCAAGTGGATAATCTGGCCACATAGTCTTACCAGTTGCCCACCAGACAGATTACCATGCAAAAGAAAATTCTAGCAGATGATATGCATATGTAGTGAGGCTTTTCCTCTTATTGAAGCCCCACAGGATGTCATCTATACCAGGCATGTCAAGCATGCGGCCCTTTGCAAGTACGTGTGCGGCTCACACAAAGAATACTGCAATTGTCTCATTTAATTGTGAAACTTGCAGTTTTAATACTTTAAATTGGGTGTAGAAAACATAAATCTGGCACGGTGTCACGTATAAGAAAACAATACGGCTGTTTTAAGCTAGTAAGAGTTTTCTATCTATGACAATTGACCGGAAGTAGCAGACAAGTTGTTATTACCATGTTAAAATTTTAAAACAATAATAAATTGTATCTTGTGGAATCGTGCCGGTAATTATATTATTTGTTTTCATAAAGTACTGCATAAATTGACTCCATTTAAAATGGCTACAGCACCTTCAGCTATGAAGAAAAGGACACTTGATGAAGAAAGGCGAGTATTTCAAGAAAAATGGGAACTACGGTATTTTTGTGCAATGGTAAATGGAAAGATTCATTGTTTAGTATGCAATAACAGCATTGTCATGCCAAAAGAGTACAACTTAAAAAGACATTATGAAACCAGCCATCGATCCTGCGACAAATGTAAGAGCTTAATGGGTGTTTCAAGACTCCAGGAATTGAAGCTAACTTAATACAGCAACAGACATGTTTTACAAAAATAGATCAATCCAATGGCGCTTCCGTTACTGCAAGCTATGAACTCAGCCGAATGGTCGCCATGAGTAGGCAATCTTACAGTGAAGGAGATTTCATAAAGCATTGCCTTGTAAAAGCTGCTGACATTGTGTGCCCACAGAAAGCACAGTTATTTAAGGATATTTCGTTAACCAGGGACACTGTTGCTGGACGGATTGGTGAAATAGCAGATGATTTTAAAGAACAGTCTGCATCATCTAAATTTGAACATTTTTCTATTGCTATTGATGAGACCGTTGACATCACTGGAATAGCACAGCTTGCATTTTTTATTAGGGCCTGTGACAGTAAATTTAATATTTATTAAGAACTGATTGAACTAATCCCAATGCATGAGACAATTGATCCCAATTGATGTGAGTAAACTTGTATGTTTATCTACTGACGATGCTGCGAATATGGTTGGCAGACATAATGGTGTTGCTGCCAAGTTGCGAACAAAAATTGAGAACTCGTATCCAGATTCATTATTTGCACATTTTCACTGCATTATTCATCAGCAAAATTTGTGTTCAAAGATTTTAAAATTGAATCACGTGCTTAGTGTGGTCACAAAAACAGTGAACTTTATCAAATGCAATGCTCTCAACCATCGTCAATTCAGTCAGCTGTTAGAAGACATGGATAGTGAGTTCACCGATATTCCATTCTACACAGCAGTCCATTAGTTGTCGTGTCACAAAGTGCTGAAAAGATTTTATTTTCTGAGACCAGAAATTACTTTATTTTTGGAGATGAACGGTAAAAACACTGATGAAATAAAATATGAAAGTTGGGTCCAGGATCTAGCGCTTGCTGTGGACATTACTGCACATTTAAATGATCTTAATTTGAAATTACAAGGGAAAAACAAACTCATCACTCAGTTGTACGACGATATCAAGTGTTTCATTACAAAACTAAGCTTATGGAAGACACAGTTGTCATGTGAAAATTTGATTCATTTTCCTAACTGCAAAGAACCAGGCCAATGCTGAATCTGTACTTACCTTTGCTAAATATGAGAGTCACCTAGATTTATTGTCAAAAGCTTTCCAGGAAAGGTTTAGTGATTTCTCATCGTTTGAATACCATTTTGCATTATTCTCGGCACAATTCAACTGTGATATTGTCAAAGCAGAGGAAAAACGCGCAGATGGAGCTATAAGAAATGCAGTCTGATTCTACACTCAAAGCAAAGTATCTAGAAGTCGGGATACCCAGCTTCTATTCATACCTTCCTGAAAAGTTTATAAACTTCAGAAAGTTTTTAACTAGGATTGTGGCAATGTTCAGTTCCACCTATGTGTGTGAACAGTTATTTTCCTTCATGAAATTAACAAAAACTTCTCAGAGAACAAGGCTGACCGATGAAGTGTCATCCCTGATGAAGGTCGGAACTGCAAATACATTTCAGTCAGATATACGAAAAATTGTCATGAAAAAGAGGAATCAAACCTCAGGACAAAACACTGATTAAAGAGTACAAATGATTGAATGTTCTTAAATAAATGTTAGATTATAATTGTTATATTTGGCGTTGTGGGGCGTTAGCTTAATAAAACTGCTGTAGTAGGCGTGCAAATTAATTAAATATAATTCAATAAGATTACAGTGTTTCTCAGATTTTTCGGTGTGACCCGCAGGTATACTACAAGTATCTTATGCTGCCCATGGTGCTTTGTGAGTTTGACATGCCTGATCTATACAATTACATTTTACCCCCTATGGGAAGCAGGTTTCTTCTTAATGTATTGCACATCGTCGAGAGTTGGAGCTTTCTGGATTTGAAATAAAGCTCTGGACAAACACCACCATTGCACAAAAGGATACACAATTTCTATTGCTATTAATTTCCAGGGACCAAAACAAAACTGGTAAAAAAATATATATCTACTATAAATGCTCATTGATTTCTATAAATGTCAATCAAATGCGACAATTTTAAAAAGGTTTTTTTTTGTTAGTCATTATAAACAATTTACGGTATATATTCTAAATAAGGTTTTTCCACATGTGTGACAACTGGGATCTGGAACTTCTAGTTCAGGGTGCAAAAGATGGGTTTTCTTTTCAGGCATATCACAGGGGACAAATAAGAAAAGTTTGAGGATAGACTGATAACCTGTCACCTTTGGAAAAAATCATCATTGCCACTTCTTGTCTCAATTTAATCTTTTGTCTTCTATCAAATAATTCCATGAATGATGAGGAGATCCAGGCCAGCTGACATTGCACCTTTGACCTTTTGTGGCAGACTCCTAAGTGATGGGGAATGCTAAATGTGCCATCACTGCCAATGGATCAACAAATTTGACAGAAGAATAATGAGAAAGTTGTTCCAGATGTGTGTACTGTGCTCCTGGCAGGATTTGGTAATCCTGGGAGACTGACACAATGGAATTCCTCCCTTTAGGGACTAAACATGCATCCATAAATATCCCTTACACATCCATGCCTTTGAGACAACCTTTCAAAAGTCAGAATGTCACCTCAGTTATACAACTGAAAAAAAACCTGTGTTTTTATCTGAAAGACTATGCCATGTCAGGAGCTACCTGTTCACAGCATATTATTTAGCATCATTATCAAATAAGGTTTTTCTCCTTTAAAAAGTTGAAAGGTATTCACTACTTACAGCAATTCAAAATGCCCATAACTTTCTTTGTCTGGAGTTCTGTTCCATCTGACACTGCAAGAGAAAATAGTCTATTAAATAATTTTATATATATTTGTAGCATTTGTTTTCAAACTCCCATTGGAACTCTCTTGTAACAGGAAAATGGTCCTACTAGATTTCTAGCACGATGTGGCTCAGAGAATGGATATCTATTGTATCGCTGTTTTATTTGCATCAATGGCCTGATGCATCTGGCTTCAGCAGTTTTTATATTTATGTTTCTGGATTATCATCATTGCACTCTAGAATAAATGCATAGGTGGTCAGGTCTCTGTCTCATAAGAGAGATCAATGTAGCATCTCTTTATTATACAAGTTATTTGTTGATTGATCACAGATTTGAAACATATGTAAAAGTGTTTCCGTCTGATGGTGCCAATCTTCACAATACTTTTCTGCATTCTAAGCATTGCTATCAAAACTTCTTCTGCGATCAGTTTCCTATGCTTAGAATTCTAGTGACTTATTTCACAGAAGAATGATGTGAAATTTAAAGCCTATTTCACAGGCTGAATATCTGGACAAGATTGAGTGAAACATGGACTGTGTATAGATGTCATGTGAAAAAACTCAATCATTTTCATACAAATTGTCTCAGAAAAGTTATGAACATCAAATGGCAAGACAAGATTCCAGATACCACTGTCCTTGATAGAGCTGGTATTCCAAGCATTGACACGATCCTGATGTAGACACAGATTCGTTGGGCAGGTCATTTGGTGCGTATGCCAGACCATCGTCTGCCAAAGATACTTCTTTATGGTGAGCTAGAGAAGGGTATATGATCTCAAGGTGGCCAAAGGAAGCGCTACAAGGAATCGTTAAAGAACTCACTGAAAGCCTTTGAAATAGACCACGATACATGGGAAGAACTTGCACAAAATAGATCTACATGGCGTTCTAAAATAAAAAAGAGCGCATCATCTTGTGAAAAGAAGAGAAATGCAGCTAGAAAGTCACGGATAGACCAAGATCCGTCTACAGTCGTCATTCCATGTCCGAACTGTCCAAGGACATTTACAGCTCAAATAGGGCTCATTAGCCATCTACGAACTCATAATCAAGGACATAACTAAAATTGATATTTCAAAAGCGGATGTAACACATGGTCATCATCCCTTGTGATGGACGAACAACATGCTCAGAAGTCTATACAGGCAGGCTAGACTTCTATATACACCTAAATGCTTTTAGTTGTCAGCAGGAGGTCCTCACAGCTGCTCCCCACAGCTTCACTTACAGATCTGTCTCTTGAGGCTATATTTTAGTTCTCAAGTCATCAAAGAATGGACATATCTGCAGAATGTTTTCTGGAGTCTGGGGACCCTTTTGACATAAACATTGGTCAGTTTGGAAAGCCTTTATTCCCGTTCTGAGGAAACAGAACATTGCAGACTGGTCAAGAAAATCACAAACTGGTAAAGAAAACCACAGACTGGTAAAGAAAGTCCCAGACAGGTGAAGAAAATCACAGACTGGTCAAGAAAATCAGACTGGTTAAGAAAATCACAGATAGGTCAAGATCACACACTGATCAGGAAAATCACAGACTGGTTAGAAAAAATTTCCCTACTAACATGGAAAATCACAGACTGGTCACGACAATCACAGACTGGTAAAAAAAATAATCACACACTGGTCAAGAAAATCTTACTGCTTAAGAAAATGCTGTTTAGCTTTTTTCTCTCCTGAAAATTTCTTTGCAGTCAATTGTGTTCAATGATGTTTGATGTTGTTGGTCTAGTTTCAATCTTGGATCTTGTAGCAGTGACCTCATCAGACTTCCAATAATTGCTGCCATTTTCTATTCCAGAAAGTTTTGTTGTTTTATCTTCTGCTTCTAGGTATGCCCTATACTCTTGTTGGCAGCTTTCAGGATTATGTCTGCTAGTAATTTTGCATCTTTGTATATAGTTCTTGTTGTAAAATGTGTTTGTAGTTGTTATTCTGTAGGGCATTGGTAAGTATTCCAGTTTTCCCTTTTGTAGTTTCAGCTAGCAATTTTGTGGTGTTATTTTTCTGTCATGTGGTTCACTTTTATTGTTAGCATAATAACCTTGTGGTCACTCCCATCAAGTTGTTGTACTGCTACTTTTTCTGTCACATGTTGGATGTTCTCTGTTGCAATGACAAGATCTAAAGCCTATTTCACAGGCTGAATATCTGGACAAGATCACATCTTTTTTTCTTTCTCTTGGGGGGGGGGGGGATGTGGTTGGTAAAGTATGGAAAACCTGTTAATAATGTTGCAAAGCGATTTGGTGCCACTTTAACAGACCTGATACAATTCCTGTCAGCCGTAAGAATTTTTTCAATTATCCTCATGCATCCTATTTGAATTCTCTTGCTTTGGTGGTGCATTCTGCTAATCTGTAACCTGTCAATCTAGTGATATTTCTCTTCCACCTGTATCTCTGTCTACATTTTTCTTGCTTCCCCTCAGCTCTACTCTCAAGTAAGGTCTTCAACAAGGTGTCATGTCTTTTCATATGTCCAAAATATGTTATTTGTTAGATTTTTATTTCCTTTAATAATTATTTTTTCATATGGATATTGTCAGAACCTCTTTGTTGATTTTCTTATTTTTCTATGAAGTTCTCCCTATTCTTTTATATATCCAGATTAAATAAAATGTAACTCTCTAAGAGCATTTAAACTATATATTTTTATATATCAGGTACCTTCACCGCGCCTATATTAACACCGGTCGAAAAATAAAAAATGGCGGCGCGTGCCGTTGGCGACACACCCCATCCGACGAGATATCGTGAGATTTACACATACCACAGCCCGTGCACATAGCTGGGGACATGCACAATCGAAGCCGGTACATCCCCACATCCGAAATGATCGTTGTTGAAAATGGCTAGCTAGAAGGCACACGTTCAAGAGCAATTAATCTGATCACATCTGCACACCGGTACGATGCCATGATGGTGGATCGGTTGTATAGACCTTTCTTTCATCATATTTTGAATAAAATAACATTGAATCGTGGCTTGAATCATGAATTATTGAGTTATTTAGTTTCACAGCAGTGAATATACAGAATGCCGTGTTGGTTTGGGGACTAGTAGATGTGTGATATCGAATATGTTGAAGTGGCACCAAAAATGACTCTACGCCTAAGCTGAAAGAGCGATTTTACTGCAAATCTACATGTTTTATACAGTTTCCCTGCAATATTTCGATAATTTCGCAATGAAAAAACATAAATACAACAGATTTACGTGTGATTTAGTGTGTACAGTGTTGCCAAGCAATTCGATAAATACGGCAAGTTATTTTTTTACTAATTTTTTCCTCTTCATTTGTTATAAAATATATATTTTTGTGTGAAAAACGTCTTTACCAATTTTTCATAAGTCTGGTATCACACACACACGTACAGAAATTACACCAATATATGCAGAATTCAATTCTTTATTTATATGTGCAAATATTATGTAAATATCTCTAACAACCAAAAAATTATCACATTTTCAAAACAGTCACCATCAATAACGCAAATTTTCACCTAAAAATCAGGTGGCAGGGAGACGTTTCGTATTTTTTTAATCTGGCTTGCTAAAGGTTAATTACATTTTCAATTCCTTGATATATTGCTTTCAAATGTGTGACAATTAGGCCCCTATGTATCAAAATGTATCCAACATAATATTGAAGAAAAGAGAGTTGAGAAAATGCTTCAACCTATAAAGCTCAATACATGGTTCTTTTTTAAGTTTCTCTTTAAATTCTCTCACTATCTTGTCTTTCACTTCCCAAATGTAATTGTAACTTTTCACATATCTAATCAAACAATAATTAGCACAGAAAATATAGAAAACTCACTATTTCTTGTTTTTTCTCTTTCTTCATATTTCAAAACTTACTCAGGTACTTGTCCAGGTGGCAATACATCTTGATATTCATATTTCAAAACTTACTCAGGTGCATGTCCAGGTGGCAACACAATTCTGATACTCATATTTCAAAACTTACTCAGGCACTTGTCCAGGTGGCAATACAATACTGATAACATCTGAGATTAGTCTGTATTTCATTATGCGATCACTAGAAGTCGTGGCTGACAAAGATGGAGATGCATTGACCTGAATATGGAAAAAATATGGATTAAACAGCACAACACTTCTTCTTCCTTCATTGGCTAATAATGTCTATATCTGCAGTTTTGTTTCTTGTATAAATTGGACAGTGTTTTTCATTTCTTGTTTTGTACCACAGAGTTTGACATTCATAAGTGTATATCAGAAGGCTAGTATGTGTACATTAATGTGACATAGTTTGCACATTCTTGAAGGATATACTCTGGAAGTTTGGTTGGCTTGCCCACATGTACACTTTGCTGATGTGCCAATTAAATATTATGTATACATATGGCTGTTTAGTCTATTTTAGTTTTGTCCAGTTCTGAGTTAAAATATGATGACCTGTTCTTGTCTGCTAAGTAGATGGTAGTCGTCCCATGAAGGTAAGTTAGGTTTTCGTTATGCCATGGATTTATTTTGGTGATAGCTGATTGGTACATCAGGTTGTTACATATTAGAACCCTTCTTGGTAAGTGTATCAGCTCTCTCATTTCCTGCTATTGCACAGTAGCAGAACACAACAAAAAATGTTTTCTAAACTTACAGCAGAACAGATCTGTAGCGATTTACCTTCATTTTTGTTACAGTTACTAATGGAATAATAAATTAACTGCAATACTGCCACACACTCTTTCCAGTTTGTATTATTTCAGTCATTGACAATCATGAAATTCGAGAACTTTGTGAAAATAGTGCAGTTGACCAGGAATATTTGTTTATTTAAATGTCATGAGTCAGCTGAAAACGGATGTGTTGGGCCATTAGCTTTTTAAAAAAAGTTACACAATGCATTTTTGTTCTCTGGACTACATCCTGCTGTAAATTTTGTAGGACCTTTGTCCTTTACAAGAGAGATCCAGCTGGAGTTTGAAAATGAATGCTGAAGAAGAAGAAAACATAATATTGGAATCAATAGTAAATTTATGATTTACCTTTTGGTTTCCATCGGGATAGATGTGGGTTTCAAAATTGGTGTAAATTCATAATTTACACAGTTGGCTATTTGAATTCTTGTCTCGAGCTCTCTGTCCATTCTTTCATTGGCTGTAAAAATGCTCCTGAGATATTTAAATTCCTGGACTTGTTCAGTAGTTGATTATTTATCTTTATATTGATTTCATCTGGTATTTCTACCACTACTTTAAAATCATTTTTTTATTGCGCTGTATATAAGCCAAAACACCTACATATCTGCTTCTTTCTTCTTCGACGATCATCAGCTGTGAATTCCTCCTTGCCATACAGTTTCTCTTTGATACAGATTGGGGTGGGCCAAATCTTTCTCCTCAGGTCTGTATACCGGGAACAGTCTTGTACTCTAGCATCTTGATCTGCTATCCCCAGTTCTGTGTGTAGCTATTAAAGTCTCAGATCACAAGACATCTTTTTGCTGTATCAATTGTGTGTAAAGATTGGCTCTCGTCTTGTGGGCAGTAATAGTCATATACTGTAACCTCTTCAGTTAAAGGTTTAACCTTTAGCACACTGTATTAAAATTATGCAACTTCCCTCCTGCAGCCGAATTCTTTTTTGACAATTTGCGTTATTTTTGGTGGATGTTTGGAAATCGCAATAACTTTGTTGTTCTTAGAGATTTTTGTATATATTTTTTATGGAAATAAATAATTTAATACTGAATCTAATGATGTAAGTTTTGCTGGTGTATGTATAATATGTGACATGTGAGAAGGTGGTAAAGATAAAAACAATGTGGGGAAAAATAAAAATAAAATACTGACTCACCTATACTTGTCCAATGTGTGGCATCCCTGATAAAATTCTTCTACACATTTAGGCCTATTGTATTTATATTATTGTTTCACCACTACACTAACATGCTCATAATATTGTCTGTGAAAACAAATAAAATATGTAGATATCATTAACAGTGTCGGATCCATTTTTGCCTAGGTCTAGTGTCTTCGCCAAAGATGGACGTGTCAGGCCATTGGCACAAATAAAACATTAACACAATACATTTCCATTCTCTAGACTATATCCTGCTGGAAATCTAGGAGGACCATGGTTTCGCTGCAAGAGAGATTCAGTGGGAGTTTGAGAATTAACGCTGAAGAAGAAGAGGAAAGTGTCTATAGTCCACAACATCAATATATTTGGCTTATACTTTTCAGATGTCATTTGATAACAAAACTAACGTGTCACTCAAATGTACTTTGAAAATAAAACGTAATTAGAATTCCTTATCATCAGAAACAATCTGTATTATTTCACTGAAAATGACTGCCATTTCAACCTGATTAATGCTGATTGCGACAATTGGGAAAGAGGACTAGAAATTAAAACAACTCCGATATTCCTTCCTCTTCTAAACAAAATGCAGGAAAAGAAAATATAACATTATTGCTTGCTAGGTGTTGCCAATTCCGGCCATGTGAACCTTAAACATCATGTAGTTATTCATTGCTAAATGAGTGCATAGCAATGGACAATGCAAGTCCCAGACAGCTGTTTATGGATAGAAAACCGTTGACGACATGGTTCTCTGGCGGTGTGCTATATTATTTCAAGGTTGTTCTTCAGTATTTATTCTGATTTCTGAGGCAACAATATTGTTTTTCTTTAACCAGTATGAGTATTCCACCTTTTTGTCTCTTTTCTCTGTTATATACATTTTGATGACTCTAATGACAAAGCAGACTTCATTACTACAGCTAAATACCTTCTACACTTCTTAATATGTAAACATGCAGTAACAAAATTCATATAAATATGTGGGGAGCCAGTGGGAATATACTCAGTAAAGTTTACCAGCAAGGCATAAGACCACACCTGGAATATGGTTCAGCTGCGTGGTGTCCTGCATCAAACACCACATTACAAGATCTAGATAAAGTGCAAAACCAGGCACTTAGAATAATGTTGGGAGCAATGAAATCAACACCCATAGCAGAGATGCAGAAAATGGGAAGAATGCAAACACTTGGCGAACGCAGAGACACAAAAGTACTAATTCAAGCAGAAAAGTTTCAGTGTATGCCAAGTCATTCAATGAAGGAAAGATTCCAAAATCTAGCAATGGGGTGACTGAAAAGAAGCAGCTTTATATCCATCAAGCTAAACGACTCCGTAGACAACTTACAGACCTACCTGAAGTTGGCAGCCCCTTAAGGTTTGTACCAGAACAAACCCCGTGGAGTGAAAGCCATGGAATGCCAATATACATTCAGACCCATGTGAAAGGAATACTAAGTGAGGACGAACAGAACAGTGTGCAGCGGAGGACAGTCACCCTCAGTTTCCTGGACGAGGAATATCCACAAGATATATGGGTCAGCACAGAATTCTGTGAGGAATGGAGGTGCAGGTGTATATATAGAATATCCACAAAAGCCTAGAGATACAATCAGAACATCGACAGGAAAATCCTGCAATAATTATGATGCAGAAATCCAGGCAATTAGTGTGGCAGCTAAAAAACTGCTGAACTCCAACTCTGACCTACAGCCTGTGGTATTCCTGAGAGATGCAAGGTCAGTGCTTCAAGCTCTCCAGTCTGGAAAACTAACAGACTTGAAAAAAACTACTTAGCGAATTGTCTTACCAGTATAGGGTAACCATGCAGTGGATACCCTCTCACTGTGGAATACCAGGAAATGAAAAGGCAGACCAACTGGCTAAGGAAGGTGCTGCCGAAGACCAACCAGATATACCAATCACCAACCATCAGAAAAAACAGATGATCAAGTCAATAAGAAAGCCATAAATACCAACACAAGATGATTATCACATTATGAACAGATCAGAACAAGTTATAATTCTACGTCTCAGAACAGGACACAACCGACTCCGCAGTCACATGTACACAAAGTTCAAGGTTGGCAACACGGCCATGTGTACATGTGGACAGGCAGCACAGAGTGCCAAACATATAGTTCAAGAGTGTTCTGAGCATGAAACGCTGAGGCAGACATATTGGCCAGAGGAAACAACACTGGAATCAAAGCTCTATGGGCCACTTTATGAACTACAAAAGACAGTGAGTTTTATTAAGGAGACAGAATTACAGATATAGATATGTTTCAAGTGAACGAAAGAAGAAGAAGAAGAAAATATAAATATGACGCAAGTTATAAATTGTTTCAGCATTTGCATATATGGGCACAGATTTTGCTGTTAGTGCTTGGAACTAAAATACACGCACAAGAGAAATGTTTCTCTAACCTCAATTAGCCATGGTTTTAGATTGTCATCAATAATGATGTCATACCTGAAAAACACCAATGAAAACATCATTATTTTAATTTGAAGTGAAGCATGCACAATGAAAAGATGATGATGTGACATGATATGAATCAGGATAGATTTGCATTTCAAAATTGGTGTAAGTTCAAAATTTACATAGTTGGAATTTTCAATTCTTGTCTTGAGCTCTCATTCAATTCTTTCATCATCTGTAAAAACTCGCCAAAGATATTTAAATTCTTCAGTAAATGATAATTTATCTTTATGTTAATTGTATTGGTCTATTATGTTAATCTGCCTATAGACATTACTTCTGTTTTTTCTGTGTTGATCTTCATGTTGTGATTGGGACAACTTTTGTTGAGTAGGTTTTTGTGATCTTGCAGTTCTTCAATTGAACTGTTGAGTAGGCACTGATCGTCAAGAAAAAGTAGTTCAGTTAAATCATTTGCATGGTAAGTGTCTGGAGGTGCTTTTACTTCTTCTTCTTCTTTCTGTCCTCATGTACCTTTCGGTGTTGAGGGGAGAGTGAGTGTACGGTCTTTTGCCCTTCTATTTGCCTCCTCTGCTGTTATATTTCCGAGTGTCTCTAATACACTATCTATCCACCTTTTACGAGGGCGTCCAATAGGTCGAATGTTTTCGTATCGTTTGTTAAGTGGTTTTTGGATAATATTTTGCTCTTTGCTCTTGTTAGTCTGGTTATGTGGCCGTACCATTTAACTTGTTGTTTCTGGTGCTTTTACTGTTTTGGTAATATTATCCATATTCTTCTTCATTCATTATCAAACTCCTGCAGATTAGCAGGATGTAGTCCGGATAACGGAATGCGTTGTGTCATGGTTTACAGCATTGCTGCAATATCTGTGCCTTTTGTTCTGATACATCCAAATTCAGTAAGGCTTTGGGTCACTGATCCTATATGGGATGGGACAGCTAACTCCATCCCATAACCACCTTAGTTACATGCATGGAAGGTAAACAGTGTTGTTATTCTTTGCTCCCCTCTTGGGTCCGATCAATACACAAGTGATATTATCTATATAAATAATAAGCAATAATGTTGATAAGACACACCCTTGTCTAACTCCTGATCACTTTGTAAGTCCTGCTCTTTCACTATCTTTGTATATGGCTCTTACACAGTATAATAATGGTCCTTTTATTCCATAATTTATGAGATTCCTATGGAGTAATTCTCTATTTATTCAGTCAATAGCTGTCTCTTGATCTATAAAAGAAATATTCATGTGGTTTCTGCATTCCATTGTATTTTCACTAATTTGTCGTAGAGAAAATATTGCTTCTGTACAGCCTCTTCTTTTTCTAAACCTGAACTGTTCCGGACAAAACATTGGATCCACAATAAGTCTTATCTGTTTTTCAAGAATCTTAGCAAACCATTTTACAGATATGGCTAAACAGGGTATATGTTAATTGAATTTTATATGTACACATAGACCTTCCACTGAGTTGTAGTCTTCTTTTCAAAGCATCTGGTGGGAGCTGGAGTCTTCCTGGTATGAAACAAAGCTTTGGGAGAAACCCATATTGCACAGATGAAACAACTGTTTTATCATTGATAATTCCTGAGGAATTGAAACAAGCAATGTAATAGTCTTCAAGAGTATTCTACGAGAGGTAGGCAGAGATACAAGTGGGAGAGTAACATCCCATGATGGACAGGTTACAGTCTAGCAGAGTGCACCATCATGACAAGAGACAGGGAATGTTGGAGATCTGTTGCAGCCAACCATCATTGCGGAGATGGCACTTGATGATGATGATGTATTCTTCTTCTTCAGCATTCATTCTCAAAAATCCCATTGGATCTCTCTTGTAGCAAGAACATGGTTCTACTATATTTCCAGCAGGATCTAGTACAGAGAATGGAAATATGCTGTGTCGCCATTTTATTTGCATCAATGGCCCGACACATCCATCTTCAGCAGGTTCAAGAGTATTTAATATAAATTTCTTTCTTCCTGCAAATTCAACAAAAAGGAAAACTATAAAAAACAATAAATATAAATCAGTATTGATTCATAAATCTTACCCATAACATTCAAAACAGTGCCTGTCACTTGATATTACTCCCTGGGGAATTAAACACCAAATAAATAATTAATATATTTCTTCTTCAGCATTATTCTCAAACTCCCACTGGATCTCCCTTGTAGCAGGACCATGATCCTACTAGATTTCCAGCAGGATATAGTCCAGAGAATGGAAAAGAAATATATATATATATATATATATATATATATATATATATATATACGAGGCGTGTTCAAATGAAAACGGGACTTGTGGATTTATTTAAAAAGTATCATACGCAATTTAATATTTTCAACGGAATTGAACAAAGCAACCACTTGTGAATAAGAATGCACCTGGGTTCATCAGAAAAAATCTCCGTATGCATTTAGGCAAGCATCCCACTGTTTAGGTAGACGTCGAATGCCGTCCGAGAAAAAGTTGCGTGGCTGTTCTCTGGATGTTTCCATTGCATGCTGTCAATTTTGCTGCTCGGTTCATAGTGGTGGCACCACGATTCATCACCTGCCACAATGCTCAACAGAAATGCATCACCCTCTGCCCTGTAACGCATCAGGTGGTTCAAACTCCACCCCATCCGTTCTTCCTTATGGTGGTCAGTCAACATCCGTGGGACCCACTGTGAACACACCTTCCGATAGTTCAATTTCTTCCGAACAACCATGTGGGCTGTCCCAATTGACATATGGAATTCTTCTGCAAGCGAACGAATGCTCCGACGACGGTCAGTCAGTACTGCTTTATCAAGCACGGCTATGGCTTCTTCTGTTGCAACAATATGCGCCTGACCTGGCTGTGCAAGATCTGCCGTTAACTCACGTCCGTCTTTAAACATACGCACCCACTCCATCACTCTGGTCCTCGACAAACATTTGTCACCATATGCTGCCTTCATTCTCCGATGAATGTCTACTGCTTGACATCCTTCAAATGAAAGAAACTGGATCACAGCACGCTGATTCACTTTGGACGGGTTCGGAATCACACCCGCCATATTGTTAACAGTCTTCTGCAGCACATATGCATGCTGGGAAGATGAACACGTGACCGTATGTCAATTATTGGATACTCATTACTAGTGCAAAATGTCATCAATATCAGTGCGCTCTATCACGCGTGGTGTAACAAATCCCGTTTTCATTTGAACACGCCTCGTATATATATATATATATATATATATATATATATATATATATATATATATAGATTCACTAGAATAGACACATTAGATCAATCAATCAAGTGCCTTGTCAAATGAGTAGGTGATCATGTTTCTCCATGACTCTCTGTCTGTTGTGTTGTCAATAAGCTCAGTTGGTTAATTTCTCTGCGCAATAATACTAGCCCATCTAGCAATTTCTCTCTTTGTTGTCCCGTCTCTTCTCCCCTTGATCTTTCCAGTGGTTATTAAGTATTAAAGCTGTGTTCTTCTCAGAAAATGCCCTAGAAATCTTGACTGTCTGCCCCTAAAATTTTCTATGATTTTTCTTTTTTACGCCAGCATCACTGAGAACATCTGCATTAGTTTTCTACTGTATTTTCATCATTCTTCTCAAAAACAACATCTCTATAGCCTCCAGTTCGTTTTGAATGTTTATATTTACAGTCTATACTTCACATCCATAAAAAGAATTGGTTCAATATAACATCTCAAACTCGAATTCGGGTCTGCATTGATAGTGTTCCTTTACGCAAAATGGATCTCAATTTTTGGAATGCTGATTTGGCTTGTGCTGTATGACTCTTTATCTGACTTGAACATCTACCTTCTGATGTTAACAGGGTGCCAAGATACACTAGATAGAATATATAAGTTATAGCAATAATACCATATTATATAACTCTCCAAGGTCAATAGTAAATATTGCTTGTGTGTTGCTGGGTCACGAAAGAGGAGCAAATAATAGAAACACTGCTATCTGCCATGTATGTCATATGAGGTGACTGAGGCAGTTTGGGTGTGGAGTTGGTTGCTCTATTCCATACTGTGCTTAGTGTTATAAAGCTTGATGATCAAAGTGACCCAGAAGCCATTCTCAACTCGGATGTGTCAGGTCAAAAGGCACAAATATTGCAACCAAGCTATAAACCATGACACAACACATTCCTGTCCCCTGACTAGATCTTGTTAATCTTGATGAGTATGAAAATTAACGCAGAGGAAGTTTTATATATGATATGATATCCCAAGAACAGTAATAAATAAGCGATGTTGTTACAACATGAGGATAACAATAAACGCAGTTAATTGAAAGTAGCATACACACAAATAATCATTGTTTCTGAAAAAAAAATAAAATAAGGCAAGATAAATATGTGGTATACCCATTTCAAAGTAAATTACCAGAGAATCCCTATTTCTTATTCTCTACATCTGTTCTCAAGCTTCTGCTGGTTTGAAGGATGTAGTCTACAGAATGGAATGTGCTATTTCATCTTAGCTGTGACATCTGTGCCTTTCAGTCTGACACATCTGACTTCGGCATGAATGTGGATCACTTCTATCTACAGGATCAGAGCATTTGGATCACTTCGACCTACAGCATGTAACAGCCAACTCCAACCTCCTGAGTTATCTCGTATGACATTCATGGAAGGTCCCATTGTTATTCTCCTTTATTTCCTTCCAAGCTCTGGCAACAATGGTGGAATGCGAATGTGAGAGATGACCACAGAAGAAGAAAAACTTACCGCGACAGCTTTCAGAGAATGTACTGTCAACCAATGTATATCATCAAAAAGTTTATCTGAGACTTCCTTGCCTCGAGTGCTCTCCAAAAATAATCGCAAATTCTGTATTGTCCACTTGCCTCCATGAATTGCATTGTAGTCTTCCTGTAGAATAAAATTTTCCTCATTAAATTCTTCACAGTTAACCAATATTACAGTTACTTAGTAAACCATAGTCTTTCTTGTTGTACCATTGATTTAGTTATGCTTACATTCTTGCTCTTGGACTGATTAATAGGGGAATTATGAAACTTAATTTAGAACATCCTGCGGGGGATACCGACCCCTACCAGGAGCATCCACAGGTGGTGGATAGTGGAAAAGCCTCTTGAGGCCAGCTGTGAATAACCCTCTGGATGCAAAATCAGTATTGCAGGCATTGAAAGATCCAAAGAACACGAGCATGAATGAACTTACGTTCTGCTTACTACACCTCAGCAGTACCACCAAAGAAACAGTACTGCAGTGGATCCCAGGTCACTGTGGCATACCTGGAAATGAAAAAGATGATCTCCTGGCAAGGAAAGGGGGATCACTGGAACAAATAGAAAATGATAATACGTACTATGAAAGTAAGACCATGTTAAATGCAGAATATAAGAAAAAGTGGAAGCAAATGCACCCAACTGCAGAACCAAATGACCCCTACCACCAAATCTCACGCAAGGAACAAACCATCATTTTCAGACTACGAACTGGTCACAACAGACTGAGAAGTCACATGTTCCGAAAGCTGAAGATTGGTGAGACAGACCTGTGCAACTGTGGACTGAGCCCAGAGACTGCAGAACAACATTCTTCATGCCTGTCAACTCTACCAAGAAGAGAGGGAGAAAATATGGCCCACTGAGACGGCACTGCTTCCAGACTTGAGGGGTTCCATGGATGACCTGAAGCGAATCACACAATTCATTGAAGCTATTGGCGCTGTAACCTGATATCTGACTGAAGAACGATGAAGAAGAAGAAGAATTTAGAACATGACACATCTTCAGGTAGAGCTGAACATATTCCACACCAGGACAGTACACAACAGACTAAATAGCCACTTAAATAGATTAAGACTGGTTCCATCACCCCTGTGTTCATGTAGGGATTTAGAATACTGCAGAACATATACTGCATTACACTAAACCAGTTGATGTTGGATCATTGGCCCACAGAGACAGACATCCATAGAAATCTGTATGGGAGTTTTGAGGAGCTTTCAAACAGCAACATTTCTTGATATTTTCACTCTGTGATGTCTTTAGTCTTCATTATTTTCATGCCCCTTTGCACTTTTACCTACAACTATGTCTTCCATTACAAATATTTCCAAACTGTTTTGTCTCTTTATATAGCAAAAAATCAAATTTCCGTAGGATTTTTGTTTTGAATTTCTTCCAGTCTCAATGTCTACAAGGGGCTAGATATTCTACAAGGGGCTAGATATTCTACAAGGGGCTAGATATTCTACAAGGGGCTAGATATTTTACAAGGGGCTAGATATACCCAGTGAAGGGGTTACTTTCTGTGTTGTTAAGATCATTTCACACTATTCATTTCATGATTCTTTGACCCACTTAGCAGTTGTGATGATGTCAGCTTTTTTGATGTTACTACCTTTTGTCACAGCTAAATCAGATGACAGTGTTCATTCTATATTGCTTAAAGTCTGCCCTTAAATGGTTACATTAAAGGAGACATCTAGTGGCTGCAGGAGGGAGGTAAGACTTCACCACGTGTGCTAGTGTATGCATGGTATTTTGAATAATTTCTTATTACTTGCTACACTGAAACACTTACCCCTTGCTTTTGAATAGAGACATTGGTCAGATGAACAAACATGTTGTCTAATTCATTTAAGCTTGCATCATACTTTACTGTACAAAACCGACAGAATCCTAATCGATATCTGTAGAAGAATTTTATTTGATGGCTGTCTCAATAATACAATCAAATACTTACAACTATTTTATGATAATATGTTGTTTGTGTTTGTTCTCAAATTTTAGCAGCACATATTTTCATGTTATTTCTGCCTGGGAGCTTGAAGTACATTGTACTATTAGTTAGGTTGCACTGCATATACCTAGAAAATCTGTTTTCAGTGTGCTTTTGAATTGGGTGGACTTCGCCCGTGTGTTGCCAGGGCCTGAAAGGGGAGCAAAGAATAGCAACACTGTTTACCTTCCACGCATGTCGTAAAAGACGACTAAGGAGGTTATGGGATGGAGTTGGCTGTCCCATCCCATAAAGGGTCAGTGACCCAAAGCCAAGCTGAAGTCAGATGTGTCAGGCTGAAAGGCGCAGATATCGCAGCAATGCTGTAAACCATGGCACAACCCATTCCGTTCTCCGGACTACACCCTGCTAATGTGCAGGAGTTTGAGAATGAACGCAGAAGAAGAAGAAGAAGCTAGCATGTAAAAGCCTTCCTATTTATTGCCAGTCATTTTGAGTGTAGCAGCTCTTATACATGATGATTTATCATCTACTTGTTACAGGTATTTGAAGTCATAGAGATATCATATTGATTGGAGATTGTGACTTCGTTTCATTACATACTAATTTTCCCTAATGAATTGGGTCATGTATCCAATTTGAGCAGTATTGATTGAAGTGTGCTTTGACATTGCAGGCCACAACTGTCTGGCAGTTTTCAGGTGAGAATGGTAGGCAGGGAGTTGTACTTAGACTGACAACATTTATGATTATATACAATATAATCGAATGCTATGAATATTTCGATCTCTCAAAGAGGAATGAAAGCGAACATAATAAAATGTTGGGGATATAGAAAGAATGGAATGCACCAGACTGGTAAAACAAGTCTATGCAAACAAGGCAAAAGAAGAATACCAGGAGGTAGACTAACAAAAAAATGCATGGGCAATATAGAAGAAAACTTAGCAGAAAAGTTCCAGAGCTGTGACATCTGCACCTTTGCCTTTACACTTCTATCTTTAGTATGGCTTTTGGCTCAGTTTGACCATCTACGACATGGAACAGTCAACAACATCCCAAAACTTCCTTAGTCACTTCTTATGACATGGCAGGTCAAAGTGTTGCTATTGTATGCTAACCTTTTGAGTTTGGCAACATACTTGCAAAATCACTACATACTATGTGGTACATTACAAGAAGAAGTGCTTACATTTTAACGTAACAGATCTTAAACTTGAATAGAACTAATCCTACATTATTTAAAAAAACGAAATATGATAAAAATGCCTTTTACAGTCACTAGATGCATCAATCTTCCACCGGATGCATCATTCTGCACCCTACACACAGAGAGCCCTCCCCTGCCTCTACTTGGATGACCCTGGGGGCAGGTGGCTCTCAGTATGTAGCGTACAGGTAGATTCATCTGGTAACAGTCCTAGCGACTTTTTATCTCTGATTAAGTTAACCATTTTGACAACAAGGTTTACTAGTGACGTGATTACAGCGACATCACCAAGCTGTACATACTATATTAAAGCTGAAATGGAATGACACATAATATTAAAAGATTGGAATGTAGGCACTTCATCTTGTACTGTACCTACTATGCTATAGGACTAACTCATTAGTAGTTCATATTGAAATAAATATTGAATAACATTGTCAGCTTTAGCTGAAGCTTGGTTAGCAAGACAGCATCACAATTTTAACTCTTGCAAATTAGTTCAAGGTTCAATATGCAGAGAAGTCATGTCATGCATGTTGTACTGGCAATGTCATTCGATATTCAAGAAGGACCTAAACTTAAATAGTTAAACAATATTTCAATACAGGATATGATTCATTTATTTATGATTATTTTTGGTTGCTTGCTGCAGCCATCTTCCTCCCAAAGAATTACCTGCAAATATCTTCCTCTATCTGAAACTGATCCTGTGGTCAATTACCCTCATGAAAATTTTTTTATTTTGGAGATTAAAGTGGGGTTCACAAAGATACATTCCCTACTGGCCACAAATACTCAAGAGAAAGGCCTTGATCCTTCATTTCTGTGGCAGAGTATTTGCTTTGGCCGTGTCAGGTCCAGCATCATATGCCTTCACAGTTCTCCCAGCATTGAATTCCAGATTCCTCATATGAGTTTCCTTGACTCTGCTTTCAATATATCATGATTAGGACATGCTCTAACTGTGGGTGCAATGTGATTTTAAAAGATATTCTTGCTGCAGCTAGGACATTGGACAGGGCCCAGATCCACTCAAGGTAGAGATGTTCCTCATTACTATTCATGTGATTTTTAAATGTTTTATAACATTAAATATAAGCCTACCATTGTAGATATCAACTTCTGTAGGACATATATTGCTCACTTACATATATGCCTTCAGTGGTCGAAATGAGGTCACCAAGACATACATTCGAAGGTCAAACTTTTTTCCACCAATGAGAAGTGGGTTGTCAATATACTTTGAGATCACATATGTTTCTTTTGCTGTTGGGGGTGTGAACCTGCAATAGCAATAAATAGTATGACAACAAAAGCGATATTTAGCTAAGGTAATGCAAATACAGGAGAAGCCCACGCAACAAATGATATATAGATCATGGAGTTTGTCATGACTAAAAAATATATTATTATTTTATTTGGCATTATTAACTAGACGATATGTAATTATGTAGTTTTATTAACAGAACTACAACATATTTGATTAAATTGTGATAGGTATTTGAAATGGTAGAGTCATCATAGTGCAGGATATCAGTATTTGGAGCTGGTGACTTTGTTTCATTACCTACTAACTTTCCCTAATGAACTAGTTCAGCTAACCAATTTGAGTAGTATTAATTGGAGTGTGTTTAAACTGGAAATAAATCCTGACTAAAATTGCTCCAACTATTTTTCTAAGACATCAATCTTAAAAGACAATTGTGAAGATGAGAATTATCCTCGACTTGCCGACCGTAGCTGACAGAATCAAGGTATGGCGAGCTTGGGCATATCTTAAAATTTGTGCCAATACACTTTATCCATTACATCCAGATCTCAATAAGATGAAAAGCTTCGGACTCAAAAGTGGCAGAAGTGGTTGGGACAAGCAGAAAATGTTATCAGACAAGTATGTGAACCTTCTTGCATTGAATCTGGGGAGGAATAGATACCGACTCCACCTACATTAAGTGATACCTTCTCTGTGGTCATCACACTTGACAGAAGTTGCAGTTACATCAATTTAGCGGTGATGAATGCAGAAGTCAAGACACTGATTGACAATAACACTGTTGAAAATTATATAATAATCTACATGAATGGGTCAGTCATTCATAATCAATGCTGTGCTTGGGTTTTTTCTGCATGGTCAGGTTGGAAAACTGTCAAGCATGCTTGACTGTGGTTAGCTCTCAGGATGGTGTTTAGTGTACAGTAAGGGAAGTTCTCTTGTATGTGTCTGGCCTACTATTGATATAGTTAAAAACATCAACCCTTCAAGTGAAAGTGGTAAAACACTGAACATATTTAGTTACCATACCAAAGTTGGATGTGCTGTCCATTGGCACATTAAAAAAAAAAGGCATTGACAAAGCACAACTTCACTCCCTGCAAAACATTAACCTGTTACAAGAGAGATCCAGTGAAGAACATAACAAACAAAAACCAACACAGACAAATCTAGGATTTGGAAAACTACTTACGTGTTCATTTTTCCATCTCGTGACCATTTCTTTATCTGAGACAATTTGTTGACCAGGAAAATTCCAATGCCACGAGCTAAAGTAGAAAATAAAACAATTGAGAATTTCTTAGTCTTATCTTTCTTTCAGTATATGTTTAACACTACATTAAACATATGATACCAACATAGAACCGGTACCATTAGCTGTTATACCCTGATATATTTATTGAAGCAAAGATCTGAGAACTTATGGACATGTCTGGTGTGCAAAGAAGATAATCAACATACCTAACACCTAAGACTATGTTTTGTAAAGTAGTTATTAAATGCTCGCTATTAATATTAGCCATCACATGTCTCCTTCTATCCACTCTTAACCAGTATAATTTCTCATGTGATGAGAGCTGGACAGCTTGAATATGTGATTATCAAAGTTTATAGCAGAGCTGCGATATTTGTGCTCTTTGATCCAATACATGCAATTTTGGCATGTATTTGGTTTGGAATAACCAAATAACAAGCTTACATTTCAGACACAACTGTGACGCTGGTGGAAGACAGAAGATATTATAAATCAAGGAAAGATGCAGAAAGTAACACAATATATAGAGAACTCATATGGGATCTGGTTTCGAGTCAATACCCTTTCTTCCACCGTGATATATAAAAGTTGTGGATTAGAGTTTTGGCCTCACTGTATGGCAGAGGATAGTTGAATTGCTCCATTTTACCTCCTGCTTTTGCGAGTTTTTGGATGGTGTTGGATGATCTGTAAAAACGAGAGCTGTCAGTGGCCGCAGGAGTGTCTCAATTTCTGCTCTGAAGTTTTAGCATGTCTTTTGGGAATGCTTTACTGAAGCTCTTTCTCTTTTCATTATTATATCTTATAAAGATGCTTCCTCCTCCATTTTTATAGCTCCCTCTGCTGATCCATCTGTGTACACATGATTCCATATTTTAGGATCATTTTTGTATGTTATCATTTCCAGTGCCAGAGATTTTAGCTGAAGTGGTATCAGGTGTTCTCTGTTGATGATCTCAGGGACTTCTTTGACAATTGAGATATTTTTTTGACTGTGGACTTTAGAACTGCTATGAGTAGATATAATTCCACAGCAATTTAACGTCTACAATACCAGTAAATACAGATTAACAGCATGGACTTCAGCATCCAATTCCCAGCTACAAGCTCAGGACAAGGTATATAATCAAGCACCTTACCTTATCACATGTGCCATGAAGACCTCACCCATAAATGAATTGAAAAAAACTTACAGGCATTACCCCATTACCATGGAGACTGGACACTAGTACCATGATCCATACAGAAATATACAAGAGCATGCCAGCACACTCAATAATGACTAGATTCAGTGACCTAACTTTTCAGCCATAATAATTCAGCCAAGAGGAAGACTGAAGAGAAGTACTACAGTTTAGGTCCCACTTAAATATTCTTCTTCTTTTTCAGCGTTCGGCCTCATATAACCACAACGAATATGTCATGTGATTTCCACCAGGGAGCGTGAAGTATGTTGTGCTGAAAATTCCACAGTAGATTTGTGTTATTTGCACCTCGGTTGTCCAATTGTGGTCAGGACATCCGAGGTCTAGCACATCCATTTTCGACATTAGAGTCGGGTCAGGTCTTCTTGCTTTTCCGAATGCCCATGATTGGGTCTGAGTCTCTGCCTATAAGGAGCACAGGTAACTAGAAGCTCGTCTTGAGTTAAAATAGCTTGCAGTTCCCCTTTCCTAGGAACTTTTCACTTTCTATTTGCAGTTGGCGCTGCCCTCCCCTTTCATTGTATCATTGTACTCAGTATGAAATCTATTTGTCTCTCGCTATGCATCTACCTGTACATGCCTTTTACATTGGCTGCCCCTCCAATGTTTGGACTGGACTGACTAGCGTCACTGTATGTCGACAGTGCCGCTGCATGTGGTGATGCTGGTGGTGTTGGAGATATTGTCTGTCTCTTATGCAGTCAAATCTATTTCCATCTGCTACCTCCACATTCTCAGACACAATCTCCAAATGATTTAGCCAGAATCAGCATGAGTCGCTGTATTTCTGTTTCCAGGGTGCACTGCGAGGAGGTACATTTGGAATCTTTGTTATCTGCTAACTCTGGGTCTGCCAAGAGCATTGCTTTCCCTTTGCACTCCACTTGAATATTGAATTACATTGCCAGTGCAACATGCATGACATGACTTCTCTGCATATTGTACCTTGAACTAATCTGCAAATCTGCAAGAGTTAAAATTGTATTTCTGTCTTGCTAACCACTCTTCAGCTAAAGCTGAAAAGTTATATTCAACAATTTAAAAAACTAAAAAGAAAATATAAGGACAAACTACCAGACATAGTAAAAGAAATAACCAAAACTCTTTTCCCTGTTCTATGGAAGCAATATCAAAACATCACTATCATAACCACCATAAACAACAACTACACTATGAGAGAACTGAATACTCTCCAAAAGAAAACAATAGTATGCAACATGATTGAAGATATGTACCTCACAGAAGAGTGGTTACAAGTATATACAGATGAATCAGTAATCAGAGAAGTGAAGAATGGAGGTGCTGGAGTTTAAATAAAATATTAAGAAAAAGAAAATGAATCTACATGTTCACCAACTGGAATCTTCTGCTCCAACTACTCTGCAAAAGTACAGGCCCTAAACATTGCAGCAAAAATAATTAAAAACGCAAGCCAGTGTCAATAGGTGGTTTTTCTTACTGATGCAATGTCTGTCCTACAAGTCCTTGATAGCGATAAACAGCCAGACCCAACAGAAGCCATACAAGAAGTGAGCATCAAAAGAAGGGTAGTACTACAGTGGACACCATCCCACTGTGGCATATCAAGAAATGAGGAGGCAGATATGCTGGCAAAGTATAGAGCAATGCAAAAACAAAAAGACCAAGAAAAGAGGACCCTCATCAAAGCTATCAGGAAAGCTATCCAAAAGACAACTATCAATATCTTGACAGAGCTGAGCAGATTATTATCTTCCACATGAGGACAGAACACGACAGACTTAACAGCCTATTAAATAGACTAATACTGGTTCCATCACCTCTGTGCCCATGTGGGTAGGCAGCACAGACAACGGAAAATATCCTGCAAGACTGCATTATACTAAATCAATTAAGGGAGGAACACTGGCCCACAGAGATGGATATCCACAGAAAGTTGTATGAGAGCCCTGAGAAGCTTTCAAATACAGCAGCATCCATTATGAAAACCGGACCTGTGTAGAAATATCCAACTCCAAACGAGAAGAAGAACAACAACAACACCAGTAAAAATGAGTGTAATCAATTTCAAGCATTTTACACTTCAGAATCTCTTACCCTTTCCACATGGCTTCATGATCCATGTGGTATTTGGGTTCTTTCTAAATTCCTCAACAAAGAGATTGTAGTCTGCAGGCAGCATGAACGTTTGAGGGATAAAGTCTAATGAGAGGAAATGTAATAAATATATGAACAATATATATAAACAATATTATAAGTATTAATCATCTCATTACAGGCATTGAATATTCGATCCAAAGGCACCATAATTTTTAACGGAAAATTCCATTTTGTGTTTGTTTTATCATTTTTGGTATTTATAGGCCTATTAATATAAGGATGGCTTTCATTGAATGTGTAATATATCAATATTACTTCTGCCATGATTTTGATGTGCTACAATATCAACTGATGATATTTTTGAAGATGTGGTATGTGACATTATTTTCTTAATATTTTTTATATCTATTCAGCGCACACATGTTTTGTGTAAGTATAAGTATTTTATTTAGTTCAGTCACATTAATTCTTGAAATCCAACTTGGCAATTACTGGTAACATACCTTAAGCCTTATTTTGTGAATTTAAAGGTCTAAATTTGTCTAATGTGATTATAATACCATTTTCTATGAAAAATATCAATCAAAGTTTTAGATCTATCTTGAAAATTCAAGAGAACCAGTCTGATATTATTCTTCTTCTTCAGTGTTTATTCTCAAACTCCTGCTGAATCTCCCTTGTAGCAGGACAATGGTCCTACTAGATTTCCAGCAGGATATAGTCCAGAGAATGGAAATGTGTTGTGTCACTGTTTTATTTGCGCCGATGGCCCACACCTCCATATATAGAGGAGTCTGATATTATAAGAATTACAAATATATAATTGAAGCGCTATGCCTAGATATGTACATTTTTGTGTTCGCAATTGGATTATCTACACAACTGATACAGTTTGAGTGGAAGTTATTAATTCTGAAGTTTGGTAAGTTTACATTTCAAGTCAGAAATACTTTTTATTTTTAATTTAAACGTATATTTTATTTAAAAAATTAAATTTCAATATTAAAAGTAAAGGTAAAAGTAGGTCCCATGGCAGAAATCTGCCATCGGGGATGAAGATAACTCTTCATGTACTAAGCAGCAGCAACTATTAGGTGGGGATCCCTTCCTTGCCATCTTTACCTCTCCTAACTCATGTGTCAGGTACTAATTTACAGCTGAGTGGATGTGTCAAGCAAAAAATCATGACCTGGAGTTTCGAACCTGGCACGCTGTAAAAATATATTTAAATATTAAAAGTAAAAATCTTCAAATAAACTTGTAATAACCACATTCTCTATCCATTTATGCTAAAAATAGATATATATTACATTATAATTTAAATATAAATAATTTTACTTGTTCTTATGAAGGATGTGCAAAAAAATGATTTCCATACAGACCCCTAAAATAATTATGTAGAAAATGAGTTACTGCACATCTCTTTTTTACAAGAAGACTTCTTAATAAACAATTTCTGCATATATACTTCTTATGCATTCATTTCTGCATATAGACTTCCTAAGAATCAATTTAATTTCTTAATATAGACTTCTTGGACAACAGAGAAACAATTCAGACAGTTGATATCTTTTCCTACTTGGGCAGCAAATGATACAAGATGGAGATACAACAAATAAGATTTCTACTAGAAATATGTTGGCATTCAGTGCATTCAACCACCTAACACCTGGAAATAAAATCAATAAGTAAATAGGCCTATACCAAACTATGACTGTTTACTCCAATGTAATATGTGTATTAACCAATGACTGATAAAGCTGGAAAACAACAAAAGGACTGGAAAATAAATTAAATTCATTTGAAAATAAATGTTTTAGAAAACTAGTAAGTATTGGTTAGGAAGAATTCAGGTCAAAGAAGCAAATACAAAATGCTACCCAGCATCAACATGTTTCTACAATAAACAGTGAACACAATGAACTTATATCAGACATGTAATTATAATTAAAACAGGCAGTTATGAGCATTAAAATGGGTACCAGATATAAGAAGAAAGAGAGAAAGACCAAGAGAAATTCTTCGCAGAACCATCAAAGAGGGGAGACTCTATGAGTCTCAACAACATGCAAGAACTATACACAACAGCATCACATCGCACAAACTGGAGAGCATTGGTTTCTGCCCTATGCACCATAATCGGTGCTGAAGGAACATAGACAGATTTATAGATAGCTATACACTTCTTAAGAATCAATTTCTGTACCAAAGGAAGAGGATGCTACTGACCTTAACAGGTAGCAGATAGAACAGCGTCCAGATAAAGAATATAGCTGCAATATAAGCCAGAATATCTCTAAACGAATAAGCAGTCACAAACCAAACCAGTGTTGTTGACTACCAGAATAGGGCGAGATATCAAGTGGTGATTATATCACTGAAATACCCAATGTGTTCAGTAACAGGCAGTATCAAGCAAGTATGTGCTGCTATAAGTTCATGTTGCTGGTGTGGGGTTACTGACTCCACACCAGAAAAGTTCCCTGGAGGGATTGGGTTGGATTAGGGGGAAAAGTGGATAGTACACAGACAGAGTGGAATATAACTCCAAATCACTTCCCTCTGAGTGGGTAGTGCCTCAGAGTACAGAACCAGATTCTTTTGCCCCTGGGTAACCACATCAAACCTGGACAGGCGCATCTTTCAGTATTGTAGCATGTGTCCAATGTAATTCCAGCGACACTATACAATATAGGTGGATACATATTGTTGTTTTGATTCTTGTCTGACAACTGTGTTTGATTTGAAGTCTGACCAACGTATGTTCAGTAGCCTGTAAAGACATTTAGAGATCACTAAGAGAGGATAATAAATCCTTGGCAAAAAATTATTCTAGGAGAGGAGAACTCTAATTTCAATCTCTGGGCAGATGGAATTTGCTAACCCTGGCTGTCAAGCCTCCAGGAGAAGGAAAACTCCAAACTTAAACCTCCACTGCAATGTAGACAACCCTTGTATGGGTAAGGGCTATGAAAACACATTCAGACTCAAAAGTAAGACAAAAGATGGAGACACTGAACCAAAAGGTGCAAAATAGTCCAGACAAAGCTGAAAACCACAGTGTAATTACAGATTCTTCTTCTTCTTCTTTTGTTCACTTGAAACATGTCTATATCTGTAATTCTGTCTCCTTAATAAAACTCACTGTCTTTTGTAGTTCATACAGTGTCCCATAGAGCTTTGATTCCAGTGTTTCCTCTGGCCAATATGTCTGCCTCAGCATTTCATGCTCAGAGCACTCTTGAAGTATATTTTTGGCACTCTGTGTCCACATGTACACATGGCCGTGTTGCCAATCTTGAACTTTGTATACATGTGACTGCGGAGTCGGTTGTATCCTGTTCTGAGACGTAGAATTATAACTTGTTCTGATCTGTTCATAATGTGATAGTCATCTTGTGTTGGTATTTGTGGCTTTCTTATTGACTTGATCATCTGTTTTTTCTGATGGTAGGTGATTGGTATATCTGGTTGGTCTTCTGCAGCACCTTCCTTAGCAAACTACAGATTCTTCATATAAACGTTTTAAGAACCAACTTCTACATATAGACTTCTTTGCTACCGAGTTGTGGGTAATATATCCTATTAAAAACATAGTGATCAATCAAGCATTATTTTGATGTAGTAATTTTCTAGGCAATATAAATACATATAGTAGACTGTCATTGCTTTCTAAATGGTACGGATGCACAGTTGCCTGCAGTGTGATTTGAACCCAGTACTTTGGTCGTCCAAGATGCGCTTGGCACCATTCTGGTAAATATGTAGAAATTGTTTGGTCTAGCATCTACTTCATACTTACTACTGGATATTAAGATAAAGCTGAATTAATATTGTTTTGTTCATTCTGAAACTGTCACTGGATCTCTCATGTATCAGGATAGTCCCACTAACATTTCGAGCAGGATGTAGTCCAGAAAATGGAAATACACTATTTTGTAATTTTCTTTGTGCCAATGGCCAGATACATCCCACTGTTGTGGTGAAAAAAAATGCAATTAAAAATAGCATTAAAACAAACAATACAGAACAAGTAAAAAGGGTAACAAATAAAGTCTGCTGGAGGGATAGGATGAAAATATTATAATTTTTAAGAAAGTCAAAGATAATAAACAAACCTAAGTGAATAAATCGCCCAACATCATCCTTCTCTGCTAGTGGAGAGCTCTCTTTTTCCAAATCCTTTCGATACCGCTTTATGTTCTTCACCATTAAGTCTTTGCGTGTCAGTTCAAAGTGGTTTGGAAAGTGGTTTATTATTCTGTGCAATAAGATTGAGAAATGTACTCATTATACTGTACAAAATGTTTCATTTAAAATGTCCTTCTATAAATGTGAAGCAGATACAAATGGTACATCTAAAATGATTGTAAAAGAAAGAAAATAAGATGCTTTATGTGGATGCGAGGAAAAGAGAAAATGACATTATCCTTCTAAAAAACCTAGATAGCATAGGAGAAACTGACATCTAATGCCAGGAAGATAGAGTGCATTATCCCCAAAAGGTTGGATCTTCTTCTTCTTCTGTGTTCGTTCTCAAACTCCTGCAGATTAGCAGGATGTAGTCTGGAGAACGGAATGTGTTGTGTCATAGTTTACAGCATTGCTGCGATATCTGCGCCTTTTGGCCTGACACATCCAACTTCAGCATGGCTTTGGGTCACTGACCCTATATGGGATGGGACAGCCAACTTTATCCCATAACCTCATTAGTCGCCTATTACGACATGCGCGGAAGATAAACAGTGTTGCTATTCTTTGCTCCCCTTTTGGGCCCCGGCAACACACGGGCGAAAAAAAGGTTGGATATAAAGGATTTTGCATTGCTCTTGTGAATTTTCCAAGGTTAGCAAATTACCAAGACCTTAATAGCACCAATAAATGGTGCATTCTTATATAGGTGTATTATGGCTCTTGTTGTACATCTGGTCAACATATTAGGGATTATGTACAGGGCTGCAGATGGATGAGAATTTATTGCAACCATACTACTAATATCTCTGATTATTACCTATCAGCCAATACATCATGTGAAACTGTCAAAGAACAGTGATGCAGTGTTCTGGCTCAGATAGCTAATATCAATCAATCAAGTCCTTGGGTACCTGAGGGCGTATACACATCTTTGATGACTGCATCACTGGGTTCATAGATCATAGATAAGGATTTTCCATTTGTCTCTATCCTTGGATATGCTCTCAGACTCATTCTATGTAATTCTCTATCAAGTTATTCATAGAAAAATCAGTCATTCACATTACATTAGCCATGGCTCTGAACTTGAGGCCTAAAATTGAAAATTTGACAAACTGATGTATAAAGAAAATGCTTCAATTATTATATTTATGAAACAAATTAGCATCAATTATGTCACTCACTGATCATCCTGCATGCGAAAACCACTCTCAACACTGAAGATCCCTCTGATGTTATGAACTCCAGCCCTTATAATAAAATACAAAGTGTGGATAGGAGAAAGTCATGATTGAATATAACAAGAGAGATTTCATGAGAGATTGAACAAAACTTGTATATAACTTCAACTTTTAGTTACCTTTGAAACAAAGTCTGTTTTTTTATCAAATATTTTGCCCATGTGACAACCAGGGTCTGGACTTTAGTGTTTAAAGAATAGGGCCAGTGTCTTCTTTCCAGGCATTTAATAAGAGGTGACTAAGGTAAATTGAGGGATATAATGACAATCTGTCACCTATGAAAAAAACATCAATATTGTAGCTGCTTCTGACAAATAGTCCTCATGGATGACATAGAGATGCAAGCCAGCAGACATTGCACTGTTGTCCTCTTGTGGCAGACTCCTAGGTGGCATAGAATGCTAGGTGCCCATCACTACAGATGGCTTCAACTGATTTGACAGAATAATGATAAACTAGTTAAACTAACTGAAGTATATGCTATGCTCCAGACAGGACATTGTGATTCTGGAATACTGCTGTCCTGGAATATCTCCCTTTGGAGACTAAACATACATCCATAAACCCCCTAATATAACATGCCTTTAAATTGACAAACCTTATATGTACATACAAGTTCAGGTGTCAACTTGGTTACTCAACTGAGGAACACCTGTGCTTATATCAGAAAGGCTATGGCAGAAAGTTGTTACAAGCTGCCTGCTCACAACTAAAGGGATTATTTCATCATCATCACATCAAATATTCATTGTCAAGAATTATCAGCAGCTTGGCTTGTGGTATTCACAGTTTCAATTCTTAGATGCCTGTGTGTTGCCGGGCCTGAAAGGGGAGCAAAGAATAGCAACACTGTTTACCTTCCATGCATGTCGTAAAAGGCGACTAAGGAGGTTATGGGATGCAGTTGGCTGTCCCATCCCATATAGCGTCAGTGACCCAAAGCCATGCTGAGGTCGGATGTGTCAGGCCGAAAGGTGCAGATAGCACAGCAATGCTGTAAACCATGGCACAACACATTCCATTCTCCGGATTACATCCTGCTAATCTGCAGGAGTTTGAGAACGAACGCAGAAGAAGAAGAATTCTTAGTTTTCTTTACAATATTGTTTCTCCAGGTTTGCATTTTTAGCATTAGCCTAATCTCCAACCAGGAAGACCCATGTGTTACTATTTTGGTCTAGTATCTACCTCATTAGTCTATTCAAAGAAGCTGAATCTATCAAGAATATCAATTTAGTTTCTAAGTTGTGCAAAGGTAGTGTACACTTGAATGATAGTACTTATGTAGAACAAAAGTTTTTGATGTTTTACCATCACCAAAAGACTAACGGACTATGGGATATACAGACAAAAAATATACAAATAACAATATACTAGACATTTTCAATGTTTCAACTGTAAGGTTTTCTTCAAGAATACAAAAAACAAACAGTAAAAACAATGATACATATCACAGAGGCACTAGAACGCAGACATTATTAAACAGTAAGGTGTTCAAGGTAACAACGACATATGTGTACACAATCAGTCATGGAGGTGAGTTTTTTTTTTTTTCAAAAAAATGAAGCAGGAAATAAGAATGAAATGAAAAAAACTATTACTAAAAACAAAATAGATGTTTTAGGGATCATGTACAGGGCTGCAAATAGAATAAGAATTGATTGCAACCATACAATTAATATCTCCGATTGTTACTTATCAGGCTATATCAGTTAATACATCGTGTGAAACTGTCATAGAACACAATGTAAAACTTCAAAAACTTGTGTTCCACGTAAGTACTATTTATATACAGTTTTACAGTAGTCTTACCTATTAACGATTTGAAAGGTATGCTGTTTATCCAGTGGAGTCAACATGACCATTTAAGCTCAGCTGAGATGATGACTGCATTGCATCTGATTGTGACTAATAATAGTCATCCATCCCAGGAGACACCAACTTATGACACGCATTCTAGACACACATTCTACACCAACTCACATTGCTGTGTTCAAACAAACACTGAGAAGTCAGAATGGTTCCAAGTTGTTACGGGCATTAAACAGGGATGCATCATGTCCCCATTACTTTTCTGCGTCGCTATTGATTGGGTCATGAGAAAGAGCACTGAAAATGAGCTGACAGGAATAAAATGGATTAATAATACCGTTCTCGAAGATCTTGACTACGCAGATGACCTAGCCCTTTTGAGCGCAAACCACACAGATGCTCAATCTAAGTTTGACAATCTCCAACACTACTCAAATCAGATAGGGTTGAAAATCAACACATCAAAAACTCATATACTAGATTTTACGAGATCCAACGACAACATAGAAATTCAAAATGTTCCATTATTAAAAGTCAACAATTTTACATATTTAGGCACCAATCTAGCATTGGATGGAGACTCATCAAAAGAAATTTTACACCGTATTGCCCTTGCAGCGGGTGCTTTCAATAAACTACGCAACATATGGACGTCAAACACACTAAGAAACACCACAAAACTCAAGTTATTTAACTCCAACATCATCCCTATTCTATCATATGGGTGCGAAAGTTGGAAAGCCACAAAAGCCACAGATAAAAGACTCGACTCCTTTGAAAACAAATGCCTACGTACCATTCTGAACGTTAAGTGGAGTGACTTTAAATCTAACACTACTATAAGAGAGGAAAGCAAACAAACCTATATATCTTCCTTCATTAGACAAAGGCGTTGGACTTACATCGGCCATGTTCTCAGAATGAACAGCCTAAGAATTCCCCAGCAATCACTATATTGGGTGCCACCTGGAGTAAGAAGAAGAGGGAGACCTAGAGAAACTCTACGAAGAACCATTAATAGAGAAGGCATGTCAATGAACCTAAACAACACGCAACAATTGAAAGACCTGGCAACACAAAGACAGAAATGGAAAGCTATGGTTTCTGCCCTATGCGCCGCCTATGGCCCTGGAGGAACATAACATAACATAACATCCCAGGAGATGATGACAACAGTTTCAGACTTGTGTTGTTACATCTGTCTGGTGTGTGCAGAGATGACTCACAAATCAAATTCTGGCACAGAATCCCCTGCCACATTTGGGACATAAATGAACAAAATTGGGAGTCAGTGTGTTTACTGTTCTGTCTTTTCAGGCAGCATGTTTCTTTGTGCCTCTGAAAGTTGACACATCTCAGTGATACAAGCACCTTTTCAGAATTGCTACTGGGCAATTCTGAGCGACAGATGTGGCTTCAATGTTGAAGCTCTTCCAAAGACACTTTGAGAGAGTCCTTGAAGCATTTATTCTGTCTGCTGGCCAGTTGTTTTTCCTTGAGGAACTGAGCATACATGAGCTGTTTTGGGATGTGCTTGTCATGCATGAGAACAGCATGTCTGGTCCATCTCAATTAGGCCTTCTTTAGTATTGTATAAATGCTTGGGATGTTGGCTCTAGTTAGGGCTTTTCAGTATCTGATACTTTATCTTGCTACTTTATCCTGAGATGTTTGCAGATGCATCATGTGAAAGTGATTTAATGCTCTGGCATGTCTGCTGTACTGTCCAGGTCTCACAAGTGTATAGCAAAGTAGTGAGCACATTGGTACAATAGACTTTTAATTTTTTGTCGCGAGGCAAATGCCCTTCCATTCCCACACATTGTCGTGAAGTCTGCCAAATGCAAGTTGCTTTAGATATGTTGGTTTCACATAAGCCAATGCCTGTGCTGAATTTAAATTAACTGAAACTATATTTTTCATATTTATGAACCATTTGCTGAATAAAATCTGCAGTATTTTAAAAAATAATACAATTTGGAACCGAATAGTAATTACTGTCTACTCTTGGTGCAAAGAATTGTTTTTTTCCTCATTGTCATAAAGTCACAGCCATGATTAATATCGCATGTTAGAAGGATCAATACAAGCTTGGCATTAGCGCCTCATGCAATTGTAGAGTGTCTCGCTAAATTTTGGGGTATGGCATTCCATTCTGTCATGTACATAAATATTTTAAATGTGAAAACAAATCACATTTTCCATGCATTTTTAAAGTTGCTAGTATATATTACAAAAAGAAGAAAGTAAAGATGTTAGAAATGGATACATTCAGTTATGGGACATAATGTAATCACGGATAATGATATTTACTAATTAAATGTTCCACTTACAAGCAGTTTTTGAAATTATTTAAACTTACTGATGAAAACTACTAACCAGTAAAAATTCCAATCATCCTCTGGGCTTACTTGAATCCAACCTTGATTCTCAAAATTATTGAGCAGGACAGATTTATCAAAGTCAGAAGCAAACTTGATATGTGACATCCTGGTCAATGGAATGACTTAAATTTACACTGTATGGCAATTGTAGAACAAAAATATAGCAATGATAAAATATATAATAACAGGTAATGTGAATTGTATGGAAAATATAATAAGAAATTTGAATTGTATGAAAATTATAATATTTTAATTGGGAATGTAAATTCTATGGAAATATAATACTATAGGGAATGTATATTGTATGGAAACTATAATATATAGGGAAATAGAATTGTATGGAAACTATAATATAATATAATATAATATAATATAATATAATATAATATAATATAATATAATATAATATAATATAATATAATATAATATAATATAATATAATATAATATAATATAATATAATATAATATAATATAATATAATATAATATAATATTATATAATAAAATATAATATAATATAATGGTGTCAAAAATTATCAATGATTTATTATCAAAAAAAATTATCAATGTCAAAAAATAGTATAATATAATATAATATAATAGGGAATTTTAATTATATGGATTCACACAGATGTGAAAAAAATGAACATTTAAACTATCATGGTCTTAATTCTTTATCTGCGTAAAATTGTTCCTGTTCTGACTTAATTAATCATCAGCTTATAAGAACAGCAGATGTCTTAGCAGTTAGTAGCGATGATCTTTGCAGATTTCCTGAGATAAAGAATGAATTAAGGCAAAACAGTCACAACAACTAAACACACAAAACAATTATATACTTTTTCCTCGCATTTTTGTTTAAGATCAGATCAGACCAGTGTGGCACAAGATGTAACAACTACAGTCATGGTCAACAAACTATATTTGAAGATCTTATTTTCTGAAGTTGGGTGCATCAAATAGTACTGTGTCTTAAATTCTTCTTTTATCATAATTTAATTTGTAATATAAATCGAGAGTGATTTTAATTTGTTAGAATCACTACTTGCCAAGAGGTCAGCTTTTTTACATTTCATATTATGCCAGTGGCCTATGATCCATTACATTACTATTTCTTTGGTGATAGTGGTGAACTGCAGTAAATAGAATGTATTTTTCCTCTGCAATTATTCTTAAACTCCTGCTAATTAACAGGATAAAGTCAGGAGAACACAATTAATTGTGTCATAATTTATAGCTTGGCTGTGATATCTGTACTTTTCAGCCTGGTCTGCAGCATGGCTTCTGAGTAATTTTGATAATCTATGGGATGGAGAACTAACTTCATCTCCAAAATCTCCTTAGTTGCCTCCTACTACGTGCATGGCAGGTAACAGTATCACTATTCTCTACTTCCTTTTCCAGCCCAGTGACATACAGGTAGTTAACAATAAAAAAAAGAATGTCAGTTCATTCATCGGGGCGTTTTTTACTATCAATTAGGCATAAAACAGTGATTTTTCCATTTTAGGTATAACCAAGGATTGTCTCTATGATTTAGGGACACTTGTTACTACAGATGTAACAACACTTTGTTATTATTCCCAAGTCTGAAATGATCAGATAATGATTATGAACGGACGTAGTTGTACACATAACTGACGTAACTTCACTGTCTTTTGTAGCTCACCCCGGGGTCCTAAGAGCTTTGATTCTGGTGTTGATTCTATTGGCCAGTTTGTTTGTATCAGCATCTCATACTCAGAACATGAATTGCAAAGCTTATGGTATAAAAAAAATAGAAAAAGCAAAATAATGGCGAGCAGAGTTGACAACATCACTCCTGTTAACATCTGGATGAATGGACAGAAACCAGCTGAAGTTGATACCTTTAAGTACTTAGGATAAGTTTTTTTCTATGAACAAGTTGAGTATATGATGTTTACTAAAAACATAGCCAATAATTTTAGTGTTAACCCCTCTTTCCCATCACATATGACATATGGCATCAAATCAATGAGATCCTGCCGATACAGGTCACAGGAACTATGTTCTATGACAGAGTGCAATGCCACAAGTTGGAGGGCCCTCTACTCCAGGAGGGATGATCAACAACAGGACATTACAACATGAAAACATATAACTGTAGAGATAGAATGCTGGTGGGCTTTTACAGAGAAAAAGAAAGCCTCACTATACAGTCACATCATCTTTCAGAAATATAGGCCTAATGTTGTGTATGGTGGTTTGCCTGGTGGTTGGTACCCGATATTCTGTATGCTGATATAGGCCTAATTCTCTAATAATACCTATTCTTTTGTCAGGGCCGTAGATACATTCCCCTTAAAGTGGTGGAAGTTACCTAAAAAAAACAAGAAAGAAAAAGGTTGTGCTTTGTGCTTATTCCTGTCAGACCTTCATTTTCATGAAAAATTTGATGCCCTTTTTGTGATGGATCCCTAAAGTGGAGGAGGGTGGATGGGGAGGGGGGAAATTGGCTTTTTGTACTTCTTCTTCTTCTTTCATACTCAAACTCATGCAGATTAGCAGGATGTAGTCCGGAGAAAAAAAAATCGTTGTGTCATGGTTTACAGCATGGCTGCGATATCTGCGCCTTTCAGCCTGACACATCCGACTTCAGCATGGCTTTGGGTCACTGACCCTATTTGGGATGGGACAGCCAACTCCATCCCATAACCTCCTTAGTCGCCTCTTACGACATGCATGGAAGGTACACAGTTTTGCTATTCTTTGCTCCCCTTTCGGGTCCGGCAACACACAGGCATTTTTAGAAATATAATATTGTGCATGGTGGTTTGTCTGGTGGTTGGTACCCGATATTCTGTATGTTGATATAAATCTCTAATGATACCTATTCTTTTAACAGGGCTGTAAATACATTCCCCGTAAAGTGGTGGGGGTTACATAAAAAAAAATAAGAAAGAAAAAGGATATCATGCGTTGTGCTTATTCATATCAGACCTTCATTTTCATGAAACATTTGATGCCCTTTTTATGATGGATTCCTAAATTGGAGGGGGGGGGGGAATTGGCATTTGGTACTAAAAGTCATGTTCTGATTTGCTGGGGGTGGGGGGTTAGTTTTTAACCCCCCTCACCCCATATCTACAGCAGAAACTGAAAGAGAATACAATAGAAGGCCTACAAGCTTTCAAAAGCAACTATTACAGACGAATAATACTCATCAATTATATTGAACATAAAACCAACATAGGCTTATATCTGAGAAACAAAAATAAATACCCTTCCTGTCAACAGGAACATCTTATGGCAGTGGTGAAACATTGTAAACGTTTGTGGTTTGGCCATGTGATGAGGCACCATTATCTCTCCAAAACTATCCTGCAGTGAACAGTTGAGGGTTGAAATAAGAAGAGGGAAAAGAAAGTATGGATTGATAATGTTAAAGACAGGACAGGATTAAAGATTCTCCACACTCAAACATGATGAAAACACCAAAACAAGAGACAGGGGATGTTGGAGGTCTGTTGCAGCCAACCTTCGTTGCAGAGACGACACTTGATGATGATGAAACTCAAACAAGGAACCAAAAAGAGTAAGGGTATGGCGGAATTTTTTTATTAATAATTCCAGAGTGGAACACCTACGACCCTGATGGGTTATGGGTTTTATGACAATGATTGAGAACATTTTTGAAGTGTTATGCAGTCTGTGGTGCCTGGTCATATTAATACTAATTATTAACTAACAAGTGACGATTTCACAACTGTTCATATTAATTAATTGTATTTATTGTAAATTATAGGCTACCTAATTTGCCATCAGTAGTACTAGTAGTAGGTAATATGGTAATGGTAGTGCCAGTGGTAGTAGTAGAAGTGTGTCATGTGACGTATTCCTTCCAGAACGTTGTCTTCACAATGAACTCTCTGAACCTCTCTCTGTCTTGGGCGATGTGGCTTGCATTTTCTAGCGATGTATTCATATTATCTTTAATGTCGTCAGTCCATCGTCTTCTTGGTCTGTCCCTTCTCCTCTTCCCAGGTACTCTTCCCTTCATTATTTGTCTTTCTAAACAGTTATGTCTCTTTATATGACCAAACAGGCGTAGTTTTCTTTTCGTTATTGTGTTTAGTAACCAACACTCTGGAATATTCAGTGTGTTTATAATATCTGAGTTTCTGATTTTATCCTTCCACGATATTCTAAGTATCTTTCTGTAGTAGTAGAATATAAATAACCAAATGGCCAGAGGGTGTCCGACAAAGTGGATGGTGCCGCAGTAACCTAATGAACAAATAGTAATGCAAAATGATGTAAAAAGGTTACTAAAACACTTACCTAGCCTATTAATAAAAATATATTTTTAAGAAAAAAAAACAAAAAACATACAATAAAACTAAACAGGACAATTCTCAACGTATCGGCTCAAATTGAACCTTTTTCAAGAGACAAACAACAGAAAACGACAAAATAAAAAAATAAATAGATGTCTATATTTCATCAAGCCCTCGTCTCCATAATAGCGCAGGGATGGCAACGCATCTAGTCAAGGTGAAAATGGGTGAAAATGCGTGCATTCTACTACTACAAATGTGATCATTTGTAGTAGTAGAAGTACTACCTGCCAGTAGTAGAAGTACTGCTATTATTTATCGACTTGGATAAATACAAATATATTCAGCATTATTTCAAGAATACTTACTTTAAACAATAGCGAAAAAACCAAGCGATATATTCACATATAATATTATTGTACACTAAGCATCAACAATCAATTTTTTTTAAACATGTAGGAGCCTAAGTGGCAAATTACATTCGATATTTAGAAAATAGCGTCCTTAGTTTCTGTCTTCCATATTAAAATATCGTGAATTCTCGCATATCGTGAATCAGTGTTGCCAATTCATTTCGTCAATTTGTGTGAGACAAAACACCAGAAAGTACTAATTTATTTTTAAAAGCAATAAAGAAGCAGGAACCCACGCACATTAAACCCAATATCACATAAAAATGTATGAATGAATTGCTTACGCCATGATGGTTTATCACTCAATGTGGCCTTGGACTTTACATATCAAAACATGTTCCTGAGTGGCAATCTCCGAGGAGGAGATGATCGGGGGGGGGGGGGGGACCTAATATCTCCGTACCAACATTATGTTATCAATGTCAAACATGGACACTAACTAAAGAACAAGAAAGAAATCTTATTACCTGTGAAATGAAATGTCTAACAAACCCAGCAAAGTGAACAAAAATAAATCATATAAGAAATGAGGAGAGTACATTATCTATGATGATGAGAGAACAATGTATATGGTCAAATCTTTTGAAAAACAGAATGAAATGGTTCGACCACTTAATGAGAATGAACCCGTACTTTCCAGCAACAAGAGCATATAACATGAGAATAGAAACAGCAAGAGGCAGATCAAGAAGATCAACAGAGAAGGATCAAGAATAAGGTGGACTGAAAAAGTCACTCATGTCCTAAGACGTCACAATATAAGCGGCCTATTGTGCCATAGAGTGTAAACCGATCATAATTTAATCAAGCGATGCAGCGACGTACAACAAAAGCAGAGAAAAGACAATACCCTATATAGATAAATTGTATTAAATTAAATATAGTAGAATATATGGATAGGTTGTATTATAATTAAAAAAAGCAGAAAATATTTTAAATTTGCACTGTCTGAGTGTCAATTTAAAAAGAAAATACACACTGAACATGACGTGGCGACAGCAAGGGCATGCGACCTTTATCACACAAGCCACTCCAACGTTCCTCCAATATCCAAACCGGAAAAAAATTCAATATTCACAGTTTTTATAGCAGAAAATAATAACAGAAAATGAGGAACTCTTATGATAATTTGTAAGTCTAAAAAAAAATAATTTAATTATTAACCGATATTAGATTTAATGAATTATGATACGATATCTTATAATTGCTTTGCATTATTGCTTTCGAAAGTGTTTAGTGATTTGTGGCACGGTTCTGATGTTCTTTTAAGATCCACCTATCTACCTTCCTACCTACCTACATATCTGTCCGTGTTTCATCATCATCAGGAAGCATATCCTGAACAAGATGTAGACGATCATCACAGCCGTTCGAAACTCCTGTCTATCTTAATCCAGTCTTCATGCTTCTGTTATTGTCATGTTCATGTAGTCTTTGATGTTTTGCGTCCATATTCTTCTTGCTCTGCCTATTGTTAATCTCTCTGGCATCATCCCCTCCATTATGGCTTTCTCTAGGCCGTCCTGGCGTTTGATATGGCCAAAACATTGTAGTTTTCTGGAAAGAACCATGCTGTTTAGTTAGTTTTATTTTGCATTAATTTCTCTCAAGATGGCTACATGTGATCTTTTTGGTCCATGGTATTCTGATGATTCTTCTGTAACATTTTATTTCAAATGCTGCTATTTTATTTTTCACTTTGTTGGTGGTTGTCCAAGATTCACACCTCTGCCGGTCTATCTATCTATAATTCATCACTATTAGTTAATATACAATAGGTTTATTCCAGATCTGCCAAATTCCAGTCAGAAAATGCTCCTTCAATTTCTATAGCTTTTTTGGCTGTACCTATATGTACATGTTGTAAAATGATGATTTTTATGGCTGAAGCAATTTTTCATAAGCATTCTGTGATCAATCTTTTTGAGAAACCTACTAAGGTAGTTTATAATCACAATTCACAACATCATTCAGCACATCTTTTAATTCCATATTTAATATAACTAGGTTCCCCGGAAGACACTTAGCTGCAGCTTGTGGCACAGCTTGTTGAGGATAATAGCACATACTTTATAAAGATGCAGTTGATGAACTTCAGACTTTAGTTTTGTGTACATATTATTTTCATCTTACATGGCAGATGGATTATCACTAATAGTTGCAACCCCAATCTTTTTCAAACGTTCCTTCATAGCATTGCATGTTTCTTCAGCGTTACAGTCACACCGTTCACTAAGTCTAATAAACGCAACACCAAACTGTTTTCTTTCCTCGGAATAAAATCTCATAGCAACACCATGCAGAAATGATATTTCTCTCGTCAATTAATATGCTGAATTTGTTGTTTCCAATATCAGGGACGAAAGTGTTTTTTTTTTAATGGAGCAGGCACATTCGAAATTACTGTACTACACTTAAATCTTCTAGGCGTTAAATTATCCACAGCGCGTTAGGAACATTGTCCGGTAACAAACATAAGTCCTGGTTTGTTGCTTTTACGTCATTTATGAGTGTGAAAATCTTGTTTGTTTATTTCTCTTAATAATTGTTCAGCATTCTTGTGTATTATCGTGCCTCTCAATATCTTTCAATCTCCCCGCTGAACATGTGTAGTATTCACAATAGAATTTAGTGCAATCTCTTTTTACTCTTATTATCCATTTTAATCCACGAATCACCTATTGACAGCATGCCACAGATGGCCATGGCACATAGAGATCACGGCTAAAGCCAGCCGCAGACCATGTAAAAAATGGACCACATAAATCAAAGAAGCCACAGGAACAATCTTACAAACAGCACACAAGAAGGCCATCTCCAGAAAACTCTTCTACCCCTGACGCTGCAAGGCAAACAAGGACCACAATAGAAAGATATATATGTAGATATATAGACAGAAAGATAGATAGATAGAATCACTGATCCATTGTGTTCTTAAATGTTCCTATATCTGAGTATAGTTATTACTAACAATGAAAATTGGATAATGATACCTGGTAAATTAAATGATGGTACAATCATAACGAAGATGTCGGAACAAAAGTCCATATTCCATTATATGATGTCAGCAACATTTACACACTATCGTTTAATTGGTTGATAACTGATACATCAACACACTCGGTAATACTAACAGACTCTCAAAGCATGCTGCACAAGATAGAAAAGTTCACGCTAAGAAAAGAATGGTGGGACTTATTGAACAACTCATTTGTCCAGATGGTTTGGTCACGTGATGGGAATGGAACCTGCCCATCAGCCCTTCGTGCATACACCAGCAGAAGACGGGACTACAAGGCACGAGGAAGACCAATAACTAGATGATATATAGACAATCAAAGAAACATTAGACACGGGATTACCATGGCCAATGCAACTCAAATGGCCAAAGACAAAAAACTCCAAATTTCTCTCACGACGTTTACTGGCACAAGTGGAAATGACAGATCGTTTCTCCGGCTGTCAATGTTTTCTAAGCGATAATTGTGGGCCATACATATCCGGTGTCATTATTGAACGTTCTTGGTATTTTTACGTGCGCATTATCAATCAATACATCTCAACAATTTTCGTTTTGATCCCATTTCCGATCAATTGTCGTCGTTCCTTAATTGATGATGATGTCCCTCCTTCGCAAGCGAAGATATGCATGGCATGAAAAAACATTAAATGCGATGAAAGAAAAAAAATATATATATAATAATTAAAAATTGGTAATTAACTAAATTCCTTAATTTAAATTATTTGATGCCAAATCTCATCATCATCAGGTGCCATGCCGGGTGGCGTAGGCGGTCATGGCTCTCCACAGCTCTCTGTCCACAGTATTATGTATCAAAGTTGTTGTTTCCTTGCCGTGCCAGGTTGTCAAACTGTCTAATAGTTTCTCACGTTGTCGCCCTCTGTCTCTGGTTCCTTCAATCTTGCCTGTTGTGATTATGTTCTCTAAACCTACCCGATGCCAAATCTAATTTAACAAAAAACAAAAAAAAAGTAAAAAGTCTGGCAAGGTAGCTACAATTGAAAAATGGCGTCAGAGACTCCACGAAGCTCAACCAGAGTAGGGAAGTCTATCTATAAGAAAAGCATTTCAAGTTTTCCAGAAAGCCCTTTAGGGGCAACGCCTCGTCCAGATCTTAGGCAGCATTACCCAGCACCACCACCCTCGGTTGATTTGCAGTCAACCTACTCGCATAAAGAGTGTACGGTTGTTAGTAACTATCTACTAAGTCTTTAAGATTCTGCTAGTCGGTAAAAGTACAGATAGTTCTCCACTGTGCTATAAATAGCACGCTGTTTACATTTTTAACTAGCTCACGTCACATTCCTCCCTAAAACATCAAATATCCGTAGGGTTGAGAAACTGTAACAATGTGAATAAAACCAAACACTCACCTTAGTCAGCATTCTCTGCGGGATACACTTAATTAACAAACGAACTCCATGAATATTCCCGCTATGCCGCTATACTATATAATAATAATCTACCCTAATTCTAAATACTAAACAGTGAACTAAACACTTATTCTACTCCTTAACACTAACTCTAATGCAAGCGTTTTCAATTAATAATATATCATTTGACTTCACACGTTTTCTTCTCCATATATGAATTTATAACGAAAGTAAGATCACATGTAACAACACGGATGCCATAACTGTTCGTTCCGTCTGCTAATGTATACCACTGCGCATGTCTTTTAAGTTATATCTTCCTGCTATTGTACATAATAATAATTTACCGTAATTCTAACAAGAGGTTAGAATTAACACTAGAAACTGATCCTAATCCCTAACCGCAGGCTGAATACTAACTCTAATGTAATCGTTTTAAATCAATATTAATTTTAAATATTACTTATATTCCAAACTAAATCATACAACAATACTAGCACTCTGCAAGGCAATCACAACACAAAGGTTAGAAAACACCTCGAAACTAGAGCAAAGGTCATAGTGGAGAACTATAATGTACTTGAGCCATCTAGTCTACTACTCGCTACTTTGACTTAGTTAAAATGTAAACTAAACTGGATCTTAGTTCCAATGAGATGCCCCTCCTCTTAATTATTACAAATTAATTAAGGAGTTTATAGCAGCATTTATATACGTACATTGCCTATATATATTATAACATAGTCGATGTAAGGGTAAAAGTTGCTTAATAGCACAGTGACACACTATTTAAATAAACTGTTTTCTTGATGTCTTGTCATATCGGGAATATCATATCTGTATCGTGAATAGTGAGTCCAGTTCTGAGTTCTTATGCCTTAATTGGCTACTAAGATTTACTAACTAAGCACAATGCCTGGATTCTAGGCACAAGTTGCTTTTAATTCTTCGTTGTGACCTTTGCTCTAGTTTTGAGGTATTACCTAACCTTTGTTATGTGATTTGACAAGCTTAAGAAGTACTTTGAGTATCGTTAGGATTAGAAATAATATTTCTAATATGTGCGCGCACCTCGATCCGTGTGTAGCGCACAGAAATAATAAACGCTCAGTACAAATCATTGGAAATTTGACAAAATATGTAAATTGGAAACAGATTATGCATTAGTTTGACTGTATCTAGAGTTGAACACAGTGATTGTTGGGATGTGACGTCACTGCAGCCATTAATTTCATTGGTGTTAATACAGAAATACGTGACGGCTAGTTAAAAATGTAAACAAGTAAGAATCAAAAGCAACTTTTACCTATTTACTTGCCTACACCATGGATTTCCGTGCAATACCACTCAAATTGATGGATGCTGTGACATCACATCTCCCAACATAAAGGAGTGTTTTACAGAATTTATAAAAATTAGACATAATTTTTTTTCCAATTTTTTTCCCTATGATTTGTGCTGCGCTCACATTAATTCTGCGCGCTACACACTGATGGATGCCTCCACAACAATTTCTAAGTATTAATTCTAATCTTAACCGTACTCTAAGTACGTAACTTTGCCAAATCACACTACATAGGTTAGGTAATACCTTAAAACTAGAACAAAGGTCACAGTGAAGAATCTAAAGCAACTTGCGCACAATTTAAGTTATTTGCATTTATAAAATCTGAATGTTACGATGTTTTTTGTGTGCAAATTTTAAAAATTTCAAACAACTAAAACTTCACACTCAACTTTGGCTCACCGCTGTATGTGTCTGACCATTGGCTCAAATAATACAGTGCATTTTCATTTTCTCTGGACTACATCCTGCTAATAATCTAGTAGGACCATTGTCCTGCTACAAGAGAGAACCAGCGGGAGTTTAAGAATACACGCTGAAGAACTTCGGTTTGTAACTGAACTTTTTTAGATTTTTTTCTGGAATATGAATTAATGAACTATTTTCTTTGTACATATGCTCTACGGGAAAATGAAATTTAATGCCTAGCATACTTTTATATTTTACAATTATGTAGTAGGCCCACAGATACCAATTGGAATTGATGGTGAAAATTCCGGTGGTTCAAGAAGGCTAGTAATATAAGCCTAATATTACAACAATACACAAGTTTTTTTAAAACATGATTTAAAAAATGCAATCATTCCCCTGCCATCAGATTCTTTTTTGAAAATGTGTTATTTTTGGTGGGTGTTTGGAAAACGCAATAACTTTATTTATTTTTATGGATTTTGAAATAATTTTTGCACATTTAAGTAAAGAATTGTTGACTGCAAATATGTGTGTAATTGGTTTAAAAAAAATGATATGTATGATACGAGAGATGTGAGGAAGAGGTGAATATTTTTTTCGCAAAAAAACAACGATTGTTTAGAAAACACAATTTTTATTGTTCTAAGGGATTTTAATATAGATTTTGTACATTTGAAAAACAATTGAATATGACATATATTGGTCCAAGATTTGTTTGTGTATGAGTAATACATGAGGCGGGAGAAGGTTGTAAAGATAGAAAAAGTGGGAAAACATCAAAATAAAAAATAAAAAATTGCTCAAATATATTTATTTTCCGATGTAGCACCCCTGTAAACATCGGTCCTGTAAACATCGGTTTACACACTATAACACACCTAAGTCTATTGTATTTATGTGGTTTCATAATCAAACTAACATAATATCACTGGGAAAATAAATAAAATATGATAAAAGTAACTTAATTTGTCGAAAAAATTGTTTTTGAGACTTAGACTTAGTCTTGTCTGTAATCCTGTCGAATTATTAGATCTATACTTATCCCATGGTGTATTATAACGAAACCATGTTAATATATCTACTTTGAAAACAAATGTAATTCTCAAGAATTCCTTACTATCACAATTCATAATGATTTTACTTTAATTATACTCGTTGACAGCCATTCTATGGCGCAGATGGATTCTGATCTGGATGTCTCTCGATTTTTACAATTTTGTGTTAGTCTCCTATATTTCATATGCTGGCATTGGAAGGCACCAGACATTACTGGAATCGGAAGTGAAATACCACTGCTAACTATTATTAACTGATTCTGGTTACATGACAGTCACGATAATGTGAATTTCACTGATTTTAGGGGTATAGCAACAAGTTGAATAAACTCAACAGCTGTTTTTGCTGCCATCTTTGTTGTATGAACTCAACAATGTTGTACTGAAGGTTAATTGTGCACTTATGTTGCTTATGAATAGGATTACCACACATCCTGGTTTGTCCTGTTTTCTGTTGTAGATTATTGAATATTAATTTGTCACATGCATTTATTTATGTTTTAATCAACAGAAATAATAAAGCTGCATATAAATAGACACTAAGACAAGCAAATAGAAGTGGAGGACTTTCACAATTTTTGTATAGGTCACTGGTCACTCACAATACATTTGCACGAGACTTGCCATTTCACTATGTTTTGTAATTGCCAGGTGACAGGTGTTTCCTACTTCAGATATAAATACATTCCAAGCAAGCAAGTGAAGAAAAAGGAGTCTTCTAAGAAAAAAAATAAACATTTGAATAAACTGCTCTGAGTGTTTTAGAAAAATAAAAAAACCATAAATTTCTGGGGAAAAAAAGGTTGTTTCAAGTGAAAAGTATGAACTGCATATAGTTTAATAACATACTATTTTGCAATAAAACTTGTTTATTTTAGTTTATTATATAATGTCATTGTTCTACTTGACAATATTTTATGCACCTGTGCTGTCAGCAAAACATGTCTTGGCATATTCCCAGTAATTGGTGGGAAGAGTATGCTTGTTTTTTTAGTGCTTTAAACTGTTTTTTACATAAAAGACATTTAAAAACATATAAAGTAGTTAATAAAAATACTTATAACAGTCGCCCAAATTAAATCTAACATCTACATAGCAGTTTCTGTTATGCTGATATACCAAAATAATACACACAAAAACTGATCTAGTAGTACTTCAAGCCACAAGATACAACCATATACACCAGTGGTGGGCAAAATACATCCCACAGGCCAAATCCGGTCTGCCAATTCATTTTTTTCTGGCCTGCTAGGCAGATTTAATAATACTATATGCACTGACTCCAGAGCTCAGAAAGCACTACTTGGAATTCTGGGACTAAAAAGAGCTTTTGTGGCTCCATAACAAACAGAAAAAAGCTCAATCTGGTCCTTCGACCCAAATAAGTTAACCACTTCTGATCTACAGGGATGGTTCAGCAATAAGAAAAGCAAACAGGTGTGGATGGGGTTTAATCATCTACAACAATGGTAGGAAAGTTGCAGAGAGACCTGCCTTTCCAATAATAATCAAGCATGGGAATGGAGATAGAGGCGGTGACAGCCACTTGGCTAATGACGTGACCACCAAAACACAGTGATTTTATCAGACTCTCAGAGCATGCTTTGCAAAATAGGTTATTCATCTTAGCAACATTCAAAGTATCACATGGATATACAGTCCAGATCATGCAGGAGTCACAGACAACGATAGAGCTGATGTGTTGGTGGGCAATATATAGTGTGTTGACGAATGGTAAGAAGAGACAACTGAAATAATAAGGGTAGTTATGGGTGCATCACAAATTGATGATGAGGTTGAGAGAGAAAATGTTCACATTCATAGAATGATAGAAGTGGGAGTAACCAAGGGAGAAGGAAGAAAGTGCCTCCTCTCTGGAAAGTTCTGAAGAACTCAAAGCCAACAACATTGGTACACTAAAATTGATTCATACCAAATAAGATGACATAGCACATAATCTTGAAATGCAAAACATGATAAAACATTTCTGTTCTACAGAACCACATTTTTGTTACAGCCAAAAAGTATAGTATAAATTGGTAATGCTCGGCCTCATGCATTTTCTAAGAGTTGACCAAGGGGGATGGACTTGTATACTACTGTCCCATCTTGTAGAAAATAAAATATTGATAATAGGCTACAACAATTTTACTCTGTGGTGTAATAATTGACAGTGCTGTCCTTTAACAGTGCTATGTTGTGTTCTTGACAAAGGACTTTTGGTCAAAACATTATTTGTTATCATACTTGTACCAATTAGCAGGATGTATGGAGAACAGAATGTGGGATGGTGTGACTTCCACTTTTAATGATATCACAATTTGACCTGACTTCAACATGAAATTTGTTAGGTTGCTTTGGTCTTCCACAGGATAGGGATATTCAGTTATATACCCAACCCTTCCTAGTCATCTCTTATGACAGGTCACAGTGTCATAGTAGCCTTTGGGACCCAGCAACACGTGGGCTAAATCTATTAATGAATTGAGATTTATAAAAGCTATTTAATTTTGCAGAGTAAACAAAGATAATTATACAAATTTTTTGATATATCTAGTTGCTTAGTTCTAAGCACTGACAGGTTTTAATACTTTACTATTGTGTATCTGGCAGTATTATCTTGAAGGAGTAGATGAACCTTGAGAGAGTAAGTTAAACCTTGAGAGAGTAAGTTAAACATTGAAAGAGTAATTTATGCTAATATTTTAATGTGTTCTATTTTCTTCAGTTTCTGCCACTTATGTTGACACAAGCAACAATGACTCAAACTTTACACAGCTGAGAAAGAAAACATCAGAACATACACAAATTAGTGAGTGGTTTGTGGATCATAGGGAGCTGAAACCTGAAGGCAGCACAAGAAAAGCATTGCTAATCCTGACACTGATTTTTCTGATTGCATTGGTAGCTTTGGGAGTGGTATACACCAGATCCCAATTGCAATAAGAGTGAGTATACATACCTAAAGAATATTTGGAGCTTTAGACTTTGTAGACATATTTGTATTTTTTAACAGTAATCTGGGTTAAACGAACATCATCAGTCGAACATGTTAAACAAACATCTTGGACGAACATCATCAGAAAATGCCGCTGGACATACATCGGCCAGTACTTAGAATGAAGGAAGACAGAATTCCATGACAAGCCTTCATGTGGACACCAGACGGGAAAAGAAAACGGAAGACCAAAAACAACATTCAGAAGAACATTTATGAATGAATTAAAATCAACAGGCATGTATTTTTTGGTCAATTTGAAATGTATTAAAACCTATGAGTTTGACCATATCTTACCTGAAATTTGACTATAATCAATGTTAACCCTCTCACTCCCAGCCTGGTAGGGTCTTAAAGCTGTTCATTAGTTCCCAGCCTGGCTATAAATGGCAGATGTCAACATAGTTATTGAAATTATTTTTCTTCAATGTTCACATGCTAAATTGAAAGGTCCCTCATGTGACTAACAGTATAGCGGCTCAAATAGCAGTCTTCTGATCATTTGTAATAGCTGTAGTTTTTTTTATCTCTGAATTGTTTATTATGGCCTTCAGGCCTTCAATTTTCTTCAAAACTTTATGATTCAGACATGGTTGATGGGAAATTTTTTGATGAAATTTTAATGCTTGAGAATGAATTAAAGCCAACATCATTGGTACACTGTAAAATAGATTCATACCAAATAAGATGACATAGCATTGATGAGAAATTAGTTCAGAGTATGGTATTTGAAAGTAGCGACTATCTATATATTTCCTTGTTGGTTTAACTCTTCTTCTGGTAATTTATCTCTCTAAAGAATAATTGCCTTGTTTCTATTTTCAGAATTGTGTTCCACTGCTCATGTTAAATCACACTTCACAAATTGACCTTCGTTTGTGGACCTGGTTATAGAGAGATATGACAATGTTTATTAAGTTAATGTTACTCCAAAAAGGCAGCTAGGAATTGTTCTTGACTGCGGCAAGGTCTTGGATTATGGCTCAAAATATAAATTAGTTTTTAAACTTGTATGGTAGCACATTTTGTTCGTACGATATGAGAATATCTTATTTGAGGTGATTATTTCTGTGATTTTGTTGTGAAGTATAACAACCAGTAAAGTAAAGTTATACTGAGTTACATAACAGCAATACCTCACAGCTTGGGCTTCATCAGTAGAATAATAGACATGGCAACAGTAGAGGTTTCTAATGTATGAAATATGAAACATAATATGGATGTCACTTTTTCTTATATTATTATTAAAGGAACAGATGTTGTTGAGAACTAGAGCTGATTAATTTTTTTCAGCCAATGTTGAGCTGAAGAACATTCAGTAGTACAGGATAGATAAATGAGCAGTTAGTATTTTTTCTGGTATGTTCCATAGTCTCCTGTCATACATTTTAATATTAATTTCTTGTATAAAACTTTCCGTCCATTGTTTTGTTCCCCATTATTTGTTGTGACCTATTGTGGTCAGATTGAGTATTGGGCTTCTTGATAGAGTGAGCAGATTTGAAAGGGATACTAAGCAAAGCAATTAGTTACCATACTGTAAGCAGATACTGAGACTTAATATTGATTACATAAATTAATTATATATAATTATGTTATGATTATGCAGATTGATTGAATTGCTGGACTATGGAGATTACTGATCTTTCCATGCATTCTGAAATAATTCTTGATTAGTAACTAACATCACAGCTCTGGGAACATTCCCATAATGCTCAGCTCGCCTATCTATGTCATCTAAGGGTGTATAGGCTCAGTTCAGTGTACCAGTCAGTTGTTGATTGTGTTCTTCAGATCTTTATTGGAGGAGACACTTCTTTCCTTTTCTCTTGGTCACTCCCATTTCTATAATTCTCTGAATATAAACATTGTTTATTTCAGCTTCCTCTTCATCACGTTGTAGTTCATCAATAACTGGCCTAAATAGTATGACTCTGTCTCTTCTTATCACAGACGCACCAGTGATCAGGAGAGTATTCAAGATAGTAGTGTGGCCAGACATACTGTTATGTACTGTGTATGAAATTCTGAAATGAATGGGACTAGATCAAATGACAACATAAATTCACTGCAAAAACAAGTGAAAAAAAAATAAAAATTTTCAACTCAGAACAGGGCTCTTAACCTTTAAGACACTTTTGTAAAACCTTGTCAACAAAAATTTTAATGGCGCCTATCACCATTGTTGACTGTATTCATCAAATGAGATATTGTGTTAAATAGACACACCACAGTCTGATTGGACAATGCACATACTCGGGGAACATGCGCAATTGAAGTCGGTACATTTCTACGTCCGTCATGTCATGTTCATTTTGAATATGTCTATGTAGAAGTTACATGTTGTATACCTATTAATCTGACCACACCGGTACGTGCCATGAAGGTGAATTGGGTTTATAGACCGTTGTTTCATATATTTTGAATAAAATAACATTGAATTGTCGGCAAAGTCCGCATACGGAAACAGTACAATTTCATTTAGCTGTCATATCTGCGCATTTCGTCCTGACATCCGATTTCTTTCTTTTTTATTTATCTTCTTGTGTGTTCATTCTCAAACTCCTGCAGATTGCAAGATCTGCCCCTGGCTTTGTACCCATCGTGTCTGTGTAGTAATGCTTTTTTGAGGGACATTGTCTGATGGTAGTCTGGAAGCATATGAGAACCGCTTAATCTGTTGTCTTCTGATGTAATCCAGATTGACATTATGTTTGCTAGTCTTCTGATGTTTTCGTTTCTGATTCTGTCTCTTATTGCTACTTCGAGGATTCTATGTAGACAAGTCATTTCTGTTGTAATTAGTTTTCTTTTAGATTCTGTTATTAGTGTCCATGTTTGACATTGGTAGCATATTGATGATACGATGCTAATTTTATATAGTGCAGTTTTGTTGTTCATGCTCACATATTTGCTTTTGAAAATAGGACCCATCTGCCCCAAGATCCAGTATGCTATGTTGCATCTATATTGGATTTTTTTTTCTTTTTCCATTTGATGATATGATGCTTCCAAGATAAGTGAATTCTTTCACCTGTATAAGTTGTTGGTCATCGACTAGAATAGTAGAATTGAATGTTTCTACAACAATCTGAAGAAAATGGTGGATTTATATTAGATATGTGCTTAGAATTAATGAAAACAGGCTGCCACTATAAGCATTAAAATGGGTACCAGATTGCAAAAGAAAAAGAGGAAGACCAAGAAACTTTGCAGAACAACCTTCAAAGAGAGTATGACTATGGGTCTTAACAACATGCAAAAATTACACTCAGTAGCATCAATTCGTGAGAACTGGAGAGCACTTGTTTGCATTCTAAGCACTGTAGTCAGTGCTACAGGAACATAGATAGATAGATAGATAGATAGAATAATTAAACAGTACTTTGCAAAACACAAGGTAGTTCAGTTTTACAATGAACAGACTATCTGACTATTGGGTATGGGTTGGGTATATCCAGCATGTTGCACATCTCTATTAAATGTCTGTCAGCTAGTCCATTTGTGATACTGCCTTTTTGTTTTTACTGTTTGTCTTGATAAAGACCTTATGATTGAAACATTTATTTAGTCTGTTTTGTATATTATTATCTATATTTTTTCATAGCCATACCCAATAGTCAGATAGTCTGTATGTTCATTGTAAAACTTAAAACTACCGTGTGTTTTTTGTGTAAGAACTATTGTTGTACAGTTTTACTGTATTCTCACTTGTCACCAATAATTCATTAAATCGTATTGTCAGTACAATGTGAATTATCAACTTTCACTAACCACCCTGCCGCTCAACCTACAACTTTTAAATAATTTAACATTTACATTCATTTGAGGCTTGAATGTATGTCACAGATTTGCCCCATCATGCATTCTTAAAGTTCTTCTTGTTTCAGCTAGAAACAAAGCTTGAATGTATGTCACAAACTTTTAGTTTTGGTTTTATTATATAAATTATATGATTCTTGATGTAGTTAGCCTAACACACACTCTTGTTGATGGCACATGACTGAGAAGGTACATGGCTCACCTAATAAGGGTGATTATAGTTTTGCTACATAATGAAGAAGATGATAATGTATACATGCAATGATTTATAGGAATTGGAGTGACCAGGGGTGAGGGGAGAAAGTATGTCTGCTCTAGTAAGATCAGAAAATTACATAATCAACATCTGACTGAAATGGAGAGCAGAGCACTTTTGAGAATGTCCCCTGTGATATAATGATAGATTCTAATTGAGAGCAACCTGCCACTTGAAATTTTTCTTTGTTATTGAAAATATATTGTTACATTGTGCCACAATTTACAGTGAAGCTGAAACACCTGCACTTTTTGCCCTGATTCATTATTTTTAATCTTAGACCTTACTCATACTTAACCTCTCAGCCGCTGTATAACTCATGAACTGTACACTTATTTCTGTTGTGAACAACATATACTATCACCTCATTAACAGGGTGTCCATATTTATGATTAATTCTCATAAGTGTCATTTAATTTGTTAATTTAGGAGATATTTTTAAATTGTTTACATTAATTCTCATAAGCGTTATTTAATTTGTTAATTTATGAGATATTTTTTAATTGTTTGCATTAATTCAAGATTCATTTAAAACATATGTGATTTTTTATATTAACTGCTGTAAGATTGCTACTTGTATCATTGCTATATAGCACCTGTAGTGTTGAATACAACAATTATAGTACCATATAGAAGCTTAACTGTATAACCTCAAATTTGGTTTCTCAGATCAGATAAAACTTTAAAAAAAGTGTGTTTGATACATGAAATGATTGTAAAAATAAACCATATGGTTATTTAAACAGTTACACAAATTGTGTATGAAAAAGTATATTTAAATACAATAATGAATATGATTGTTCATTTTAGTCAAGTAGTTATAGATGACTTTTTTTCATCAACTTGTTTCCTCTTTTTAAGGAATAAATTGATAACATTTAGAATTGTAAGAGGCAGCATGATAACCACTCCGATCTCAGAATTGGCAGCTTCCTCAAGAATGCAGTCAGTGGAAACGGAGGAAAATATTTAAAAAAAATCCCTACATAGTATACAGTGCTACATTATAGTAGCAACCTACTGATCATATTTATATTGCCTAGAAAATCACTACATGTAATTTTGGTAAAATCACTAGAATGTCACTGTAATGTCACTACATAAAATGTTGGTTGGTCACTAAGTCCTGAATAGGATAAACTACCAACTTTTGCTAATGCTTCAATGCTTGGAGAAGCACTAAATTGACTGAGCAGACATAAAAAGACTGCTTACCATGAATGTTTGACATCTTTATATAATATTGTTCCACTTAAATAAATTTATCTTCATACTTTATAACAGCTTGAGAAATATTTTAAAAAATACAGACTAAATACAATGAAGAATTCAAAAAGTGTTGTGAATGCCCAGTGGATGTTTTTTAGTGCCTTGTGATATGTTTTCATAATGTGACTTGTAATGAATAATTATGAAGGTTGTGAAATTGTTTTAATATAAGAGATCTAAGCCATCAGTTCGTATCACACATTATTCATTCTGTTGGAGTTTGAATAATAACTACACCAGCTAATATTGAGTCATCAATTTCAGCAAATATTTTTGGATGAAAAAATGACACTATGTAATGACTGATTTAAAAGTGATATTTTGTGTTTGATTAACAAGCATGAGCACATGGAATATTGAATGTGAAGCATGCAATATATTGAGGAAAATATAACTACAACATTTATAATAATATTAACCTTTAGTATGCTTTGGCATATTGTGTTTGATAACAGTTTGCACTGTATAAGACAGCCATGGTTGAGTGTAAACCCCATAAAAGTCTCGTTGCTAGGTCCTCTGTAATCAATAAAAGAAGCCAAAATTTTAAACTTTTGGTTACTAGACTAGACAAATCTTGCTAGTTATTCAATTTGACTTCCTTTTCCTGCGTTTAGTGGGCATGATGGACCAAATGTCGTTCAGATATCGAAATCTCTGCAATCTGTCCACATCTGAACATTGGTATGGTGCCATGAAAGTGAATCTGGTTTTATAGACTTTTGTTTACCATATTTTCAGTAAAATCATTATGGATTGTGATTCGGATGATGAATTCTTGAGAGGTAGTTGGTTTTCACATGCGAAAATACAGTAGACCACGCTAGTTTCTATATTTTGAGGTCAAACATCAACTTTTTTATAGTGATTCAGTTTTGGACTAGATCTTACTTCAGAGAACGATTTTATGACAAATCTATAAGGTTTATTAATTTTCCCCAGTGAAATTATGATAATTTAAACATAAATACTGTAAAATTATGTCTGAATCAAACTGTTGCCACGTCAGGAAATTTCCCCAAAAAGGTAAGTAATTTTTTTTCCTTCTGTCTTTTGGTTATAATTTGTTTTTTGTGAAAAAACGTCTTTGCCTTTTTCTCACACGTCTTGTATCACACACACAAACAAAACGTACACCAATATATGCAGAATTCAGTTCTTTATTTATATGTACAAACATTATTTAAATATCTCTAACAACAAAAGAGGTATCACGTTTTCAAAACAGCTACCAACAATAACACAAATTCTCAAAAAAAAATCTGGCTGCAGGAGAGAAATTATGTAATTGTGAACATAGCATGCTAAAGGGTAAAAACATTAGTGACTTATGTTGTATTAACATTTTGCTGACTTTCCTAACCGCCCAGTTTATACAAGAGATAACACTGCATACATAGGCATTACTAGTGAATGAAAGAAGAAGCTGACCAAAAAGTCTAAACAATCTTTTCTTCCATTACCAAGTTCACAGCTTTAATTAGAAACCACTGTACTTTAATAAACAAAAATTGAAAGTTTATTCATAATTTATAACAAGGTTATTTTGTTTTTCTCAAACTCCTGATTAGCAGATTAATTATTATACTACTATGTTATCTGACATTTTAATTGAGAACTATAATATAGTGAAGTATAAACAGATACTGTGAGATTAATAAGTATAAACAGATAATGTGAGATTAATAAGTATAAACAGATAATGTGATATTAATAAGTATAAACAGATAATGTGAGATTAATAAGTATAAACAGATAATGTGATATTAATAAGTATAAACAGATAATGTGATATTAATAAGTATAAACAGATACTGTGAGATTAATAAGTATAAACAGATACTGTGAGATTAATAAGTATAAACAGATAATGTGATATTAATAAGTATAAACAGATAATGTGATATTAATAAGTATAAACAGATACTGTGAGATTAATAAGTATAAACAGATACTGTGAGATTAATAAGTATAAACAGATAATGTGATATTAATAAGTATAAACAGATAATGTGAGATGTGGTTTAAAAAAATATTATTTGCCATAGCCCTCTTTTGGGACAACTTTCTTCAATGACACCCCCCCCCTCGCCTCTTCCATGACACCCCCTCGCCTTGTGACAAAATGTTTAGTTCACTTTCTTTGAGAGAAGAGTTATTATTAAAATCTTATTAGATTTTGTCCAAATAGTTAACTTTCTGTGATCCCCCTCCTTTAGAAGGGTCTCTCTCATTTCAATTTTGAATGAGTTGCTTCCCTCACCCAAAGCAAAATGCTGTAACCACAAAGGGGGGGGGGTGTCATATGGACCTCTGTTGCAAAATACTGCCGTAACCCAATTAACTGAATGATTTTAGAGCATTTAAAATCTGCGAGAATATTATAATCAAATTGAAGGGGTAACTAGTTTGAAGTCTTACCCCCCGTGAGTCGAAGTCTTCTTCAATCAGCATTAAGCTGCTGAAAGTGAAAGTCTCCTGGGTATGAAAGTTAGCTCAGAGAAACTACTGCACTGCACATAGGAAGTAAGAGCACGTTTCTCGCAGTTCCTGAATTCCTGGGGTTAGTGAGAAACAAACAAACAAACATATCTGAAATCTATTAATTTATTTATTGTTTGTCTTTGTAATTTGTATATTGGTCATAACTTCATAATCTATTCATAATGTTTAAATTTATATATTGTTATTAGTGAGCCTTGCTTCCACAATTTATATATTGATTCACAAGTAAAATTATTTTCTCATAAACCTTTTCTTTTTTTGTGTAATATCTTGTTACTTGTTTAAATGAAAAAAAAACTGCATTTTTTCCCTCACCCCCTTTATAAAACTTCATTAATCTCCAATAAATGTGGAAGAAATATTGTGTTTCTAATGTTATCATTTATTATCAAAGTAGCTGTAAATCAATAAATTTTGTCACAAGTTTTATATAAATGGTCCAGTAAAGTGATACATGATTAATAGTTAATACTGAACAATGAATTTATACCAGATACACTGATCTTTCACAAAATGGTACTGAATCTAGAAATGTTTAGGCATAATTACAAGAGGCACTGTATTTATGTCTCGTGTTTTTGACATATACAAAATTTTCTTACTCTTCTTTATTCTTGTTTTATTTATCCACCCTTTATGTAGTGCCATTGTAAAATATAGATACTTAGCTCATCTTTCATCATCTGTCCTCATGTTGTTTTTAGTTTTTTTCCTTTTGGTGTGCACAGGAGAGCTGTCTTTGTATGTCAAACTAATATACATAAAAGTATTTATGGTTTAAATTTTCTAATGATAGACTCAGTAACATGTTTTAGAAAGCCCTCTTTTCAAAATAATAAATAATGACATTACTTTGGACTATTATTGAATTTTTAAAATGTAGCATGCTTCTCTTTTAATGTTTAACCTTGTTCACACAAGTTGGGATTGTGAGATTGCCACTTGAATTTTTATTTCATATATTTCTTGATCTGACTCCTCTGCATACATGTATCATATGCCAGGTAATAGAAGACAAGCTAGAACAGTCCCATTTAATGAGTGCAGTGATATAATAGTCTGGTTCATCATCATCATTAAATACGTCCCCGCAATAAAGGTTGGCTGCAACAGACCTCCACTATCCCCTGTCTCTTGTCGCAGTAAATTCAAGTAGGAAGCATGAGGATAAATGAAAAATTCTTAATGATGACTGGAATTGAACCAGGTCTGATAACTGCACAGAATTGCCTTGCAACTCAAGTGAACAAGTTTTTCATTCTTGACCAACAACATCCCCCAAAAAGATGTGATTTTGTCAAGACATTTAACCTGTATGCTCAAGTCACTGAGAAATGATATCAAAAACAGACTATCATCTTTTGACTTAAAACTGGCTATTGTAGACTACAGGGTCACCTATACTGGATCAGGTCGGCCTACACTAATAAATGTCCCTGTGGAACAGAACATATAGACTCTTGAACACATAGTTTAATACAGTGTAAAGCAATGTAATTATTAATTCTTGTTTATTTGTTCTGTGATGGAGCTATGAATGCTGGAAATATCACAAATTGCCTAGCATACCCCAGAAAGTTTGGTTTTACTAGTCCATGGTTAAGTTTCTGCTTCTTGTGTGCCATGTTGTTTTTGTGATATTATAAATTTTCATGTAGATAGATTACTATGTACTTGTTTTTTGTATTATTGTTAACATATATCTTGAGTGCTTTGGCTCATAGTCTAATCTTTGTAGAATGTTGATGATTGACTCCTAAAATGTGAATCACATGTGACATTATTGACACATTTTCTTTCCACGATTTGTTCTGGTTCCTACTTCCTGAACATGGGTTGACCCGAGTGCCATTTGTTAGAAAAAAAATTCCACCTCAATTGGAAATTTAAGACAGTGTATGAAACCTCTGCATGAACACACTTCCATTCATAATATTCACTAGGCCCTACATATAAATTTATAGAAATAATTGAAAGTTCTGATGAATACCTAATCAAAGTTTGTGGTATCTTGCAGAAACCACATGCAATTGTTTAAAAAATACTGCATTTGTGATATTTATCTGATAATAGTAAGTGATATCTAGCAGACTTGTGATATTTAACTTATAAAAGTTAGTGATTTCGAACATGTGAAGGGCAGTGAATAGTTAGCAAAAATTATATTTGTGATACTTATCTGATTGAAACTAGTGATAAATGTCAGATATCTGGTGATAAGTAACCAAATCATGAAACAACAGCTGCTTATTTCTTGTCTGTCTTCTGCTTGTTTCTGGTAAGCTTATTAAATTTTGTGTATTCTGTATTCTTTACAACAGTATCCTGTTCTGTGATGGAGAGGTACATAACATGTTTCGATCAGCCAATGTTTCCTGTTCTTCTGGAATCGTTCTCAAACTTCTGCCTATTAGCAGGATGTAGTAGTCTATGGAATGTGATGTGTCATGGTATGCAGCTTGGCTGTGATATCTATGCCTTTTGGACTGATACATCTGACTTCAGCACAGCTTCTGGGTTACATTAACCTATGGGATGGGACAGCCAACCTCACCTTCACAAAGTCTTCTGTTACCTCTAGCAACATATGTAACAACATACATAGGTAGCAGTGTCTGTATTCTTTGCTCCCCTTTTGAGTTCCTTCAAGACACTGATGATTGTCCTGCTTACATATAGATCTGGTAGGAGTTTGAGAAAGAATAGAAATGTATACAAAATCTCTTGAAATTAACATAGTACTTACGTATAACACAGGTAATGTAATCTTCAATCAATCAATCAATAAACCCATAACCCTTCAGGGTTGTAGGGGTACCACATTGGATGCTTCAGCACACAGAGTCCTCCAGCGAATTCTATCCTCAGCGATGCGGATGAGTGTGGAAATATCTAGCCCTGTCCATTCCTTGATGTTGTCTGTCCATGTCTTTATTTGTCCTCCTCTGCTTCTTCCACCCTCGACAGTTCCCTGCAGTATTGTTTTTGACAAGGAATCGTGCCTGCATACATGTCCGAACCATGCTGTTACAATCCTGAATGTAATCTTACCAGATGACGATTAACACACTATCATTGCTGGATGCTGATGTGAAAGAATGCACACAACATACAAATAACAATACAGAGGACATAATTGACGTTTCGACCAAAAGGCCTTTATCAAGATGACAAGCAAATAATATCAAAAGACGACGAGTAGGAATGACACCATGACACACTAACGTGTCCGAGCGAAATGTGGGTGCAAGATGTCAGAAGGAAAGGATTATGTCCTGTGTGTTATTATTTGTATAATTGTGTACTGTTGTGTGTATTCTTTCATGTCAGCATCTGACATCGATAGTGTGCTAGTCGTCATCTAATAAGATTACATTACCTGTGTGCTACTCAAGTACTATTTTCATATGGTTTTGCCACAGTATTATCTTTTATTGGAAATTAACAAGATACTGTAAAATTATGAAAAATAGTATTGGAATATTTGTGTGTTATTGCATGGGCCATTGTTTTCTGTGTTGTAAAGTAGTATTTTCAAGTTGTTGTGGAAAACAATTGATGTGGAATCTTAAGTTTGTTTCGTAATGTTAGCATTGCATTCTAAAATCATTTCCTATGTGATTACTATTCATTCTATCCTTTTACTACCTACACTAAAACATGTATATTTCTACCTTCTGCCACTTCATTATCACAATCATTAGTAATCTTGAGACTTTTTTTCCTCTCTGTGATATATAAGTAACTGTGTTATAATATCTTTTTTTTCTCAAACTATTACTAATGTATTACCCGGTAGTTGATTGCATATGTTATTCAGATGTTGTGATCAACCAAGCTTGTTTTGGCTGTAGAGATTTTCTAGGCAATATTTGCATTCATTATGTTGCAATGGCCATTTGAATGGTACATCTGCTTAACTATATGCAGCTGATTTTAACTCTAAATTATTAAACAATAATTAATATTTTTAGAGAAAATGCGTGGGTATGATATCTCAGTTTAGAAACTTATTCTGTGAGTGAACTTGTAACAACCATGTTAGCTGTCCCTGGTTCTCATATTTTGAGCACTTTTATAACATACCCAGATACGATTTTATCAGAGCTCTCATTCAACACATCAGAAGTTCCTATCTCTAGCTCGTGTTATTGAAGGTATTGTGGCCTGTACAACCTATAACATAATCTCTGTTGGTGGCATTTATTTCAAACCTCTTCATCCTTTTAACCTCGGGGTATAAAGTGAAAAGAAAATAAGTTTTAAACTTCGCTCAATATCTTGTAGCAGAGATAATCGTCCTACTTGGTTTCCAGCAGAATGTAGCCCAGTGAATGGAAATATGTTGTGTCACTCTTTTATTTATGCAGATGGCCGACACATCCAGCTTTGGTGGTAATCACTATTTAACTAGTATTAAAATTGACTAGTTTATACAGGAAACACTGCAGACATTATAAGCTAAATTCTTCTTCTCGTTCACAGTTTGACATGTCTACACAGCAAGTCCGGTTTTAGCTAAATTCTAGCCATTATAAATGAACATAAAAATGGAATAATTGGTATCATGCATGCTTTATCTGAGCGATTTTTCTTATTTTTAAAACACTTGTTTTTAAAAGACATTCATCTGTTCTTAATAACCTCATGACCTCTTCATATTTTAAATAATTCTGCTCTATAGTTTTTGGCCTGTTATCTACATATATGTGCTCTTAACAAATCTATTTGGCAGTTTCATATTTTAAATGTCTACTCTTAACAAAATCTATTTGGCAGTTTCATATTTTAAATGTCTACTCTTAACAAATCTATTTGGCAGTTTCATATTTTAAATGTCTACTCTTAACAAATCTATTTGGCAGTTTCATATTTTAAATGTCTACTCTTAACAAATCTATTTGGCAGTTTCATATTTTAAATGTCTACTCTTAACAAATCTATTTGGCAGTTTCATATTTTAAATGTCTACTCTTAACAAATCTATTTGGCAGTTTCATATTTTAAATGTCTACTCTTAACAAATCTATTTGGCAGTTTCGTATTTTAAATGTCTACTCTTAACAAATCTATTTGGCAGTTTCATATTTTAAATGTCTACTCTTAACAAATCTATTTGGCAGTTTCATATTTTAAATGTCTACTCTTAACAAATCTATTTGGCAGTTTCATATTTTAAATGTCTACTCTTAGCAAATCTATTTGGCAGTTTCATATTTTAAATGTCTACTCTTAACAAAATCTTTTAGTCTGCTGGATTTCTGGTCATGTTCCATTTCCAGTTCAGTTGGAATTTATTTTACCATTTTTGGATTAGACAGTAGTTTGAACGGATGCAAAACATGCGTAAAATCACTCTTAAATCACTTGTGCCTGAGGTACTTATTAGGTGTGTAGTCATCGATTTTAAAGACAGTGTTAAATTCCATGTGCAACACCTTCTGACAACATGAGTGGTCACTCACCCAAATAACGCAGAGGAAACATTGTGTCTAGATCTTTCCAGCTTGGAAAATGGGTATCATATCAAATTGTGGTACGTAAATGAGCAAGACAGTATGTTATAGGCAAGTTACTGTAAATACTTATCCTAGTAATTTCTTATAAAACCATAAATAAGTTATACTGAATAAATTATAGGAATATGTTATGTGACTCCCTTAATTAACTCTTGCATGTACAACAATTGGGTGGGGGGGGGGGGGGGTTTAGATTTACATCCAATATGATTTTGTAAAAAAAAAGGTCATGATTAACTAGAAATTTTTTTTTTTTTAGGTAAACATTATTTTTGCCCTTAGGGAAGACTTATCTATGACCATTTGCATGTATCAATGTAAGAAATGCTTGAATATTTATTTAATTTTGACTGAATTGTCCAGATCACAGTATGTTACTTTGTTTATTCTTTATTCCCAAATATTTAATTACTGTTTCTTGAAAAGAATAGTACTTACGTAGAACACAGGTTTTTGATATTTCGCGTGAACACTTATGTAGAACACAGGTTTTTGATATTTCGCTTGAACACTTATGTAGAACACAGGTTTTTGATGTTTCATTTGAAAAGAATGGACTTTGCTCAGTTGTGGACACAATTTTTTATTATCTGAAGGTTCTGGTTAAAATTCTAGAATATCAACTCCAGTCAACCCAGCTGTAGAAATAGGCATCTGACACACCGAGTTCAGAAAGGTAAAACATTTCTCCTCTTTATACTGTGAGGTATATGATCCTATAGGTATATGCAAGATGATTCTATTAACTCTGCTCTTTTTCGGTTTAGTTCCACGCTAATCCTCAGTCCCGTAAGGATTATCTAATTCCTGACTTTTTGATTCCCATGCATGTAATATTGTCCAATTTTCTTTCATTCTATGGAATTGGCCAAACTATCTTGTGATTTTCTGAAACGATGGCAGTACACTGTGGACATCCCAATAGAAGTTCTGTCAGATGTTGAAGGGTATATATGCCGATAGTTCCAGTAAAGGTAAAGATAGGTCTCATGGCAGAAATCTGCTGTCAGGGATGAAGATAACTCTTCATGTACTCTGTGATAGTTCCTGTAATGGAAGGTAGAATATAAGGGAATAGCATTGACTCCCACACCATACAGAAAGCATTCTTAAGAGGCAGAATATATTGCACCCGCTTGTTGTGGCATGATATGCTATTGTAGATGTGCCGCTAAGGTTTGTGATACCCAGTGTGGAAACTCATGTCATCCATATTTTTTGAAATAAAAGGAATATTTTTTAAGTCTCGGTCAGAAGTAATGACATGGGAGTATTTTTTATGGGGGGGGGGGGGGATTAAAACACAGATGCCAGGATAACCAAACAAACTGAATTTGTGTGGAGGATAAGAAGCATAGTTGTGCAAAGGAGATGTTCTAGGTTGTGCTTTGATGTGTTCTATTTGTGTGATACAATATATTATGTCTTCCTGAAAGTGTAATTTCTGATTTTCTATTAACTAAGGGGGTGGTTATAGTATCACTTGCTGTAATGGTGTCATCTGGTGCTATCTATATATTCTACACCTCCCTAGTGATGCCAAGGTGTTTGGAGTGTACCCTAACATTCTCTCTCCCTCCCCATGAAAGCCAATGTTGTAGTTTCAATTTGTAAAATTCTATGATGACATTTATTGGATGTAGCGAAACATATATAAATGTTGTGATAGTCTTGTTGTATAGGGAAACTTGCATAATATAAAGCATGCCATGTCATAACTTTGTAATATGGAAAATAAGAGAAAAGTAATTTTTAAAGTTGGTTCCAAAGCTCTGCTTGGGAAGGGGGGTCATTGACTGCAGCTTTTTGAAAATTGGTCATTGACCGTTAGAGTCTGGATTCAAAGTTCGCAACTACTATGGTTATCAACAACTAGTTCGTCACAGGTCACTATTTCCATAATTTTTGTGGATTGTCACATACCGGTAAATAGTGACTGACTAATAAGATTGTCTATTTGCTGCTGTCACACACAAAGCAGTAATAAGATTGTGCCTACATGCTGCTTATGCTAAATAATTAGTTCTTACATTTGTATCAATGCCTTGCTATTTCTATTTTATAGTTTTATTCCTGTCATCTTCATTATCATAATAAATGTCTGATATAAACTTACAGATTTATTGCTTTGTTATTTTTCTAATCATGTCACAAGTATTCATTGTTCATGTTAGTTAAACTTGTAAAGATTCATTATTTCTACATAACCATACATTGTTAGGTTCATTACCTAATTAATGAAGAGTTTCTTCATATTCTGTGTTCATTTACTAACTCTTGTTGGTTAACATGATGTAGTCAGGAGAATGGAATGCATTGTGTCATGGTTTGCACCCTGGCTGCGATATCCAACTTCAAAACGGTGTTTGGGTCACTTTGACCGTGTCTCTTGATTAAACACAAGCTTCATAGCACACTGGACATTTCCATAAGTACTCTCTCCATTGAAACAACTAACCAAGAGTATGCAGACTCATTTCTAGTCAGATGTTGATTGCCATCTTTTCAGAGATGGCACATTTTCTATCCCCACCCCTTGTCATTCTAATGTGTCATTGTTTGTAAGTGTACATTATCAGCACTCTCTTCTTCACTTTGTAGTAAATCTAACGCTTTACTTATTAGGTCGGCCCCCATATGTTGTCTCTACAGTATTGTGTCATTAATCACATCAATATCTGCCAATTAGTTGATCTCTCTGACCCTTGCATGTAAATCTAATACTTTGGAAAATAAAGTTGTTGACAAGAGTGAACCACTTCTTAATAATGTATGCATGTACATTCCCATCTTGCCAAACATGCTTTGTGAGAGAAAACCATCATGTCAAGCATGCTTTGTGAGAGAAAACCATCATGTCAAGCATGCTTTGTGAGAGAAAACCATCATGTCAAGCATGCTTTGTGAGAGAAAACCATCATGTCAAGCATGCTTTGTGAGAGAACAATCTTGTCAAACATGCTGTGTGAGAGAGAACCATCTTGTGAAGCATGCTTTGTGAGAGAGAACCATCTTGCCAAGCATGCTTTGTGAGAGAGAACCATCTTGCCAAGCATGCTTTGTGAGAGAGAACCATCTTGCCAAGCATTCTTTGTGAGAGAGAACCATCTTGCCAAGCATTCTTTGTGAGAGAACAATCTTGTCAAACATGCTTTGTGAGAGAAACCATCTTGTGAAGCATGCTTTGTGAGAGAGAACCATCTTGCCAAGCATTCTTTGTGAGAGAACAATCTTGTCAAACATGCTTTGTGAGAGAAACCATCTTGCCAAGCATTCTTTGTGAGAGAGAACCATCTTGTGAAGCATGCTTTGTGAGAGAGAACCATCTTGCCAAGCATGCTTTGTGAGAGAACAATCTTGTCAAACATGCTTTGTGAGAGAGAACCATCTTGCCAAGCATTCTTTGTGAGAGAGAACCATCTTGCCAAGCATTCTTTGTGAGAGAGAACCATCTTGCCAAGCATTCTTTGTGAGAGAGAACCATCTTGCCAAGCATTCTTTGTGAGAGAGAACCATCTTGTGAAGCATTCTTTGTGAGAGAGAACCATCTTGCAAACATGCTTTGTGAGAGAAAATCATCATGTCAAGCATGCTTTGTGAGAGAACAATCTTGTCAAACATGCTTTGTGAGAGAGAACAATCATGTCAAACATGCTTTGTGAGAGAACCATCTTGTCAAACATTCTTTGTGAGAGAGAACCATCTTGCCAAGCATTCTTTGTGAGAGAGAACCATCTTGCCAAGCATTCTTTGTGAGAGAGAACCATCTTGCCAAGCATTCTTTGTGAGAGAGAACCATCTTGCCAAGCATTCTTTGTGAGAGAGAACCATCTTGCCAAGCATTCTTTGTGAGAGAGAACCATCTTGCCAAGCATTCTTTGTGAGAGAGAACCATCTTGCCAAGCATTCTTTGTGAGAGAACAATCTTGTCAAACATGCTTTGTGAGAGAGAACCATCTTGTGAAGCATGCTTTGTGAGAGGGAACCATCTTGTCAAACATGCTTTGTGAGAGAGAACAATCATGTCAAACATGCTTTGTGAGAGAAAACAATCCTGTCAAACATGCTTTGTGAAAGAACCATCTTGTCAAGCATGCTTCATGAGAGAACCATCTTGCCAAGCATGCTTTGTGAGAGAGAACCATCTTGTGAAGCATGCTTTGTGAGAGAGAACCATCTTGCCAAGCATTCTTTGTGAGAGAGAACCATCTTGCCAAGCATTCTTTGTGAGAGAGAACCATCTTGCCAAGCATTCTTTGTGAGAGAGAACCATCTTGCCAAGCATTCTTTGTGAGAGAGAACCATCTTGCAAACATGCTTTGTGAGAGAAAATCATCATGTCAAGCATGCTTTGTGAGAGAACAATCTTGTCAAACATGCTTTGTGAGAGAGAACAATCATGTCAAACATGCTTTGTGAGAGAACCATCTTGTCAAACATTCTTTGTGAGAGAGAACCATCTTGCCAAGCATTCTTTGTGAGAGAGAACCATCTTGCCAAGCATTCTTTGTGAGAGAGAACCATCTTGTGAAGCATGCTTTGTGAGAGAGAACCATCTTGTGAAGCATGCTTTGTGAGAGAGAACCATCTTGTGAAGCATGCTTTGTGAGAGGGAACCATCTTGTCAAACATGCTTTGTGAGAGAGAACAATCATGTCAAACATGCTTTGTGAGAGAAAACAATCCTGTCAAACATGCTTTGTGAAAGAACCATCTTGTCAAGCATGCTTCATGAGAGAACCATCTTGTCAAACATGCTTTGTGAGAGAGAACCATCTTGTGAAGCATGCTTTGTGAGAGAGAACCATCTTGCCAAGCATTCTTTGTGAGAGAGAACCATCTTGCCAAGCATTCTTTGTGAGAGAGAACCATCTTGTGAAGCATGCTTTGTGAGAGAGAACCATCTTGTGAAGCATGCTTTGTGAGAGAGAACCATCTTGTGAAGCATGCTTTGTGAGAAGGAACAATCATGTCAAACAATCTTTGTGAGAGAAAACAATCCTGTCAAACATGCTTTGTGAAAGAACCATCTTGTCAAGCATGCTTCATGAGAGAACCATCTTGTCAAACATGCTTTGTGAGAGAGAACCATCTTGTCAAGCATGCTTCATGAGAGAACCATCTTGTCAAACATGCTTTGTGAGATAAAACTATCTTGTCAAGCATGCTTTGTGAGAGCATATCTTGTCAAACATGCTTTGTGAGAGAGAACCATCTTGTGAAGCATGCTTTGTGAGAGGGAACCATCTTGTCAAACATGCTTTGTGAGAGAGAACAATCATGTCAAACATGCTTTGTGAGAGAACCATCTTGTCAAACATTCTTTGTGAGAGAGAACCATCTTGCCAAGCATTCTTTGTGAGAGAGAACCATCTTGCCAAGCATTCTTTGTGAGAGAGAACCATCTTGCCAAGCATTCTTTGTGAGAGAGAACCATCTTGCCAAGCATTCTTTGTGAGAGAGAACCATCTTGCCAAGCATTCTTTGTGAGAGAGAACCATCTTGCCAAGCATTCTTTGTGAGAGAGAACCATCTTGCAAACATGCTTTGTGAGAGAAAATCATCATGTCAAGTATGCTTTGTGAGAGAACAATCTTGTCAAACATGCTTTGTGAGAGAACCATCTTGTCAAACATTCTTTGTGAGAGAGAACCATCTTGCCAAGCATTCTTTGTGAGAGAGAACCATCTTGCCAAGCATTCTTTGTGAGAGAGAACCATCTTGTGAAGCATGCTTTGTGAGAGAGAACCATCTTGTGAAGCATGCTTTGTGAGAGAGAACCATCTTGTGAAGCATGCTTTGTGAGAGGGAACCATCTTGTCAAACATGCTTTGTGAGAGAGAACAATCATGTCAAACATGCTTTGTGAGAGAAAACAATCCTGTCAAACATGCTTTGTGAAAGAACCATCTTGTCAAGCATGCTTCATGAGAGAACCATCTTGTCAAACATGCTTTGTGAGAGAGAACCATCTTGTCAAGCATGCTTTGTGAGAGAGAACCATCTTGCCAAGCATTCTTTGTGAGAGAGAACCATCTTGTGAAGCATGCTTTGTGAGAGAGAACCATCTTGTGAAGCATGCTTTGTGAGAGAGAACCATCTTGTGAAGCATGCTTTGTGAGAGGGAACCATCTTGTCAAACATGCTTTGTGAGAGAGAACAATCATGTCAAACATGCTTTGTGAGAGAAAACAATCCTGTCAAACATGCTTTGTGAAAGAACCATCTTGTCAAGCATGCTTCATGAGAGAACCATCTTGTCAAACATGCTTTGTGAGAGAGAACCATCTTGTCAAGCATGCTTCATGAGAGAACCATCTTGTCAAACATGCTTTGTGAGATAAAACTATCTTGTCAAGCATGCTTTGTGAGAGCATATCTTGTCAAACATGCTGTGTGAGAGAGAACCATCTTGTGAAGCATGCTTTGTGAGAGGGAACCATCTTGTCAAACATGCTTTGTGAGAGAGAACAATCATGTCAAACATGCTTTGTGAGAGAACCATCTTGTCAAACATTCTTTGTGAGAGAGAACCATCTTGCCAAGCATTCTTTGTGAGAGAGAACCATCTTGCCAAGCATTCTTTGTGAGAGAGAACCATCTTGCCAAGCATTCTTTGTGAGAGAGAACCATCTTGCCAAGCATTCTTTGTGAGAGAGAACCATCTTGCCAAGCATTCTTTGTGAGAGAGAACCATCTTGCAAACATGCTTTGTGAGAGAGAACAATCATGTCAAACATGCTTTGTGAGAGAACCATCTTGTCAAACATTCTTTGTGAGAGAGAACCATCTTGCCAAGCATTCTTTGTGAGAGAGAACCATCTTGCCAAGCATTCTTTGTGAGAGAGAACCATCTTGCCAAGCATTCTTTGTGAGAGAGAACCATCTTGCCAAGCATTCTTTGTGAGAGAGAACCATCTTGCAAACATGCTTTGTGAGAGAAAATCATCATGTCAAGCATGCTTTGTGAGAGAACAATCTTGTCAAACATGCTTTGTGAGAGAGAACCATCTTGTGAAGCATGCTTTGTGAGAGGGAACCATCTTGTCAAACATGCTTTGTGAGAGAGAACAATCATGTCAAACATGCTTTGTGAGAGAAAACAATCCTGTCAAACATGCTTTGTGAAAGAACCATCTTGTCAAGCATGCTTCATGAGAGAACCATCTTGTCAAACATGCTTTGTGAGATAAAACTATCTTGTCAAGCATGCTTTGTGAGAGCATATCTTGTCAAACATGCTTTGTGAGAGAGAACCATCTTGTCAAGCATGCTTCATGAGAGAACCATCTTGTCAAACATGCTTTGTGAGATAAAACTATCTTGTCAAGCATGCTTTGTGAGAGCATATCTTGTCAAACATGCTTTGTGAGAGAGAACCATCTTGTGAAGCATGCTTTGTGAGAGGGAACCATCTTGTCAAACATGCTTTGTGAGAGAGAACCGTCTTGCCAAGCATTCTTTGTGAGAGAGAACCATCTTGCCAAGCATTCTTTGTGAGAGAGAACCATCTTGTCAAACATTCTTTGTGAGAGAGAACCGTCTTGCCAAGCATTCTTTGTGAGAGAGAACCATCTTGCCAAGCATTCTTTGTGAGAGAGAACCATCTTGCCAAGCATTCTTTGTGAGAGAGAACCATCTTGTCAAGCATTCTTTGTGAGAGAGAACCATCTTGCCAAGCATTCTTTGTGAGAGAGAACCATCTTGCAAACATGCTTTGTGAGAGAGAACCGTCTTGCCAAGCATTCTTTGTGAGAGAGAACCATCTTGCCAAGCATTCTTTGTGAGAGAAAACCATCTTGCCAAGCATTCTTTGTGAGAGAGAACCATCTTGCCAAGCATTCTTTGTGAGAGAGAACCGTCTTGCCAAGCATTCTTTGTGAGAGAGAACCATCTTGCCAAGCATTCTTTGTGAGAGAGAACCATCTTGCCAAGCATTCTTTGTGAGAGAGAACCATCTTGCAAACATGCTTTGTGAGAGAGAACAATCATGTCAAACATGCTTTGTGAGAGAACCATCTTGTCAAACATTCTTTGTGAGAGAGAACCATCTTGCCAAGCATTCTTTGTGAGAGAGAACCATCTTGCCAAGCATTCTTTGTGAGAGAGAACCATCTTGCCAAGCATTCTTTGTGAGAGAGAACCATCTTGCCAAGCATTCTTTGTGAGAGAGAACCATCTTGCCAAGTATGCTTTGTGAGAGAGAACCATCTTGCCAAGCATTCTTTGTGAGAGAGAACCATCTTGCAAACATGCTTTGTGAGAGAAAATCATCATGTCAAGCATGCTTTGTGAGAGAACAATCTTGTCAAACATGCTTTGTGAGAGAGAACCATCTTGTGAAGCATGCTTTGTGAGAGGGAACCATCTTGTCAAACATGCTTTGTGAGAGAGAACAATCATGTCAAACATGCTTTGTGAGAGAAAACAATCCTGTCAAACATGCTTTGTGAAAGAACCATCTTGCCAAGCATGCTTCATGAGAGAACCATCTTGTCAAGCATGCTTTGTGAGATAAAACTATCTTGTCAAGCATGCTTTGTGAGAGCATATCTTGTCAAGCATGCTTTGTGAGAGGACTGTGTAAGTTAGCATTTGAGTCGCCGACCAAAAGAGTGCTGATGTTTTGATTCTCAAGCTTGAAGTAGTTGTGGACTGGGTAGATCTTTTCTCAAACACATTCCAGCCATTTCTATTGCAACAAAAGTTCATCTACACTTGATCATTTCTCTGTGGACTGAGCTATTTGTGTACAGTATATGATTGTACCTTATGGTTTTGAATGCAATTGTTCAAGTTTTTGCAATGGCATCACTGTCCTGATCCCAGCCATTTTCAACATTTCTATCCATTCCACTGCATTAGACTTTTCTTCATTAACGTTCATACATTGTCTTTTCTTGTTTTCCAATTCCCACTGAACAATGCGTCTTCTGCTTCTGCCATCCATGAGCTTTCTTTCGTTCGATTATGTCTTCTTAACTAATACGGATATTATATGTTATATGTGTGTTGTTATTGAGGATATTTCAATACCTCTACGGGATGGTTGTTGTAATAGTCCTTGTCTCGATTGGTCCGTTCTGTTTACGTTGAGTGCACGGTTTGAATGGCTTGATAAAATCGCATCTTTTTTTGGAGATGCGGTTAGTCAAGTACGGAAGAACGCGTGTGCAATAGTTGATAGGCGATTTGGTGCCGTTGAAAGGACTGGTTCAATTCCCGTTAGTCTCAAGAATTTTTAAATTGTCCTCCTACTTAAATTTACTTGTATGTCTTCTTAATGAACTTCACCATCTTGTGCAGCTCAGACAAGGGCCATAGAGTGTTGTTTCTATGCGCCAGTTAAGTTTTTCTCATCATCATATTCAGAACATTTTTGTTGCGGTCTGTGGTGTCAATCAACATGTGTATCCCGCCGAAAACGGATGTGTTGGACCATTGGCGCAAATAAAACGGAAACACACGCATTTCCATTCTCTGGACTACATCCAACGGGTAATCTTGCAGGGCCATTGTCCTGTTACAAGAGAAATCCAGTGGGAATTTGAGAATGCAGGTTGAAGAAGAAAATCCATATGTACACATGGCTGTTTCCAATCCTGAATTTTGTGTACATGTGACTGCAGACTCGGTTGTGTCCTGTCCTGACGCGTAGAATTGCAACTAGTTCTGGTGTGTTCATAATTTTATAGTCATATTGTGTTAGTCTTTGTCGCTTTCTGATGGATTTGTTTCTTTCCGGTGGTATTTTTTTAACCTTTTTCGACTAAGAAAAGGTATTTGACAGAGAAAAATTATGGCAAATATTGGATGACTATGGAATACATGATAATTAGGGACAACATAAGAGCTTTACACAAAAAATGCCAAAAAACATAATCAGAACTACCGAGGGCACAACAGATCACATTTGAAATAAAAACAGGCGTCAGACAAGGCTGCTTAATATCATCACTTGTGTTCATACTAAATAAACGGATTCAAGAAACTAATCCAGTCCTGAGGAGACAGCAAATGAAGAACACACCTCACTAAACAAACTGTTGTTTGCAGATGATCAAAGTTTAATATTCCAATCTAAAGATGAATTACAGCGGCACACAAATCTGCCCCATTAAAACATGAGAACAATACATGAAAACACATCTAAAACAGAGATTGCATTCAAGCAGAATACCAGGCCACTTAAATGTATCTGTCAATGATAAAATAGCAAGATATAAAGCGGGTCTCAGCGTTCAAATATTACTTTTTTTCAAATACTGAACCGTGTTTACAGTGAATGATAAACTCGATAGAGAGATCGAAACATGTCAGAAAACCAATGCTGTGGGCTACCAACTATGTGTTGCCAATGTTAAACATTGTCCTTGACAAAGACACTAGCGAAAAAGATCAGATATTGTGAAATGAGATGTTAGAGGAGCACTATAAATGTCACCAAAAGAGACCGTAGGATAAATGAAGATATCATGAAAGAAATGAAGACCATCTTATGTTAACACTACATCGAGAGATATCAAACCAGATGGTTTGGTCGTCATAAGAATGAGACCAAACGCAACCAGACATTCGTGTGTACAACAGTAGAAGATCGAGTTACAAGGCACGAGGAAGATCAAGAACTAGATGGGTGGAGAAAATCAAAGAAACATTAGAGAGAAACTGGCTGACCATGGTCAATGCGACTGAAATCGCCAAAGACAGACAACTCCAACCCTCCACACAACACCTGACGACACAAATAGAAATGACAGATAGATCTTATTGGTACATCTGATTGGTCGTCGGTAGTATCCTTCTTAGCTAGTTGATATGCTCTCTCTCATTTCTTAGTATTCCATAGTGAGATTGTACCCATTGCATTGTTACATTATGCTGGTTACACGATTCAGTCAGCAGTGTTTGTAGGTCTGGTTGTTTTTTTTTAGATTGGGACGTTTGGAGTACTAGTTTTCCATTTGTCCAAAATATCACAAACTGTGGACAAAGATTGTTCAATACTTTGTAATTTGCAACATTGATTGCCCGAATTTCTGCATCATAATCATTACATACTTGTCTAATCTATGATGTTCCACGCTTGATTCGTTTTCGTTTTGTTTCACCGAGACCAGGGGTGGGCAACCTTTGTGTATTGCAGGACCAGACTAATCACTCCTCGTGTGTAAGGTTAGTTAGTCGTCGGATCATCATCACTGCAGACTGGACACGTCCATAGTTGCTCCGATCTCTCCCTTAGTGTATCCGCCATTACACTTCTACTGACAGTACCGGTCCTATGCTGGTTGACCATTATTCTTCTGCGTCCTCCAAAATGTTCACGTCTAGCAACACCGCATTTCAAACTCTGATCTTTAATCCTGGCCATTGAAAAGGAATCATCATCCATACTAGTCTCACTTTCGCGTGCTATATCTCTTAAGGAGTTCACAACGTCAAGTCGATCCATTGCCCCATTGCTCTGTGCCACAATCGCGCATGATGCCATTTGATCTGCTCTTTCATTGCCCCGGCATGAAAATAAATGTAACAACTTTCAGCCTCGCCTTTCTCAAGGTCTCAATCCACTGTTCGCTAACGAGACCCACTTGTACCTTCCTAATCACACTCATAGAGTCACTCAAGATGCAGACCAGCATTACCTTCTGTGTGCATACCCATTATGTGGTAAGGTAAAATCCTGATCGTGATTTTACCTGACACGACCTTTCCTCCAGTCGTCCCAGCTGTAAATAGGTACCTGACACATGGGTTGGGGAAGGTAAACATAACAAGGAAGGGAACTGGTCATCCCTTCTGATAGTTTCTGCGGCTTATTGCACGAGGAGTTATCTTCATTCTCGACGACACGTTGTTGTTATTGAACCCTTTATCTTTAGTTCTAAAATTCGTCGTCGTCACCGCCGAAAACTTTCTATGTAATATATGACGTTGTGATTGTTGTTTAGCCTATATTAAAATTGATAAAGGATAAACAAACTGACAAACACTGTCAGTGGAAATAACCACATCGGGGAACATGGATTCCAAACAAGAACCAAAAAAGAAAGAGTTAACGCCGCCAAACTGTAGTGACGTTCCACATATAAACTTGAAACGCCGAAGTCTAATGAGTCGGGCAATTAGAGTTAATAAAATTGCGACACAGCGAATCTCCGTTCTCAGGACTAACTACTGCATGACTTGTTAGACTATTGTTCTGCTAGCTACAAGAAAGACTTTGAGAATGAGTGCTAACTAACAACAACGTATAGGGCCTACATTTATTTAGGGTTAGTTATGTAAAACAAAGCTTGTCTTATTAACTGTAAGCATTCCGTATATCTAAGTATGTAGTCATATATTATCTGCTCGGTGTGTAAATATAAAAGTTTGTTGTTTGTATAACATCTGGTGATACGGGTCATTTATACTAGTGGTTCACATCCCACGAAGCGTGACCCCAAATTAGGCAGTGAAGAATATTTTTTATGGAGTTGCCGGCTGAGATAGCAAACTAAACAAATATTGATTTTAAAACAATTTCCATTCCTCAGTGAGAATGTAATTTCAAAGTTTCTTCGTTTGAAAACTAAACTAAAAAACAGATTAAAAGTTGAGAATAACATTATCGAAAACTCAACAGCAAATTTTGAAGCTTGTTAACGAATTACAATTTCAATCATCTCATTTAAATATGTCTAGGTTCAAGTAATATTGAATTAGACTATATTATATTCAGAGCTGCAAATACATCTTTAGTAAGGGGAAAAGAGATTTTAGGTAAAAAAATATGTTTTCACCCATCTTCACTGCAATTTCCTTTTCCCCATAAGGTATTTGATGAGCTTTCTGTAGAAATTCGTTAAAAGGTGGAAGGGTTTAACCTACATTTTGGCTGTTCCAAGTACTAAAAGTCATGTTCTGATGTCCCCCCTCCCCCACTTTGTCTACGGACTTGGTTATACTGACAAAATTATTTTAGATTTGTTTTCTTTTACAACATTAAAATCTCAATTTTTAATGTATCGGAATCACATGTCGCTTTGCTTCTTTTTTAAATAATATTTGATCGCGGGTCACTTTGCTTCTATAAAACGGGGCAGAGAAGTGAAAACGTTTGAGAACCACTACTTTAGACTGCAATTATAAGCGTTAACTTTAGCTGTTTTTTAACTTCTGTTGTCTATAAAGTGTATTTACTAAACACAAACCGTTGGTATAAAACGTGTAATACAAAACCCGTATTTGTCTATGAAGTTTTCTTAGTTGGGACAGCCTTGCTCGACTTTTCGGTTCACACTAGGCTCAAACCGAGTCCCTCGTATTAATTCAGTCATGTAGAATTGTAGACTCACCTGTTTATCTTGTGACGCTATTTGACTTTTCCTTGAGTTTTATTGGCTCTCAACAGAAAGTATACACAAAATGATCAAGGAAAACCACGGTAAAATGTCAAGCAAAACGTCACTTTTAAAGGGTGCTATTGATAGTTTTTAGCACTGAAAATTTACAAAAGACTCACACATACTGTCTCGCGAGCTTTTGCAGCCAATGAACATAAAAGAAAATCATAATTTTCTCTAAACAAGTTCCTCAAATTTTCTATGATTGTAAGCTTAAAGTTCATTCATTGAGCAGTCAGCTATCTACGTCTATTGCTAGGCACATCGCCATCTCACCGTTTTCCTGCACTGGGTTTATGTAGCACTTGGCGGCAGCAAATTGAGAACTGGATACAGAAGCTTCCTTAATTGTTTGTAAGTAGTTTTGTGATCAGATACTGTGTGCTTGTTACTAACTTGTGTATAACTAGCTACTTTGTTGTAAAAATATTATAAGGAGTGTAACATAGCTTTTTTTTCTTTTCTTATTATTCACCAGCATCAGCATCTTCTTTCTCTCTTTCATCTTCTTTATTATCTTCTTCATCATTTTCTTTATCAACATCTTCATCTTCTTTATCATCATTTTCTTTATCATCATTTTCTTTATCAACATCTTCATCTTCTTCATCATTTTCTTTTTTATCATCATCTTCTTCTTCAGCCTCATCAATATCATCACCATCATCATCAGTATTTTCTTCTCTTTGATCTTCTTTATCACTTTCTTTTTTCACATTTTTATCTTCTTCTTCGACATCATCTTCATTATCATCTTAGCTTTTATCTTCTTTATCACCTTCGTCTTCTTTTTCATCATCATCACCATCATCTTCTTCATCATCATAACCTTCGCTTTGATATTCTTTATCACTTTCTTCTTTGTCTCCCTTTTCATCTTCATTGTCATCACCTTCATCATCTTCTTCTTCATTATCATCCTTATCTTCTTCATCATCATCTTATTAGGTCATATCTTCATCATTTTGATCTTTATCACTTTCTTCTTCCTTTTCATCATCATCAAAACTTCATCTTCATCATCATCATTTTCCTTATCATCTTAATCATCATCATCTTCTTCGTTTTGATCTTATTTATCACTTTCTTCTTGTTTTCTCTTTTTCATCTTCTTCATCTTTTTTGTTATCATCTTGTTCATCATCTTCATTTCTTTCAACATATTCATCATCATTTTCTCCAACAACATCTTCGTTAACATTATCTTCTTCATTGTGTTCTTCATCTTCTTTATCAACATCTTTTTTCATCTTCATTTTTATCATCTTAATTTTGTTATTCATTTTCTTTATCGTCGTTTATATTTCGTTCTTTATCTTCATTATCATAATTTTCTCCATCTTCATTTTATTCTTCGTCATCGTCTTATTCTTCATCATCTTCTTTTTCCTCATCATCTTAATCATCGTCTTCATCATCTTTATCTATCATCATATATCTTCTGACCAGTAACTGCTGGTGTTCGGTATAATGAGAGAGCAGACAGGAAAAGTCCAAAGCTACACATTTAAAGAAAAAGAAATTAAAAAAGAAAAGCACAAACTTACGCACTCTCTCTCTCACACACACTCACATATATATATATATATATATATATATATATATATCTGTGGTATATAAGATATATATACAACATATAACAGATAGATATATATATAGATGGGTGGTTGGATGGACGGATAGATAGATGTATATATATATATATATATATATATATACAACTGCCAAATACTGCATACTTCTGGTCAGGGAGTTGCAGGGAGGTGGTGCTTACATCATTATACATATACAGTATATGATGAAATAATCCCGTTAACTGTGAGCAGGTAGCTCTTGACAGCCCAGAGTAATGTGATTTTATGGATAGACCATGAAGGGAGGCATTCCAGTGCGTCAGTATCCCAGGATTACTACGTCATGCCAAGAGCACAGTACACACTTCTGGGTCAATTATCTCATCGTTTTTCAGTCAGTTTTTTTAATACGTATCCACAGTGATGACGCACCTAGCATTCACCGCCGCTTACAAGTCTACCACAAAAAGACAAAGGTGCAATAACCTCTGTCATCCATTTCATTGTCATCTATTGGTATTATTTGATAGAAGACAACAGTAAGGAATTTAGATAAGACGTGACAATGATTTTTGCACAGATGATAGGTTGTCAGTCCATTCCCAACTTTCATTCGTCGCCTCCTACAACATCCATGGAAAGAAGACAGTGGTCCTTTTCTTTGCACACTGAAATAGAAGTTCAGTAGCCGATGACCACTCGGGCGACACACACACACACGCACGCACACATACACAAAACTATGTATATATAAATATGTATATATAAATATGTATATATAAATATGTATATATAAATATGTATAAGTAGATGAACGTAACATTACCAAGCAACCGACATAATTAACTACATTCTGTACACACAAAACTTACACAGGCATACATTTACTTTATGCAGTGCACGTATGTAATTATTCATCATTAATGTAAGTTAATTTCCCCAAAAATGTTATAGTAATAAAAACCCATAGTTTATTCTGGGATAAGAGAACATTATCTGGATGTTAACCACATGGCTTCCTGGTATCTTTCGTCGTCAAGGTAACAGGAAGCGGCATGTACTGACCTTGTGTAACCTCTGTTCTTAAAATAAAAATGTTCATAGGTTTTAGCCATACACTTGTTTTATCTCTCCATTTCTGTCTGTCTGTCTTTCTATCTTTATTTCTGTGTTTTTCTTTATTTTTATCACTTGCTTGCATGTAAACACGCCTATATACATTCACACATACAGTCAGATGCACACATAGACATACACACATGTTCTATTTTTTTTTTACGTTCATCCAAGTAGAGTGAACTAAAGTACGCACTTACCCACGCTGCTACTTTCTAAATGCGGTACGCTTGTTGTTAGGAAGTCAGGGATGAGCATGGCAGAGAATGCTTTTACCAGGTGAAGATTGTATTTCACGATCGCTTAGTCTAGCCCAGGGTTTTTAAAAGTGAACGAAAATACCAACTAGGTGACGATGAGATACTTCAGGGGAGGGGGGGGGGATTCAGGGTCATTCTGTTATAGTTCGTCTCCTTGGTGCTAATTACTTTCTGCTCTAGTTCGTTTCTTTGGTGCTAATTACTTTCTGCTCTAGTTCGTTTCTTTGGTGCTAATTACTTTCTGCTCTAGTTCGTTTCTTTGGTGCTAATTACTTTCTGCTCTAGTTCGTTTCTTTGGTGCTAATTACTGTCTTCTCTAGTTCGTCTCCTTGGTGCTAATTACTTTCTTCTCTAGTTCGTCTCCTTGGTGCTAATTACTTTCTTCTCTAGTTCGTCTCCTTGGTGCTAATTACTTTCTGCTCTAGTTCGTTTCTTTGGTGCTAATTACTTTCTTCTCTAGTTCGTCTCCTTGGTGCTAATTACTTTCTTCTCTAGTTCGTCTCCTTGGTGCTAATTACTTTCTGTTCTAGCCTGTTTCCTTAGTACTAATTACTTTCTGTTCTAGTCTGTCTCCTTGGTGCTAACTACATTCCTGGATGACTCACAGGAAGCAGAACATTTATTTCACCAAACAGTTACGTCTTGCAATGTGTGTTATGATTTATGCCACAAACTACAAATGAAGTATTTAGTGTGCCCTTCAAGTGATTATTCCGCATTTATGAAATTACCATTAAAAGGCAGGGCGACGCTGATGTTTTTTTAGTGAGAGAACATGCATATTTATATTTACTGGTTCTATAGCTCATGAAATGTAAAGGTTGTAAATGATTAGATGATTTACTTCATAGTACTCGGGTTATCCCCATATGTACTCCGTCCATCTCAGCGAAAAGGTGCGATGACTGCTTAGAGTGCTACTCATAAAAAGTAACTTTGTAATTTCAAGTGATAATCGAAAGGGATCTCAGGTAAATCATATTTGTAACATGACGTCAGCGGGTATCGAACCAGAGACATCTTGAACACAAAGTGAAAGGCGTAATGACTACGTCAGGGTGATATCTCTCACATATCACCCCCCCCCCCCACCAGATTTGTATATAGATAATGGAATATGCCGAAAGCGGATGTGCTGGGTTGGAAGGGAAAAGTTATGCTTCTCCGCTGTGAAACTGGCAGCACAACGTACTTCATGTTCCACAGCGAAAATCACACGAACTCTCGTGTTGGTTATCAGAGAGCAAACGCAGAAGAAGAAGAAGATAAAGGAGCATGCTGAAGAGCATCTGCTGTGACTGAAAATGGGCATTGGGATTAATAACGCTTGCGGACTGTTACTGAACGAATGTTGTTCTAAATGTGACATGATTAAGACTGTGCTATCCCGATGAAAAATATAGGCCTAAGACATATGCGATGATCAACAGACACCTAGATATGTTAAAGGGCAAACTACAGGCGTCACATAAAGAGTAGGATGTCACACAAAATATCATCGGTTCTTTTCGTGGCGTCTGTGGCCACATCGATAGTGATACAGACAGCAGCAAAAAATTTCAATATTGCTTGATCGTGGTTAGCTTTTGAACATGATGACAATCACGTAAGTACGAGAACCAGTTCTCTCGTACGGCTGACCTACTACTAGCGATACGGTTACATACGTCTATCATTCAGTAGAAGTGGTAAAGACACTGAAAATATTGGTTATCAATATCAAAAGCAGATGTGTCAGGTCACTGACGCAAATAAAACGGCGACACAACGCATTCCTTTTTCTGAATAACGTCTTCTAGAAATCTAGTAGAATCATTCTGCTACAAGAGAGATTCGATGGAAGTTTGAGAACGAACGCACAAAAAAGTTATTTTTCAGAGGTGGCACCAATATTTTTCAGGATTAACACCAATTATTTTCAGGGATATCGCCAGTGCTTTTCATTACTACTATCAGTTCTTTTCAGAGCTATCACCAGTTCTCTTCAGGGCTGTCGCTAGTTCTATTCATTGCTATTGTCCGCTCTTTTCAGGGATATCACCAGTTTTCTTCAGGGCGGTCACTAGTCCTTTTCATGACCATTACCCGTGTTTTTAAGGGCCATCACGTTATTTTCAGGGCGAACACTAGTTTTTTTTCCCCAGGGTTTTCACCAGTTCGTTTTAAGGCTAACATCAGTAAAGACACTACTGTCACTAGTACTTTTCAGAGTTATCGCAAATTCTTTTCAGGGCTGGAGCCAGTCATTTTAAAGCTTATCGTGTCATTTTTGTGGTTATCACCAGCTATTTATAAGGCTAAAATGAATTATTTTAATTGCTAATACCGATTCTTCTTTATTGCTAACATCGATTCTTTTCAGGATTAAGGCCAGTTATTTTCATGGCTGTTACCAGTCCATTTCAGGGTCAAACACGTCTAGACTACCAGGACCATATAATCAGAAAATGATTCATAAGACCAGTGGCGTAGCGTGGGTCATTGGCGCCCAGGGCGGAATCATAATTTTCCGCCTTTGTGACATGAAAAAAATATGTCAGTGATTGTGAAAGACTGGACGAAAATCAATTTGCCGCCCTCCCGATGATGCCGCCCGGGGCGCTCCGCACCTCCGCCCCCGCCTCGCTACGCCACTGCATAAGACGTAGATGATGGACTTCAATGTACTCAGGTATCCACATTGAAACTCAGAAAGGAAAGTTCCAACTCCGTAATAGATAGTTTGTAATATCACTTATAATAAAAACTAATTAAATTAGGAAATACAACTCCAAAGTTCGAAGTGTTGGTCCATTGGGACAAATAAAACGGCGACAACGTGTTTCCGTTCATTGGACTGTATCCTGCTGGAAATCTAGTTGAAGTTCTACAAGTGAGATCCAATATAGTTTGACAACGAACACGTAAAAGAGCAGTAATCGTGTATTTTCTCTTGTTTGTTTGTTTTCAAATTCCTGTTTCTTAGCAGGATATAGTCCGAAGAACTGGTCCTATAGTTTATAGTTTGGTTGTGATATTCGCATTTTTCAGCCCGGCACATCTCACTTCATTGTTGAATTTTGAAGCCATTCAACCTTGATGGGGCAGCCAACTGACCCCAAACTTTCTTAGTAATATCTTTAACCATACGTGACAAGTTACAAGGTTAATACTCTTTGCCCCCCCCCCCATTTTTTTCTGACCACAATAACACATGAACTACTTGGGTATTTTCTAAACAGAGTTTATGCCAAGTCCTTCTCCAATATAGTCATTTGAACAGATCACAAATAGCGATACTTATCTAGGTTGATCAATTGTTTTCTATACTTTTTATTAGCTGGTGATACAAACTATACTTAAGTCACCAATTATCTTTCGTATTAGCCACGATAGGTGACCCTATTTGGGATCTGTCCACAAGACTATAATAGAGAAGGATTTGGTTTACGCAGCGTGGAGAAATACTATGCATATGCGAAACAAGGAGAACAATTATGAAGTTTTTTTTGAAGAGACAATTCCTTATACTCGTGTGTGCTGTGTGTATAATTGTCATTCTCAAAGGTTTTTTTTTTTTACTGTATGCTGGTGTAGGAACGAACGTAGCTTATCTTGTCACTCTTACATACAAGTTCTCGAAATAAATATAAACTCTTGGTCTCTACTTTTTTTTTAGAGTTGTACTTAGTTGCACTTGTTTTACTCATATAACACCGTCTCGTCAGGACCCCAAATACGGGTAAGAGGGTTTGAGGGTTCAAACAAACCCCATACTCTTTACGTTAATAAAACATAGAACAAGTAATAGAAATGCTTACACTTCAAAGAACGTACTACTGTAGCCCACTATCTAAACATAAGCTGGTTTTTGAAAAAAAAATGTATTGAAAGAAAACTTGCGACTATTTAAAAAAATGAATTAAAACCCGTCTCTTCCAATGCACTTACGAAGTAAGCCTACTATTCAAGACTCTACACCCCCGCCCATATGTAGAAGATTTAGTGCATTAGATTTCCTGGACCCTTTAAGTATGTGTGGTATTATTATGTTCGGTTCGCTTGACTCGGTTTGGTTTGCATAAACATATATCACAATCACTTGATATAAAACAGTTAGTAAATGTTAGGTTATATAGATTACATACTCGTAAACGCGAGCGATATACAACAACCAAGCCCTTCTCCATATATATATATCATGTGAGCTGGTCTCACAGTGTCATTTATCTAGGCTGATGTCGCTGATAAGTGCTATTTATGTATACTTGGAGGTGGACAGAAGAAGAGACGGCTGGATAATATCAAGGAATGGATAGGGTATGCAGTTTCCAAACTCAACAGGATGGTAGAGGATAGAAGATAGAGGTAGAGGATAGAAGATAGAGGTAGAGGATAACTGGAAATCTTTCTGCACAAAATGTCTCAATATGACACCCCTACGATCCTGACAGGTTATGTGTTGTACTATTATACGATATATACTTTAAACCGCCAATCAATTAAAAGTTAAAATATACGCAAAGTGACCAATGATTAGTCACGATGAGATGAGTGACGACCAACGCGCAGGACGCACATATTGAGAAGTGCATCCCTGGAGAGAACTACTCGACTAGCGGTTGAACAACCAAAATAATAAGATACAGCCTGTATTTATAAAATGCAACCACGTAGGAAAAGTATTACTGTGGCAAATGTGGATATTCAATAGCAAGCATTTAGATTCACTCTGGTACGGTCGACTCTCGAAAATATGTACTCACTGCGCAAAACTGAAATTCAACAGGTGATGCGTGAAAAGGGGTAATAAAGTGTTGCTAATAATACGAAAAAAACACATCACACACACAAATCAACGTTTCGACGGAAATGCTTTTACCAAGGATAACATACACATATAAATTTTAACAAAACGACAAGTAGGGACGAAAAAACTTGCGTTCACATGTCTAGTGAAATGGCCAACTAGATATGTGAACGCAAGTTGTTTGGTCCTTACGCTTGACATCTTATTTACCAGACTGGAAATGGGTACATCTTTTCGAGTTGTGAAAAAGTTCGGAATCGTCAGTAAGCAAGTTCTCTGAGACACTTCACTTGAAGTAAACAGAAAGATACTTTGCATATAGACGTCATAAATATAGTTGGGTTAATTCTAACCAGTCGCCCGAATTTTGCCGGGTCCTGAAAGGGAATCACAGAATAGCGGCACTGTTACCGTAAATGTATGTTGTCAGAGGCTACTAAGGATGTTTTGAGAGTGCGGTTGACAAAAGTCAACATCTCAAAGAGAGTGAAAACCCATAAGCCATGCTAAGTCGGAAGTGTCAGGACGAAAGAGCAGATATCTCAGCCAAGCTGTAAAATATGACACATCGCACAGTATTGTGGTCTCCGGATACATCACGATATTCTGCATGAGTCTGAGAATAGACAAAGAAGATTCTAACCAGTTTTTTCATTAGTTCTGTTGAATGTGTGCGAAAAATCCAACATAAATATAATTATCTTTCTATCCAGACAATATTAGGATTGTGTTGATTCTATCTGAATAACATATACACCGCTGTGTAGTAGGAACGACTAAGTAAATATTTAACTATCTTGTCCGTGAGCAAATCCTGGTACAGGTGTCTTAATGATTTAATTTGCATTTCTACCAATATTTGTCTTGTCTTCGTCAAATATTTTGGTAACATCTACAATAACGTGCTGAAACATATACCACGAAACAGTAATAAAATAACATTTGGAAACATACCACATGTAACGGTAACAAAATAACATTCGGAAACACACAGCATGTAACGTTATAAAAGTAACATTATGAAACATACCTCATGCCATCATTATCAATTGCTGTCTCCGCAACGAAGGCTGGCTGCAACAGACCTCTAACATCCCCTGGATCTTGTTTCGGTGGTGCACTCTGCTAAACTATAACATGTCCATCTTGTGATGTTACTCTACTATTGTATCTCTGCCTACCTCTTGATCGCCTCCCTTCGACTTTACCCTCAAGTAAGGTCTTCAACAAAAGTGTCAAGTCTTTTAATGTGTCCAAAATATTTTCTTTGCTTGATCTTTATTTTCTTTAATAATTCTTTCTTAATATTAGTGTTGTTAGAACCTCTTTGTTTGCTTTCTTCTCTTTCCACGATGTTCTCCATATTCTTCTACATATCCACATATCAAATGCATCAATGTTGTCTTCCAATTGTTTGCTTAGTGTCCATGTTTCTGACCCATACATTAATATAGAATAGATGTAGAAATTTATCATTCTCATATTTAGCTTGTTTGTAATTTATTAGATGTTAATATTTTCCTAATGTCATTGAAAGTACTGTTAGCCATTCCTATTCTCCTTTTAACTTTTGTTTCCCATCTACTATCATTTTTGACTATTTTTTCAAATATATAGATAACGTTCTACATGTTGTAGTCTCTCTTCATGTATTTTTATGTTTAGCACCTGTTTTTCTGACTTAGCTGATTATCATGGTTTTTGTTTTTTGGATGTTTATATCCAATCCATATTCTTTACATGATTTATAGACTTGATCTATTAGTATTTGTAGTTCATGTTCACTTTCTGCTAAAAGAACGGTGTCATCTGCATATCTCAAGTTGTTTATTATTTCCCCATTGATCTTGATCCCATTGATCCCATTTCCCATTGATCTTTCTGCACTTTCTGTTTCCAATATATATTTCTAATCAGTCTGACGTTTTTTCCATGTATGCCTATTTCTTGAAGACTTTTTTGAAGATTAATTTTTCATGTTGGATTCTGTCAAAGGCCTTGCTGTAGTCTATGAAACAAATATAGATACTTTTTTTGAACTAAATTAAATTACTTATATATTTATATATAATATATTATTTATACAAATAAATAATTTATAACTTATTTATATATAATATATTTATCGATCAATAGTCGGATACTTATAGCTTCTCTGGTTCCTTTGTTTTTCCTAAAAACGAATTGCTCTTCACAGATTTCAGTGTCTTGTTGTTTAAGACAACCTTATTGTTTAATTCTTGCATGTATTATCTTGAGTAGTATTTTGGTTATAAGAATCATCAAACCTATTGTTATATATTATGTACAGTTCACAACCCTGGGCTTTTTAGGTAGTGATATGAATATTGATGATTTCAGGTCTTATGTATGTCTTATGTATTTTTATACCAACACTGTGCTACCAATGTCAAACATGGTCTTTAACAGCTTCGCAGCAAAGAAAAATCGTCACATGAGAAATGAAGTGTCTGAGGAAAGCTGCAATGGTTACCAAACTAGATAAAATAAGAAATGAAGAAATTAGGAAAAGAGTTGGTATAATATCATGTATCGAACATATTGAGAGACAGCAAGTAAAATGGTTCGGTCACCTTATGAGAATGAAGCCAAACCAAATACCAATAAGAGCATATAATACAAGAATATCTGGGCGTAAAGCCAAAGGTAGACCAAGAAAACGGTGGATAGAAAACATTAAGATAACCTTGAACAAACATGGACTAAATGCAACCTCGGCGACACATCTGGCCTTGAAACGACAGCTTAAGATACCACCCCTACGCTTAACGGCAAGTGTGAATGCGATCAATAATCATTCACCTGGGGATAGACAATAGACAATAGTGATGTATGTGGTTGGTTTCATATAAATCATTGCAATGTTGTGTGATAGTTTCCACGCCAAATTAATATAGTGTTTTTATTATGTCTGCTGTTATGTTGTCAGAGTCTTCGGTCTTTCCACATTGAATTGATTTTATTGGGTTTTCTACTTCTGCTTTCAGTATTGCTGGTCCATCACTGTTGTGCACTGTAATTTTTTTGTTCTGCTGGTCGTCAAACAGTTCTGTCACATATTCTGCCCATATTGTACGTACTTCTGTATTATCAAATATAATTTTCCTATTTTTATCTTTAATACAGTGGCGCATGGCCCAGAGGTTAGAAAGTTGGTCTCACACTAGTGAGATCCAGAGTTCAATCCCTGGTAAGGACTGGATTTTTTCTGTCGGAGGGTAAATTGCACAACTCATACTGTACATGATAGGGTAAATTACACAACTCACCCTGTCCCATATTCCATCTTTACATATGGAGTGAAGGGAAAAGCAGTAAAGAGATACAAAATAGATGCAAAAAACATACCAGATCCTAGGACAGATAACACGTATTTTTAAGAGCAAAAATGTAAACATAGACATTAATGTTGCATTATATAAGACTATTATTATCCCATCACTGTGCTACCAGTGCCAAACCTAGATAATGACAGCACAAGACAAAAGAAAAATAGTGACAGCAGAAATGACTTGTCTACGAAGAATACTGGAATACTCGAATACTCAGAGTGTTAATAAGGGATAGAATTAGAAACGATAACATCAGGCAGATAACAAAAACAATACCTGTTTTGGAACACATCAAAAGACAACAGACCATGGTTTTCACACACTTCCAGACTACCAACAGACAGCATGCCACAGATGTCCATGATACATAGACATCACGGCTATAAAACTAGAGGCAGACCATGTAAAAGATGGACCACAGAAATAAAAGAAACCACAGGAACAAGCTTACAAACAGCACACAAGAAAGCTATCCCCAGAGAACTGTTCTACCCCTGACGCCACAGGGCAAACAAAGGCCACATTGTATAGATAGATAGTTCCATCTCTTATAAAATTATGCTAAGTTTGTTTCTATATATTTTACCATTACATTTCAGTGAAGTGGGGAACATAATGCAAACACAATTTTCTAAATATACAAAAAGGAAAGAGAGGGAGATAAAGAAAGAAAGATAGATAGATAGATAGAGAGAGAGAGAGAGAGAAAGATAAATAAGGAAGAAAGTGAGAACATATAAGAAACTCAGGTGAATCTGGCAGCTGTATTCCTAAATTGCCCTACTCTATTTTTAACTCCAGCACAGACTCTTATCGTGTGCTCATCTTTTTAACTGTAGCACGCACGACTTGTCTTATACTGTGGCGTTTGTGAAGGCTGGCCAGAGACACGGTAAAATCTATCACTTATTATCTAATTTAAACTATATTTTAGTTGTTAGTTATTGGTTGATATAATCGATGTCTCCGCACTACAGGCAGACCAATAAGCGAATAATCGTTTTAAGTATATTACTGAATTGTTTGCACGCTGAGAGTTCCACTGGCTTGCTGAAAACGAACGTTTTCCAAACATCCTTTAAAATGACGTTTCTTACTATTGTTTCTTTTGATTTTAATTTTTCAGCAAGATTTTATAATAAGTTCTAATTATATTTGTAAACCTAACGTTGATTCTGTGGAGATACGCTCAAGTAGAAACATCAAAGTATTTAATGCTATTATAAGAATGAAGTAAAATCAAAATTATACTAGTGTAGAATTATAGCCTACTAGTTTGTTAACCTACCTTTTGGTTGAAACGTTGAATATGATTTGTATATTGTAATTTGTATGTTTTCTTGTGTGCACATAATTTCCTACTAGTTTTAGATATAGTCTGTCGTGTCTGATTGAAGCAATTATATAAACCTGTGTAATACGTAAGTACGATTGTTGTTACGTTTCACGCAGTTACCTTGTATTGATTGTAGTTTGTTAAGTCAGTATCTGTACAGCTATCTTTATTGAAACATTATTAGACAGAAGTGAGTGTTTTGTATTGCAGATAATCAACATTTATCATTATGTGGCAGATAGCTAATTTAAAAAAAATCTTTGTGCAACAGATAGTCCATATATTATCTTTGAAAATCAAAAATATATACAAAGGTAGGTAGGTAGGTAGTTAATGAGTTTACATTTCTTTTGGAGAGGTGCGCGCCCTTTCAACCAGCGGACAACAAAGTTCAATTAGTTTATATTATGACGCACTACATCAAATATTAGAGTTAACAAAGACACCAAGATGTAGTATACACAAAGTAAATCGTCCCAGTCAAAATATATTATCGTTGCGTGGCAAATATTCGATATTTATCATTCTATGGCAGATATTCGATATTTTATCAATGTGTGTCAGATATTCGATATTTTATAAAATATAAGATTTTCTAAGAGCAGCTAAGCTGAAAGGCATGGTCTCCCTTGATTAGATTGAAAAACTTGTTAGAAAGCGAAATATACACTTCAAAAAACCGATAAGGAACACATTTTAGAAGGGCCTAAGTCAAATGAAAATAAAATCAGCAACATTTCGAAATATAACATGGCAAGCGTATCATGTCATAATCAACACTATATTTAATGAGGCTAACGTGTATAAAATGACAGCACATAATTGTTACAATGAATGAGAATAACGTCAGAGGTCAACATTGTCAGTAATGTGCATGCCCCTACATTATTTGCGATACACTCATGACACCTCTGCCGCACAGAAATGATTAACTTGTAAATGAAACATTAAGGCACTGTCTGTCACTGATGCTGAAGTACCACATGCAGTTCATGTAGAGTTGCCGGAGTTGGCTGATGTTGCTTAACTCGTCGCTCAAACTCATCCTAAAAATGTTCGTTGAGAATATCATGACTATTTTCAGACCAATCCATTCTATTGACACTCGCTTGTTGCAGGTCGAAAACATTTATTACACGAGAACGGAGTAGTATTTCATTATCAACTTTGAAGGACTGCAATGTGTCCAATAACTTGCAGTATTGTGGTGGCAAAGGCAGTAGAATGTCGTCACGGTGTGACCATTCAAACCGTGACCATTCAAATTCCCAATCTCATGATAGTGGAGAGATCTGTGGAGTAAACTAATGCCTCCCCACATCATAAATGATCCCACACATATCGATTAAGTTCGAGGACTACCCCATCTCTAAAGCGTTCACCATGATACCTCCATACTTTGACTCGTCCAGCTGTAGCCTCCACGACAAATCGGGGCTCAACTTTGAACATAATGTTAACTCACTGTTTACGTTAAAAACCGGGGTGCAAAGGGAACGCATTGCTCTAGGCGGACCCAGGGTTAGCAGATAACCAAGATCCCAAATGTACCTCCACGCGGTGCACCCTGGAAACAGAAATACAGCAGCTCGAGCTGATTCTGGCCAAATCATTTGGGGATCGTGTCGAGAATGTGGAGGTAGCAGATGGAAAGAGATTTGACTGCACAAGAGACAGACAATATCTCCGACACCACCAGCATCACCACATATAGCGACACTGTCGACATACATGACGCTAGTCAGTCCAGTCCGAACATTGGAGGGGCGGCCAATGTAAAATGCACGTAAATGTAGATGCATGGCGAGAGACAAATAGATTTCATACCGAGTACAATGAAAATATGAAAGGGCAGAACAGCGCTAGAGGGCAGCGCGAACTGCAAATAGAAAGTGAAAAGTCCCTAGGAAAGAGGAACTACAAGCTCCGTCAGCTCGAGACGAGCTTCTAGTTACCTGTGTTCCTTACAGGCAGAGACCCAGACCCATCCACTGGCGTTTGGTAAAGCAAGAAGACATAACCCAACTCTTATGTCGAGCCTTCCTAAACCGGAAATATGCTCGCGAAGAGAAAGGGTTCTGTACCCGATGGGCTTAGGCAAGAAAGGGACAACGATGGTAGTCCTGGCCCAACTCTACTGTCAAGGTTTCCTATAACGGAATTACACTTGCAGAGAGAAAGGGTTCCGTACGCGATGGGCTCAGGCACAAAAGGGACAACGATTTAGCCCTGGCCCAACTCTACTGTCAGGTTTTCCTACACCGGAAATACACTTGAAGAGAGAAAGGGTTCTTTACCTGATGGGCTCAGGCGCTATTGAGACAAGGACGCTCAGCTCGAGAACGCCTTGCTCTCAAACGCGTGGTGTGAGACTCGAACTTGGACAAGGGGTACACGATGTCGGTGAACGACACTTCGGCTAAGAGGGCGAAAGAGCCAGGGTCCAACTCCTCTGTTGAGTTCTTCCCCTTAAGGAACCAGGCTCACGGATGAGAAACGGTTCAGTACCCAATGGACACAGGCACAGCACGTCCAATTGTACAAGGCAAGTTCATAGACAGTGGAACACCTCGTGCGAGTCAGACGAGAGCAAAAATCGTCTGGGCCAAGAGTCGCCACTACGCGTGCCTGGAGACAGATATAGAGGCTGTCACAGGCTAAGGGTAGCCCACCCGAATTGTCAAGGCATGCCGAAATCGGATGTGCTAGGCCTACAAGGCGCGTAACGGTGGCACAACGTAATCACGCTCCCGGCGGAAATCGCACGGATATCCGTGATGGTTACAATGGAGTGAACGCAAAACAAACAAACAAACGTTAAAAACCACGCTAAATTAGCTGCTATGTTGACATAATTATATCTATAAACCCAGAACCGGTCAGGGTCATAGAGGTGTCAAATTGTATACATCTACGCGCAGAGTCCTTCAGCGATTTATATCTTCAAAAATGCGGATGAGTGAGGAAAAATCTTGTCTTGTCCAGTTCTTGATGCTGTCTGTATTTCTTCTCTGTGTCCGATTATCCATTGTTATGTCAGTGGACGAAATGTTTAGCTGGCGGTGCTCGTCTTTTCTCCAGTTATCTTCTTCTTCTTCAGCGTTCATTCTCAAACTCCCATTGCATATCTCTTGTAGCAGGACCATGGTCCTATTAGATTTCCAGAAATGACACAATACTCTTTGTTAAATTCGAATATGTATTGTCAAGTCTACATTTTAACGTATGTGTCTCTCGTGTGATGACAAATTGCTGTCAAGCTGTGAAAACATCTTTCATTCAACACTAAAATAAATGCCAACATTACCAGTGTATAGCAAATATTCAACGAGTGTCACAAACTGTAAAATGTTTGTGGATATATTGAGTCGGTAATATTACCTTCACAAGTAAAAACCAAAGCTGAAAACTTATTCATATTTAGACGATATCACTTGACTTGAAATAGCATGTACACTAATTTTACGGAATACTATGATGTTATGAATACTATGGTGATAATACCCTGAGACGCCCGTGTGTTTTCAGGGCTCGGAAGGGAACAAAGAATAGCGACACTGTAACCTGCCATGCACGTCGTAAATGGCGACCAAGGATGTTTAAGGGATGGAGTGGGCTGTTCCATCCCATAGAGGTCAAAGTGACACAGAAGCTATGCTGAAGTCGGATGTATCATGTCGAAAAGCGCATATATTAAACGAAGCTGTACACTATGACATAACATATCCAGTTCTCGACATTACATCCTGTTAATCTGTTGCAGTTTGAGAATAATAGCAGAATAAAAACCACACTGAGTAAGAGTTTATGACCCTTGTTCTTAGTACCAAGTGCTTGAGTTTGTATTAAGGGATAGAGTGTGTGACTCTTGTTCCAGTGGCAAGTGGTAGAGTTTGTGACCTTTGTTCTTAGTATATAAGTAATGAATATTGCAAGAGAAAAGGAGAACATCAACATACAGATAAACAACTAAAACAATTCAAATATCTGGGCAGCACATTGAGATATGACGGCAGACAAGAGGCGGAGATAAACACAAGATGTAATAAGGCCTGTCAGGCCATTGGTCAATTAACACCTTTACTAAGAAACAAAGACATTACACTAGAAACAAAGAAAGCGCTTTTCAACACCATTTTCTTACCAACATTGTGTTATCAGTGTCAAACTTGGACATTAGATTCTAGAACAATACATAAGATTAACATCACTGAAATGAAATGTGTGTGACGTATGATTGGAGTTAGCTTAAGAGACAAAATCAGGAATGAAACACTAAGGAAACAATTAGGGATCACGTCAGCAATATAATACATCCAGAAACAACAAGTTAATTGGTACCGCCACATAACCAGACAGAAAGAGCAAAGTATTATCCAAAAAACACTTAACAAACGATACGAAAACAGGAGACCTATTGGACGCCCTCGTAAAAGGTGAATAGATAGTGTATTAGAGACACTCGGAAATATAACAGTGGAAGAGGCAAATAGAAGGGCAAAAGACCGTACACTCACTCTCCCCTCAACACTGAAAGGTACATGAGGACAGAAAGAAGAAAAAGAAGAAGTACTTAGTATAAAGTGGTAGAGTACCCCTGTTCTTAGTACCAAGTGGTAGAGTTTGTGACCTTTGTTCTTAGTATCAAGTGATATAGTTCGTGACTCTTGTTCCCAGTACCAAGTGGTATGATTCGTGACTCTTATTCACAGTGTCATGTGGTAGAGTTTGTGAATATTATTCATATTGTCATGTGGTAGAGTTTTAGTTATAGATTAGTGTTATTATGACATTATTGTTTCCAGTGTCACGTGGTAGAGTGTGTGACTCTTGTTCCACTGGCAAGTGGTAGAGTATATGACTCTTGGTCACGGTGTCAAGTAGTAGAGTTTGTAACATTTGTTCCCAATACCATCTGGTAGAGATTGTGACCTTTGTTCCCAGTACCAAGTGGTAGAGTTTGTGACCGTTGTTCCCAGTACCAAGTGGTAGAGTTTTTGACCTTTGTTCCCAGTACCAAGTGGTAGAGTTTGTAATATTTGTTCCCAGTACCAAGTGGTAGAGTTTGTAACATTTGTTCCCAGTACCAAGTGGTAGAGTTTGTGACATTTGTTCCCAGTACCAAGTGGTAGAGTTTGTAACATTTGTTCCCAGTACCAATTGGTAGAGTTTGTAATATTTGTTCCCAGTACCAAGTGGTAGAGTTTGTAACATGTGTTCCCAGTACCAAGTGGTAGAGTTTGTAACATTTGTTCCCAGTACCAATTGGTAGAGTTTGATCTCTATATGACTGTTACTCTGACACTCTTGTTGATGAAGAAGAATTTCACATCTTGTACAAGTCTCAGATGAATGTTGTACACAATATGAGTATTGAGTGCAATGCCACGTACTGGACAGTCTTCTACTCATAGGACTCAAAGGAGATGACTACAAAATAATATATATTAGCAATCATTAATAAGGCATCAGTATGTTTTCACATGAGCTACTGCAAGTGCTGAATTTAAATTAGCTGAAACAAATTTTTTCACATTTATGAAGCATTTGCTCAAACAAATTAAAAAAATGAAACAGTTCAGAGCCGGATAGTAAGCAGTTGTCTACCCTTGGTGTAAAAATGTATTTAAAAAATATTTTAAACTAACTTTTGTAAAACTGTCTATCAAGTCACAGTCATTGCGAATATCACGAATGCACCTCCCCCTGCTCAGTATCATCAATACCAGCTTGGCATCGGCGTATCATGATATTGCAGAGTGTTTGGAAAAATGTTTGGGGTATGTTGTTCCACACTGCATTAATTGCTCGTTCAGATAATCCACATTGTTGATGTCATGCTGCCGGATCCTTCAGTTCAGTTCATCCCAAGCGTGTTAAATCGGGTTATTGTCAGGAGAGTTTGCAGGCCCATCCAGTACAAGAAAAGGTTGCTGGGCTAAGAAATTCCGGGTTACATTAGGAGTGCGATGTCTAGCGTTGCCGTGAGGAAATATTTCTATATTTTGTTGAATATGAACGAAAGCCCCAACGATAGGTTGCAGTACATGATTAACGTAGACGTTAGCGGTTACACTACTGTGAAAACATGAAGGAGAATACGGAGCTCATGGGAGAGTCCACCAACAAATGCACGTTTCATATTCCTTATCCGTTATGCTGGACATACACACATCAGCATATTATTCTCAAGGATATGCCAGACTCGATTTCTTCTATGACAAATAGAGAAACCGGCTTTTATTAGAAAGCATCGTCGATCTCTATTCCGCCAATGGAGGATGAATTTTTTTGATGTGCCCACGCAAGTCTGTTGGTCCGGTGGCTTCTAGTAAGGTTAGGACTTATGTTTTGCAAGCCAGAGGAGTGAGGTTTGTTCCAACAGTGTTTGCGCTATTAATTCCACGAGTAGCACGTGTATGGACTGCTGTCTGAGCTGCTGTCTGGAAGCGTTACACAGATTCATCAGTACAATATGGCGATCTTGAGCTATTGTTGTTACACGAGGTTGATCAGATCCGTGGCGGTCATTGGCGTTACTTGTTGCCAGGACTCGTTGGTGCAGCTTACTATTGTGGACTGGTTACAATTAAAAAGTTTTACAATATCTATGGTCACCATTCCACTAACAAGCATACCAGCATCTTGCCATCGCTTTTATAACGCCAGTGGAGGCATGGAAAATAAACCAGTAATATACCCTCTTTCCATAAAAATAAGAAACATGGTAATTCCACCACCTTCTTCTTCTGTAAGAAACATTACGAAGGGTATACCCTTGTCAACCATGAAGTAAGATTAGATTTAGTTATATCGCAGTATTAGTTTATCTATAAACTTTCTCAAGGGCCAGAGTTGTGCCCTGATGTCGACGTCTATTTAGGCGGCATTTGACTCGAAATACCATCGAGTCCGATGTCTTCTTGAACAAAGGGCGGAGCACTTATGGGAATGCCCCACGTGCTGTGAGGCCAGTTTCTAATCAAGAATCAATAATAGAATTGGATTTAGTTTATCTGTTGACCTATATATCTATTTGTGATTTTTAAGTATTCAATAAGATTAGTTTTTTCTTTAGTATATTTTTGATAATTAACGCGCAAATGTTCAATATGATTTAATTGATTATATTTTTGGCACATTGATTCTTCTATAATAAATTCGGTTGACCCTAGTCTTCTTCTTCCTCTTCCTCAGCGTTCACTGTCAAACTTCCACTGATTCTCACTTGTAGCAGGACAATGGTCCTACTAGGTTTCTAGCAGGATGTATTCCAGAGAATGGAAATGCGATGTGTTCCTGTTTTATTTGCGCCAAATGGCCCGACACATCAGTCTTCAGCGGTTAAACTAGTCTAACTCGCCTAAACTTTATTATTAATATGTGTGCCAAGTTTCAACCTGATTCGACTTGTAGTAAAGTCAGAATTTATTTATTTGCTGTTATGCACGTGAAGTACGAAAGATGCGAAAGAAACATCACATCAACAAAAGAATAGGACTGCATGAACTTCATTACGAGCACGTGTTCTAGGTTAAAAATCGCTCACATACATAAATATTTTAAGTGTGAAAAAAATAACATTCTCGATATCTCTTTTATGGTTGCTAGTATAATGTAAAAAAAAACCCATGCAGTGATACCACTCAACATTTAAAAAATATAAGACGCGCATTTGAAAAAACCAAGAAAAACCTATACATTGAATATTCCCGTTCTATTAAACTTTATGTGCCGCAATACCTCAGTGATAATCGATAAATTAATGAGAATGCTGTAAAAGTTTATAACAATAGTTATTACGCATAGCAGAAATTTGATGAATTTTAAAAGGATCGTGTTGGCTATTGGCACGATCTATATAGGGTATTAATACGAAAAAATTCAAAATAACAGTATACAAAACATTTTCAACGTTTCAACATTAAGGTTTTTATTGTTACTGTTTTACTGTTTATCTTGTATTTTATTGAAAAGGACATTGAAGTCTTTTAATTGTACAAACTTTACTGCCTGTTATAGAAACACATTGTGCAAACTTCACTGCCTGTTATAGAAACAAATTGTGCAGACTTCACTGTCTGTTATAGAAACAACTGTACAAACTCAACTTCCGGTTGTTCAAACTTCACTACTTGTTATATAAACTGTATTAACTTCACTACCGGTTATAGAAACAAATTAAAAAAACTTAACTGCCTGTTTTAGAAACTGTATTCTTCACTGCCTCTAATAGAAACAACTATACAAACTTCACTGCATGTTGTAGAAAATGTACAAACTTCACTACCTATTATAGAAGCTGTAGAAACTGCTATCTGTTATAGAAACTGTACAAACGTAACTGTCTGTTATTGGAACAGGAAGACAAATGTACACATCCACACGGGAATATAAACAGTGAAAACACTGCTTTATATTTTAGATTTGCTTACATAGCGAAGATCAAAGGTAGCCATACGACGAAGTAGAAAAGAAAACACATTGATATACTAGATTTTCTTTCATATTATCTGTTTTCTTCTTTTTCTTTTCTGTATTCTTTTCAGTTCCCTGTAAAATTGAAAGCTCCAACTGTCGCTCCCCAGTTTCTGTGATTTTTGTTGTTGTTCTGTATTCTTCAACTGTCACTCCGCAGTTTCTGTGATTTTTTTTGCCATTCTGGATTCTTCAACTTTCGCTCCTTAGTTTCTGTGATTTATTTGTCTCTCTGTATTCTTCACCTCTGCACGCGAGTTACAATTACTTTGTTCTCTTCCTGCACTATTCATCTCCAAGTGTTCCTCAGTTTTCCAACTTTCCTCTTTACCTGCAGGTTCCAGCTCAGCGCATGTGTGATTATGTTGTCAGGCTCTTTTCTCAGGATGTGTTCTATCCATCTTCATTTTGTACTTACATAATATCATAATTAGTTACACATGAAAATGTCAAAGTACGACAAAACAATAATGGATTAAACGATATAAATGAGTCGCTCAATAGATTTTGTTAAAATTGTTTGTGAAGATTACCCCAAGGACAACGAGACAAATAATTAATATCTCATATCAAGTTGACAGGGAACGATTTTGAGGATCGATACGATACAAGCTGTGATAAACCATCTGTTACAAATCAGAATAGTCGTTGCCAAGACAACAGCAGCTCTCCTATGTTTTCTTCACCTTGCCGTGTCAGAAGAGATTGAGTATCCTCTTGACCGTAGGAGTTATGAAAATGGTATCTAAGCAACCAATGTGACCGTACATACCAGCCAAGTCGAAATTTTAGGAATAAGCCAGGAGAGAAATGGGAATAATAAAAGGTTAAAGAGGCAGTATCTGACGCACACATATGAACACGTCACACGCATATGATAACGTCACACACATATGTTCACGTCACACACATATGAACACGTCACACGCATATATGAGTCACATATCATAGGTGAGTTAGATATAAGTCCACGTATGACGCAATTTGTGCCGCTACTCTCTATCCCCCGTATGTTTTTCAAAACAAATAATTGCAAAATCAATAAATATTTGGTACAATAATCATCATCAAATAGCGTCTCCGCAACGAAGGTTGGCTGCAACATCCACTGCAACAAACTTCCAACATCTCCTGTCCTTTCTTATGGTGGTGCACTCTGGTAGACTGTAACCTATCCATCTTGTGATGTTACTCTCTCACTTGTATCTCTGCCTACCTCTGTCTCTCCGACTTTTTTATTTCCCTTCGAATTATTTCCCTTAATAATTCTTTCTTCATATTAAGTGCCGTTATAACCTCTTTTTTTTCCCCTTCTCATTCCATGATGTTTTCCATATTCTTCTATATATCCACATCTCAAAGGAATCAAATATGTCTTCTAATTGTTTGTTTAGCATCCATGTTTCTGAGCCATACATTAATATAGAATAGATGAAGCATTTTATAATTATCATTTTTAACTTGTTTGTAATTTGTTTAGATGTTACTATTGTCCTTATGTCATTGAAGGTAGTTTTAGCCATTTCTATTCTCCTATTAACTTCTGTTTCACATCTACCACCATTTGTGATTATATGTCTGAGATATCGATAATTTTCTACTTGTTGTAATTTCTCTCTATGTATATTTATTATTATTTGGAACAATAATAATTTGCTAAAATAATAAGTTAGAAGAAACTTACATTCGGTTTCGTCAGCGTTCGTTCTGAAACTTCTGAAACACCAGGATATAGTTCAGAGAACATAGTGCATTGAATCATTTTTTACAGCTTAGATGGAATATTTGCACCTTCCGCCATGACACATTCGACTTCAGCGTGACTTCTGGGACACTTTGACCTTGACCTTTGTTTGGCTTGTGCACTGCATCACTATTTCATTGATATTTTGTTATTTATAATTTTATCAGCCAATGAAAAGCACAGTAATGGTCATATTGACCATACGAAATGATGAAAAAAATGGGTTAACACTTCGGCTTGTAGCAAAGAAGGTCACGCTTTGACCCTGTACGGGAAGGGACAGCAACTCCAACTCCTAAGGCCACCCTATTTGATGTTCTTTGGAGGTTTTATTGTACCTGTTACACCACGTATGGCAGGTAGCACTAGTAGGCGGTGTTATCTTTAGTTACAATACGTATAGCAGGTAACGTTAGTAGGTTGTGTTGTCTTAAGTTACAAAACGTATGGCAGGTAACGTTAGTAGGTTATGTTGTCTTTAGTTACAAAACGTATGACAGGTAACGTTAGGAAGCCTTATTGTCTTTAGTTACAATATGTCTAGCAGGTAACACTAGGAAGTCATTATGCTACACGAAATAATCAAGCTCAGCCATCTTGTCTTAAAACCGTTATCAGTATATATTACATATTATCAAAATAAGTTGATGAAAGGCCATGTCTGTTAACTTGTACACATTATATTTGTGTACATCAAATATCGCCCGTGTAGTGGCGCGGACAGAGCGAGGAGCAAAAAAAAAAATCAACTTTGTTGACGTTCCATGTATGTCGTAAGAGGCGACTATGAGGGTTTTAGGGTGGAGTTTACTGTTCCATCCCATATCACGTCAAAGTAACACAGAATCTAGGATGAAGTCGGATGTGTCCGGCCGAAATGCCTGAATATCGTATTTAAAATAAAAACCATGATCATCATCATCAGGTGCCATGCCGGGTGGCGTAGGCGGTCATGGCTCTCCACAGCTCTCTGTCCACAGTATTATGTATCAAAGTCGTTGTTGTTTCTTTGCCGTGCCAGGTTGTCAAACTGTCTAATATTTTCTCACGTTGTCGCCCTCTGTCTCTGGTGCCTTCAATCTTGCCTGTTGTGATTATGTTCTCTAAACCTGCCTGTCTCATGAAGTGGCCAAAAAAAGAAGATTGCCTTTTTCTTATATTGTTGATTAAGGTCCGTTTCGCATTTAACTCTTTTAACACCTCTACATTAGTTTTTCTGGCAGTCCATGGTATTCTCAGCATTCTTCTGTAGAACCACATCTCTGTTGCCTCCAATCTCCCACTTTCCAGTTTGTTTTTTGTCCAAGACACGCACCCATAAATGGATGGATGGATGATACAACGCCATGAAAAAAAACATGATACAACGCATTAAGTTCTCGAGACTACATCCTGTTAATATACAGGGGGTTGAGAATAAACACAGAAGTACAGAATATGCTCAGGTTTAATTGAATATGGCCTTATTTATTTATCCATCCATCTATCCATCCATCGATCGATCCATCCATTCATCCATCCATCGATCCATCCATCCATCCATCCATCCATCCATCCATCTAGTCTATAAGCTGATCTCTTTTTGTCGTGCGGCGTCAGGGGTAGAAGAGTTCTCTGGAGATGGCCTTCGCTTGCGCTAATATATATCGAGGTACTTATTGCCTCCCTTATTTCGGTGGTCCATCGCTTTCGTGGTCTACTCCTAGGTCTATGGTCGTTGCGTCTGTGTAGTATCACTCGTTGAAGAACACTGCTGGTTGTCTGCTGACGTGTGAAAACCATTTTATCTGCTGTCTCTTAATGTGTTCTAGTATTGGTGTTGCACCAGCTTTTTTCCCTAATGTCATCGTTCTTTATTCTGTCTCTTAGTGATATTCCCAAGATTCTGCGCCAACATGCCATTTCGGTTGTCACTAGTTTACTTTTGTCATGCGATGTCGTTGTCCACATTTGACATTATTAGCATAGTGTTGGTATAATAACATGTAGCATTGATATTTACTAAATCCTCTTTACACAGACAGTATGAGCATAATTTTGCCGTGAAACACATAATCTGATGAGTACTTTATGTTAAAATATATCATTTGATGGATATTTTGTGTAGAAATACATCGATTGATGGGTATTTTGTCTTGGGGGAGGGGAAAATGTGCAGATACTTCAATAAAGGGGAGGGATAGAGAAGAGAGAGAGAGAGAAATTGCTAATTTTTGTGAAGTATTTTGAAACTAAACTCGTTTGAAAGTGAATCTTTCACTAACCTTGAATTCACATTCGACTTCAAGTTTAGTCAGTGATAGCTATTGGGGAATTCTTATCTGCGTGCCCAGATTTACAAACAGACTGACATGAGGTCCGTGCACACGATCTGCCTGGTTCTATACTATACGAGTAACATGCAACGTGAGCGAGATGAAGTGCTTCTTTTAAAAAAAAAACCTGTAAATGTGTGATCTGTACTTCACAGTATAAGGTATAAATGATCGCCTTAGCCTCGACGAGTGAGATGTACCTCCTGGTTCTACCCCGCTCTCGTTGTAGTAGATGATAATCAAACTGAAAGGTGTAATTGTTACTGTATTCTTTCAATCTGCAGATCAAATTCAAACAACATTATATTCTTTCTTTCTTCTTCTGCGTTCGTTCTCAAACTCCTGCAGATTAGCAGGATGTAGTCCGGATAACGGAATGCGTCGTGTCACGGTTTACAGCATTGCTGCGATATCTGAGCCGTTCGGCCTGACACATCCGACTTAAGCATGGCGTTGGGTCACTGACTCTATATGGGATGGGACAGCCAACTCCAAACCATAACCTCCTTAGTCGCCTTTTACGACATGCGTGGAAGGTAAACAGTGTTGCTATTCTTTGCTCCCCTTTCGGGCTCCGGCAACACACTGGCGCATTATATTAAAATCTAGAGATGTCGCTGGGGCGTATATTTGTCCAATTTATTTCAGTTTTTCATCTATGTATTAGTATATTGCCCTGCAGAAATCATCAACAACAATAACAACGCATATCTGGTAGTATGATTGTACAAATCTGATTTTCTTCTTCTTCTTCTTTCGTTCACTTGAAACATGTCTATATCTGTAATTCTGTCTCCTTAATAAAACTCACTGTCTTTTGTAGTTCATACAGTGTCCCATAGAGCTTTGATTCCGGTGTTGTTTTACAAATCTGATAATTTATAATTCGTGTCTGTCAATTTGAATTGCACGAATCTGATAATTCATATCTGGCCATATGAGTTGTACGAATCTGATAATTCATATCTGGCCATATGAGTTGTACGAATCTGATAATTCATATCTGGCCATACGATTTGTGTTTAGACGAACCACAGATGAATTCTACGATTTTCCTATAGAGAACATAAGACAAATGTGTACGTAATAAATAAAATGGAGATGCATATGTATGCAGGTCTACAAGAACCATTGCTTTCAATTGTGAAACGACGAAATCTAGCATGGTTTGGACATGTATGCAAACGATTCCTTTAAAAAAAAAATACTGCATGGAACCGGAAGTAAGGGGAAGGGGACCATGGAACCAGTAACCATGGAAAGGGGAAGAAGCAGAGGAGGGAAAATATTGACAGGGCAGACATGGACAGACAACACCAACGGATGAATAGGACAAGATCTTTTCTCATTCATCCTTACCAGTGAAGATAGAAATCGCCGGAGGATTATGTGGGCTGAAGCATTCAATGTGGCTTCTCTACGATCCTGAAGGGATACGGGTTCATAGATAGATAGATAGACAGACAGACAGACATACAGACAGACAGACAGACATACATACAGACAGATAGATAGATATAACTGTGAAAATTCATATCTGGTTATATGATTGTATGACTCTGATAATTCATATCAAAATAGACAAAAATAGATATAAGTATTTTTATCTATTTTGATATATGCTCTGTGTTACCCCAGCCATCCATTTCCTGTTTAAGGTTGTTACACGACGCTAGAAATTTTATCCTCTGATAATTCATAAATGGCCATATGAATGTACGAATCTCATAATTCATATCTGCCTATATGATTATCCGAATCTGATAATTCATATCTGTCCATATGAATTGCACATCTCTGACAACTCATATCTCAGAATATGAAATGTATGAATATGATAATTCATATCTAGCCGTATGAATCTGCGACTGATAATTCATATCTAGCCGTATGAATTGTGCGACTGATAATTCATATCTAGCCGTATGAATTGTGCGACTGATAATTCATATCTAGCCGTATGAATTGTGCGACTGATAATTCATATCTAGCCGTATGAATTGTGCGACTGATAATTCATATCTAGCCGTATGAATTGTGCGACTGATAATTCATATCTAGCCGTATGAATTGTGCGACTGATAATTCATATCTAGCCGTATGAATTGTGCGACTGATAATTCATATCTAACCGTATTAATTGTGCGACTGATAATTCATATATAGCCGTATGAATTGTGTGATTGATAATTCATATCTAGCCGTATGAATTGTGCGATTGGCAATTCGTATCTAGCCGTATGAATTGTGCGATTGGCAATTCGTATCTAGCCGTATGAATTGTGCGACTGATAATTCATATCTAGCCGTATGAATTGTGCGACTGATAATTCATATCTAGCCGTATGAATTGTGCGACTGATAATTCATATCTAGCCGTATGAATTGTGCGACTGATAATTCATATCTAGCCGTATGAATTGTGCGACTGATAATTCATATCTAGCCGTATTAATTGTGCGACTGATAATTCATATATAGCCGTATGAATTGTGTGATTGATAATTCATATCTAGCCGTATCAATTGTGCGATTGATAATTCGTATCTAGCCGTATGAATTGTGCGATTGATAATTCATATCTAGCCGTATGAATTGTGCGATTGATAATTGAAGAAACGGAAAAAAAATTGTGGAGAGCATGGCCTTGTGAACGCCGTTCTCAGACACTTGAGGTCCCGGGGTCAATCCACTATTGGGACAGGATTTTTTCTTTCGGAGGTACAATCAAAATCATTCCTGTACACATCTACTATGGCAAAGCGGTCATTATTTCCACAGCCCATAGAAAGCCTCCCTCACTCCTTCACATGAAAACATCCAGTAACGAACATTAAAAAAATGTGTCAAGGAACAAGTAAACGCGCCATATAAATTACTGCTAAGTAAATCTTTGAAAAAACAAAACAAAATAAACTTGTTTGATAATTTGCACTGTTATTCATTTTTCAGAGCATATCACTTTTGACGGAACCTGTGCTAGTACCTACACTGTGCAGTTTATTTTCTAAAGACTGAAGTCACGTTTGGAGTAGGTGAAGGTCAGATATTTTCTGCTGTTAACTGCCAAAATCTGAGTCATACTTGATCAGTTCAGTTATGTCCACTCGAATTCCTATTACCAAAGACACTTACAATTTTGAGGATAGACAGAAAAAAATATGGGAAGACATGGAAAGGGATATGGAGAGAAGAAGAAGGTAAGAAATATATTTTGTTCTTGTCAGATAACTTCCCATTTTACTTTTTACTAACAACCAACATATTAGGGAATACGTCAGAGAACAACTAACATAATGGGGAATAAGTCAGAGAATAACCAACATAAAAGGGAATAAGTCTGAACAACCAACATATAGGGAATACGTCTGAACAACCAACACAGTGGGTAATAAATCAGACCAACTAACATAGTGGGTAATAAGTAAGAGAACAATCTACATAATGGGGAATACATCAGAACAACCAACATAGTCGGGAATAAATCATAAAACAACAAATGTAATGGATAATAAGTTAGAGAGCAACTAACATAGAGGGGAATAAGTCAGATCAACCAACAAGGTGGGGAATACGTCAGAACAACCAACTTAGTGGGGGATCAGTCAGAGCAACCAACATAGAGGAGAATAATTAAGAAAACAGCCAACATACAGGGGAATAAGTCAGAGAATAACTAACATATATGAGAATAAGTCAAAGAACAACCTACCCTTCTGCTGCTGGGGCCCGAGAGGGGAGAAAAGAATAACAATGTTTACCTTTCATGCATGTTGTAAGAAGCGACTAAAAAGGTTATAAGGTGGGGTTGGCTGTCCCATCCCATATATGGTCAAAGTGACCCAAAACCATGCTGAAGTCGCTTGTGTCAGGCTGAAAGGCCCTGATATCGCAGCAACCTGCAAACCATGACACAGCGTATTCCTTTCTCTGGACTGCATCCTGCTAATCTGCATGAGTTTGAGATGAAGCGCAGGAGAAGAGAACAAACAACAAGGAGAGGAATAAGAGAACAAATATCATGGGATATCTATGTGGCATGTCCTCTACAGAACCTTGTTCTCACTGTCAAGTTTAAGCCTTTTGGTTCTGTGTAAGCTGTCTAGCCTGTTTCAGTGTCATGTTCAGGAGGTCCGTGATATCATGTGTCTATCGTACCATGCATTTATTTTTCTTTACAGGAACCATTTCCTCCATGATTACTCTTTCTAAACCATTGTGCCTCTTTTTATATGTCCAAAATATGTTAGCTTGCTATTTTAAAAGTAGTTTTGTGAAGCCAGTCTTCTTATATGTTCATGTCTTTCCAGATGTCTGCGTTGGTTCGTTTTTGTTTCCATGATCATGCCGTTTTCTGGTATATGTTGAACAGATGTGCCACAAGCACACCTTTTTTAAACCTCAAATGAGTCAGATGTTTCTTCCTCGAGGCGGATAGAAGCCTGTTGCGCTGATATGGCATTTTAATGAGCTATATAAGATGGTGTGGAATGTTCATGCTTTCCATTATGTTTTGGTGTGTTATTTGGTGATAATTTCTGGTGTGTAATAATAATTTCTGGTTTGTGATAATTTCTGGTGTGTAATAATAATTTCTGGTTTGTGATAATTTCTGGTGTGTAATAATTTCTGGTGTGATAATTTGGTGATAATTTCAGTCAAAGGCATTTGTGTAGTCCATGAAACAGTTGTATATGTCTTCTGAAATCCCTACACTTCTCTATTATATTTTCAATGTTAAAGATGTCATCCTAGTGTCTCTGATCTGCCTAAAACATGCCTGAACTATATTGATTTCTGTTCATATGTTGTACCATTCTTTTCATGGTTATCTGGAGAAGTATCTTGCTGACTGATTGATCAGTGCAATTATTCTGCAATTTGTGCAGTTCCAAGTTGCCTTTCTTCGGCAGGTGTATATATATATATATATATATATATATATATATATATTTGTTCGAATCCCGTCGGAACGAAATTTATTGGGTTGCTTACCCAGATATGCCTCACATTGTCAATGTTCTTGCCAACCCTGCTCACCGTATGGGAACACAAGCGAGTATGACATCACACAGTCCATAACCAATTCATCGAATACAGTCCATAACCAAAGTTTTATGCATGTATAAATGCGAACGTGGCGGTGAAAGGATGGATCTCCATCTTGCTGGCGAAAACCGTTGCAATCTCGTTAGATGTTGGTTCATTGCAGCGATGTTGATCAAATTGACGATGACGCTTGAAGACCATGTTTACTATTGGGATCCTCTTTCAGTTTGAGCAGCATTCTGAATCTCTCTTATTTCGATATCACTCAATAACTGATACGACTGTGCTGTTAGACTATATTAACTGATAGACTATATTGTATTGTGTTGACAAAAAAAATCGTTCAATTTTATCAAGCATTTCTCTTTCGCATGTAGCATTTCCAGTGTGTGCTTGTCGAATGTTCTTGATTAGAAACCAGCTTCACAGCACGTGGGGCATTCCCATAAGTGCTCCGTCATCCGTTCCAGCAGCCAACCCAGTGTATGTAGACTCAGAGTCCCGGTCATGTGTTGATTGCGTGATCTTTGGAGTTTTCCAAAAGAATTACTTTTCCTCCCCTCCCCTCTAGATACTCCAATTTCTAACATTCTCTGTATGTGTACGTTCTTAGCCTCATTGACATCATCTTAATCTTGAAGTGAATTTATTACTGCCTTGATCAAGTCTGCTTTATCTTTTCTCATCATTGTGCTGTCTATCACCGCATTGTCTGCTAATAAGTCGGTTCTCTCGTTTCCTCTGACACCAGCATGACCAGGGCAGTGTATCCATGTAATGCTCTGGACAATTGAGTTGTTCAAATAGTCCCACCATTCTTTTCTTAGCATGTACTTGTCTATCTTGCTCAACATGCTTGAGAGTCTGTGAGTGTTACCAAATATGTTGATGTATAAATTATCAACCAATTAAGTGCTGCTGTAACTCACTCTATCTCCATCCTCAAGCTCGATGTGACAGTGGAATATGCTGAAGATTTCTCAATAAATTTCACGCAGTTAAGGTAGGCAACAAAACTCGATCGCTTTCATTTGTGTTTCTCCCCATCGAGGCCAGAACCTTGAAGTGGTGATGGGGCTTAGTTCAGCCATCAGAGGCTGGAAACTAAGACTGGTCGGGCACTCCCACTCGAGCAGGACCATAGTCCAGCCCAAGTAAGCAGAGTGCTGAAGACGGAGGCAACCAGCCAAAAGGCGCACAGATAATCAGGTTGCCACGCATAAAACACAATGGAAACATGTCTGCATCTAATAAACGTTATGGTGCCTGCCCTGTGGCGGACGTTCAGGCAGGGACGGTGCCGGGCCCTATACCTCGAAAGGGCCCAACCTCAGTTACTGGAAGTCCTTCTCAATTGCCCCGAGGAGCCAGGAGGCAAGGGAATAGAGCTACTGGCCAAACAAACAAACGACCAATAAAAATAATGCACTGGAATGCTGAGGGTATCAACAGTAAAAGAGATGGATACAGCAAAAAATTGGAACTTGAAAATGTCCTCAGTGAAGAACAAGTAAATATATGCTGTATCCAAGAAACACACCTCAGCAGCGACATAGCCTTCAAAATCAGAGGCTACCAGTGCTACCGATCTGACCGAAAAGACAGGCGAAAGGGTGGAATTCTGACACTAGTTAAAAACAATATCAGCGCATGTCAGCTGGAAGTATACATGGACGGGGCAGAATACCAGATGCTCCACCTAAAAACAGACAGTGCAGAATTCCACCTCCTGAACTACTACTGCCCAAATGATAAACCATTGGCACTAGACACAATTCCAGACAAAGAAAGGCTTATGGTGTGTGGTGACTTCAACAGCCACTCTCAGAGCTGGGGCTACGATCATATCGACAAGAGAGGTGAGGAACTTGAGAGCTGGCAGGATGAAAATAATCTCATTCTTATTAACCAGCCAGCAGACTCACCAACCTTCTACTCGAGAGCATGGCACACCACCTCTACACCAGACCTGGCATTCTACTCACCAGGCCTGGAATGGAACATCACACGTGTCGTTGGAAAGCAGCTTGGGGGTAGTGACCACAGACCAGTATTTCTGGAAATTCACAATGAATATACCAAGGACAGCAGCACGCTCACTAGGTGGAACTATAAGAGGGCAGACTGGAAAATGTACCAGCATTTAACCAGTGTTCTAGCTAAGGACATGAACTTGGACAAAGACATCAATAGAGCAGTGAGTGAATTTAATAGATGTATACTACATGCTGCTAGTAAAACCATACCCAGGGGGGCACGCAAAAACTACAAACCCTACTGGAATGATGAACTGGAAAAGCTGCAAAATGAGATGGAAACATCTAGAAAGCAGGCTGAGAACAGACCTAGCCAAGAACATCACAACAAATATCAGCAAACAAAGGCTAAATTTCAAAGAGCCAAGTTACAAGCCAGACGGAGCAGCTGGAAAGAAAAAACAGAGTCGCTGAACCTAGAAAGAGATACTAGGAAATTATGGAAACTTGTAAAACAACTAAATGATGAAGGTACAGGGAGAAATACCAGGATCACACTTTATAAAGATAGAAACATTTTAACAGGTAAACATGCAGCTGATTACTTTGCAGATTCCTTTGCAGAAGACAATAACGTCAAAGTCAGCCCAGACAAACAACAGGAGGTTCGAGAGAACCAGCAAAACATTGGACAAGGTGAACCTATACCTGAAGTCATGGAGGCACCAATCACAATGAGAGAACTGGAGCATGCAATATCCAAATTGAAAATGAAAAAGTCCCCTGGAGCTGATGGAGTGTCCAATGAAATGATTAGAAACCTGGGAAGTGCAGCAAGAGCAAAGCTACTGCAGATCTTTAACACAAGCTGGTCCACAGGTAATGTACCACAGGCGTGGAGAGAAGCAATAATGATACCACTCCTCAAATCAGGAAAAGATGGCAACACAGTCTCCAACTACAGGCCCATCAGCCTCACAAGCTGTCTATGTAAAACAATGGAACGCATTATCAATCTTAGGATGCAGTGGTACCTTGAAAGTGAAAACCTTCTGGTATCACAGCAAGCAGGTTTCAGACAGTGCTACTCTACTGAAGATCAGGCAACCTACCTCTCCCAAGAGATTGAGGATGCCTTCCAAGAAAAGAAACTGGTACTAGCAGCATGGATAGACCTCAGGAAAGCATTTGATAAGGTCTGGAAAGAAGGGCTCCTAAAGAAATTGCGAAATTGCAGGGTTAGCTCAAGAATGTACAAATGGGTAAAAGCATACCTGCATAATAGAAGAGCCAGGGTACAATTAGATGGTCGCAAGAGCAAGAAAGTTCTACTGCGTCATGGAGTCCCCCAGGGAGGAGTCCTGTCACCCACACTTTTCTTGGTTTACATCAATGACCTAGTTGCTGAACTACCACATGGGATCAAAGTGGCAATGTATGCTGACGACCTGGTGATCTGGTGCACGGAAGAACATGCAACAGTGGCCACTAAACAAATACAAAGAGCTATCGATGCCCTAACCTTATGGGCTAATAGATGGTGCGTCAGCATTAACACAGATAAGTGCAGCACTACACTCTTTACCCTCTCACCAAAACAAAAAGCTGGTCATATCAAGATAGATGTAGAGCTCTTGAAAGAAGACAAACAACCCACATACCTCGGAGTTACTTTTGATGATAAGCTGACATGGAAGCAGCACATAAACAAAGCAACAACAAAAGCCAGGAGGAAGCTAGCTATCCTGAGAAAACTAAGTGGAACCACATGGGGAGCCAGTGGAAATATACTCAGTAAAGTTTACCAGCAAGGCATAAGACCACACCTGGAATACGGTTCAGCTGCGTGGTGTCCTGCATCAAACACCACATTACAAGATCTAGATAAAGTGCAAAACCAGGCACTTAGAATAATGTTGGGAGCAATGAAATCAACACCCATAGCAGAGATGCAGAAAATGGGATGAATGCAAACACTTGGCGAACGCAGAGACACAAAAGTACTAATTCAAGCAGAAAAGTTTCAGTGTATGCCAAGTCATCCAATGAAGGAAAGATTCCAAAATCTAGCAATGGGGCGACTGAAAAGGAGCAGCTTTATCCATCAAGCTAAACGACTCCGTAGACAACTTACAGACCTACCTGAAGTTGGCAGCCCCTTAAGGTCTGTACCAGAGCAAACCCCGTGGAGTGAAAGCCATGGAATGCCAATATACATTCAGACCCATGTGAAAGGAATACTAAGAGAGGACGAACAGAACAGTGTGCAGCGAATGACAATCACCCTCAGTTTCCTGGATGAGGAATATCCACAAGATATATGGGTCAGAGTGTACACAGATGGGTCAGCACAGAATGCTGTGAGGAATGGAGGTGCAGGTGTATATATAGAATATCCACACAAGCCTAGAGATACAATCAGAACACCGACAGGAAAATTCTGCAATAATTATGATGCAGAAATCCAGGCAATTAGTGTGGCAGCTAAAAAACTGCTGAACTCCAACTCTGACCTACAGCCTGTGGTATTCCTGACAGATGCAAGGTCAGTGCTTCAAGCTCTCCAGTCTGGAAAACTAACAGACTTAAAAAAACTACTTAGCGAATTGTCTTACCAGTATAGGGTAACCATGCAGTGGATACCCTCTCACTGTGGAATACCAGGAAATGAAAAAGCAGACCAACTGGCTAAGGAAGGTGCTGCCGAAGACCAACCAGATATACCAATCACCTACCATCAGAAAAAACAGATGATAAAGTCAATAAGAAAGCCACAAACACCAACACAAGATGACTATCACAATATGAACAGATCAGAACAAGTTATAATTCTACGTCTCAGAACAGGACACAACCGACTCCGCAGTCACATGTATACAAAGTTCAAGATTGGCAACACGGCCATGTGTACATGTGGACATGCTGCACAGAGTGCCAAACATATACTTCAAGAGTGATCTGAGCATGAACCGCTGAGGCAGACATATTGGCCAGAGGAAACAACACTGGAATCAAAACTCTATGGGACACTGTATGAACTACAAAAGACAGTGAGTTTTATTAAGGAGACAGAATTACAGATATAGACATGTTTCAAGTGAACGAAAGAAGAAGAAGAAGATTTGTGTTTCTGGTAACTGAGCCATCTGTGTATATAATTATGGCTTGTGGTTTCGAGTGTAGCTAGGCGAGTTCATGCACTGCATCCTGGACCCTGACACCCCGTCCATTTTCGACACGCTTTATCTAGTTATATTATTACTCTAGTCAGTGCTTTCTTCTCAGTGTCTACCTCCACCCATTCACTGCCCTTTCCTATTTCTTCCAATTCACATACTCTTCGCAGTGTGTCCTCAGCCTCTGCCACCCATGATCTAACACGCTTGATTCGTTTTCCCTTTGACTCATCTAGATGATGGTGTTGTGGGTGGTGGATGTATTCTGTCACTTTAAGGTACGACCTAACTTATGCTACCTGATGTCGCACTCTACTGCTGGGGAGATCAAACAAAAGTCTCATAGCAGAGATGGGTATAACTCTAGTACACCCTAGTACCGCTCTCATTGCCTCATTTTGAACTTTTTCTAATCTATCAAAAACTTGTGTCTGTGAGAGTGTTAGTAGCACGAAGCCATAATATATGACAGATAGCACCATCACATGTAGAAGCAGAAATAGTACCCTTTGCTGCATGTCGAAGGTCGCCATAACTTTGATAGCACTGATCCCTCTTTTAGCCTTCTGAATCATATTTGTGACGTGTTTGTTGAATGAGAGACCTCTATCAAAGGTTATCCCAAGATATTTAAGGTCCTGTTCTCTTTCAATGAATGAGCACAATCAACTGACAGCTGGCAGTGTGTCACTGACCAGATTATTGTTTAAGGAGTACCAGACGAACTTTGCTTTCGAGGGATTGATCACAGCGTTGTATGTTCTGCACCATATCGACAATTGATCTCCCACACTGAACACTGCCAGCAATATCTGAAAAACGTCTGTAGCTTGAGTACTGTCCAAAATATACAACAGAGCGAACTGTGGAACTTTGTTGTATGGCAATTCTATATGAGAAGTTCGAAGATAAGTTTGTCCATGTAGTTTTGAAACATATGGACATCGATCTTGATAATACATAATTTTTGCTCCGATTGACGGGAAAAGAAAAAGCACAATTATTAAAGAGCGAATATTATCGCGTCAAAATATGTGCACCTAGGGTGTATATTATCAGGGAGCACCAAGCGCCGGATACTCTAGCTTATTACCATGGATGTTTTGTGGTTTTGGGAGCATGATCATTCCCTTTCGTCAACTTGTAAACTCACCACCGTGTCCAAACAATTTTCAGCATCACAAAATTGACATATAATATCGAAAATTTCACAGTTATGTGCAGTTGCGTTTGTTCAACAGTTGCATGCTGTCTGTGACGACGTTGGTATTCTCTATTCATAGCTTGTCGATTTTTCATTTGGGTTGGTGATTTTAGCTTAGCTCGGCGCCGATGTAAAACAGCATCCTTAGCAAGTCGTGTTTGTCTTTGTTGAAGGGTTTCTTGATCAATTCTTTGCATCTCTATTCCAAATACATGTCTGTACTCGAGTGACGCTTGACTTTGACGACTCAACCATCTAGCTTTTCACTCTTTTTTTTTTTTTGACGCTTTCTTGCGATTGGATCATCTTCATTCATCATTTAAAGAAAATTATATGTATATTTTAAATGTAATGTATATATAACTAACTACAAGCCGATACAGAAGTTTACCTGTTAGCGCATCAATAACATTTGCATACAAAAATGGTCATCTGCTTAGAATAACGTCACGCCAGCAATCGTTTTGAGTAGATGTCCCACGATATTCTGTGACGTAAATGCAATATTTATAGATCGTTCCGGAGAGACTGACAGAACACATCTATTTTATATATATATATATATATACACACACACATAATATTTTGGCCATATTTTAATTCTCCAGATCGTAAAATAGGGAATGATAGACTTAGGCACTGTGTTATTTTGCTTTTGTATCAATTTGAAAAATATGTACTCGCAGCGCAAAAATGAAATCCAACAGGTAAAGTGTGAAACGGGGAAATGACGTTTTGATAATAACATGAAACACACATAGGCACACAAAAAAAAAATGTGTATCAATTAATTCATCAACTAATTCGTCGCAACTTGCTGACTTGCCAGTTTTTAATTGCCCAATGTACTTCTATGATGGGTTCTGATTCAAATTCTGTCTAGTTGTGGTTAAAGTCTGTTCAGGGGATATAACCATAGATATTTTATAGCCTACTATTTTATAATTTATACAAACCCTTTTTAATACGACCATCTGGTATGTACAATTTCACAACAGAACGTATAAATACAATTGCGGAACATCAATTTGACCCAGAGTTGCCAGTTTGTAGAATATGATGTACATTACGGGCAGACATTACGGGCAGATGTGTCCACAGTTTTAACGAAACAAACAATACATTATTTGCAGAAACGAAATTTCGCTACAGACACATACACCGTCGCAGCCAAAGATCTGCGCACTATGCACTGAGAGGCCCCTCATTGCTGCTCCCCATAGATGACCCTGCAGGGCGGGTGCTCTCAGTGCGTTGCACGCTTTCCATTAATTAGCAGTAGAAGTTGCAATACAATAACACTGGTTTTAAAAAAAAAGGAAGTTGAAAGTTGTCTATAATTTTTTAACTGAATCATGAGCATTTTGTGCCACTGAAGCCAAAAATGACATACATTTTTCTCAAACAGGTCAGGTTTTTAAAAATTGATTAACAAAAATTATATTCTCTGACTATAGCCTTCTATTCATAACTACATTTTGGTGATATTAGTAGTTGATTTATGTGTTACATTTCTCTCATAAAAAGTATTTAACAGAATGTATTTATTAAATGTTACAAACATTTTCTACTTTTCTATCTTTTTTGTGAACCTTTCCTTGTTTTCAAATTTTCAATCTTTATTGCTCTAATTCTCTTTTATTTCTCAATGTTTCTCACTTTTGCCAATTATATTTTTTTAAAACGTTCTCTACTTTTACTTACATCAATCTATCTTACTACATCCTGTTATATCAATGCTAGCAAAATTTCAGAATCAACAAATAAACACCATATAAAAGTGCTATAATATGCCTCTGTATATACAGTAGCAACTGTCTCCTACTGTACGAAATTATCAGCTTTCAACAAGGAATAATTTCTCTTCACTGCCATGTTTGCGTACTACATCTGTGTGTTGAGTACCCATTTTTGTGCACTAGCTCAGCTGCATTTCTTTCATGGAGTGACTCAGAAAATGTGGTTTGTATCAACGCTACCAACTGATCTCTCTTCAACATACACATAGTAACATTTGTAATGATCATATAACATCTTATTTTATTTATGAAAATCAATAGTAAATCATTTGAAAGATGATTAAGATCAAATGTAAGATAGAAAGTGTTCAGAAATTATGTCAACCATTTGTTTCCATTCTCAGAGAACCTATGTCAAGCTGGTCACAACCCGGGAGGTTGGTATAGTATGACCCGGGCCATAGCTAATAATAAGGATATATATACATATTTATATATATATATATATATTCCATTTCTAATATATACAATATTATTCAGCATATTAAACATTGTTAGAATGTAAAAGTCATTTAATCATTAATTAGTTTAATTAGTAACACAATCTGCACACATAACACATTCATTGGAGTAAGTGTTTTGACATTTTATTTGTATAAAATCTGGTTAGGGAATGTTATGAGTAATATATCAGTATAAGAATGCAGTGTGTCTGTTGTATGTATTTATGAAAAAAAACCCACAAAATCTCAATGAGATGCTAATTTTTTTTTAACTTTTCAGTTATGGGCTATTCATAAATTACGTCAAAAATTAGGGAAGAAGGGAAGGGTCTGAAAAAGTTTGATATTTGTTGACAAGAGAGATGAGGAAGATTGTAAAATTGTGACGTCAACAATACTATATTTAAATAACAAATAAATTCACTAATTTGAATGTGAAATTTTTTCATTAATAGTGAAACAAAATATGTATTTAGTCAGAAATACTAAACGAGATAGAAAGGTTACTATAAAATACATAATTACAATAGTAAAAAAAAAAAATAAAATTTTTGGTTACTGCAGCACTCTCCATTTTGTCGGACAACCTCCGATATTTTGGTTATTTATATGTATTTAGTTGTACTTTTTAAGCTAACTTTTAAGGAGAGCAGGGGAGGGGGGAAGGTTAATTTTAATAAGCAGGGGGGGAGGAGGTCATGATTTCTTGACAATAATTAACAAGTGGCAAGGGGGTAAAATATAAATACCTGGTAGGTAATAGAGTTTATGCATTTCATTGCAGTCCATTACTAGCATCTCAAACTATTAAGATGAGAACTACTGTAATTTTTGTTAATTTGCACTTTGCATCATATATTAATATAGATTTACTTAGAGCCGTTAATGAAATAAAAACACATTTTTAAAATGGTATTCGTTCATGTAAATATAATATTGTTCTATCATCGAATATGATTAATATAAATATATTCGACTAAGATTACATAATTAAAATGATGTAATTTAAGCCTACAGTCTTAAAGAAAAGTCAGTTTCACCTGAATGAAAAAACAAAAATAAGATTTAACTTTTCAAATACAGGCTCATCACATACACAAGAACACTTAGGACATTAATAGTGAAGATAGAAGATCAGGAACATAAAACAGTTGGTAGTTTTGAAGGCATCGAGCTGAACATAAGTTTTGCAGAGCTAAATATAGGCATTACTGACACATGGAAATGAGTCAGTGACAATATATGAACTTACACTCTGCAGGACACTGCTATATTATTTTATAGAAGAATATTATATATTGATTGTTAAATGATTAATGATGTTGTGTAGAAATAGGTCACAATACTAAGGAAGATCGTTGTAAACTTGATAGAAATATAGTTAATATTTGTCATAATGCAGGAAGGTAAACTTCTGACTATTCTGGCATTGTAGCTATTGCATAACTGACCCGAGGGATAATTCAGTTTGATCCTCATAGAAAACCAAGGATGAACTATAAATTCAATAAATTTTAGATTTTGTTTCATAGCATCATACATCATAGTATATTAAGTGAATGATAATAATACCATACATAATAACTGTCTCATCATGGTTGTATGGGTATAGTGTGTTGAGTTCATGATTAACACAATATTGAAATTAAATTATAGGTCTATACAGTATATGTTCTAGATGCTTGCCACGAAATATAAGTATGTGCAGAGTTGTTAAATGCAAAAAAATATTTTAAAAAATATAGAAAATAGAAACAAATAACGTCTGATCGTTAAAATCAGTAAAATTGGTAGATTTTAGGAATTGGTCAATTACATTTAATATACCATCACGGACTATAGGTGCAGAAGACAATACAGTATAAATATCACCAAACACAGCCAGCAATGGAAGAATAGCTGCACTTCTGTCGTCATTTTTGATATAGGGTACCGAGGCAAACTCTCAATTGGTAAGAGCAATAACCAGTAAATGAGGCTTGTCAAGAGAAAAAATAACTACAAATTAGGAAAGCTATAGACATTGAGCTCAAAGTAGACACTGAGTGACGATATTGCTTCAGTTTCCTAACAGTACTCTACTAATTTTACGGAGAGAGACAAAAGAATGGTGGACGTGACTGAAAACATCTGTACGAACGGTTTGGAGTAACAGTTTGCAAATGGTTTGGAGTAAAAGTAAGAATTGGGAGTTGCAATATCATCTATACCAACTAACATCATACTTCTCAGTAAAGAGAATCAGTTCAGCCATCACATTAGCGGTATGTGCTTGAGCACATATGCAGGCTAATATTGAAGTTGATACATTTGTATGGCCCGTTAACGATGTTATAAATTTTCAAATGGACCTTGTCACAAAAAAAGATTCCCTGCCACTGTGCCTTGTATTTGCCGTACCCCCACCTTTTATTCTGAAATTTATGTTAGTAGTATTTGTTAGTAAGGTCATGACAGGAGGATGAGGCATGTACGTGGGAAATGCACTGATCATGTCCGAACTTCAATCGTAATTCGTGACACTGCAGGCAAAAAGGACCTTGTCTATGACGGCGATGCAACCTAAATCCAATTCAACTGCCCAAAATAGCTCATACAAAGAAAATTGTTTTCAGTACCCAAGGATACAGTAGGCAATTAAATGCCGTTCCACACAAGGAATGGTTCATCGAGTGAGAAGCGCCACATCCGAAGATAGATACACAATGGGGGACACAAGCAAAATACCAGCTTGTCCCGTGTAATAGACCCTATGAATATAAGGTTTCTTTACTAGGCATTGCATTACACAGAAAGCTGAAATTTTCTTGGTATGAAAGAAAACTCGGAATCCCTCCTCCCACTGCACATAGGAAGCAAAAACAAGATTTCCTAGGGATCTAAACAAACAAGCAAGCAATCTATAAAATCCAAAATCAAATTTCTCACTACACATAGTCACTAATGAAAACAATGACAATATTGCTCTCAGCACCAGCACATATCAGTTTATTAATATTGATTTTTGTTTTTATCATGCCCCAATTCTTACATTCACTGTCAAACATAAGCATAGCTTTGTGCAAGTAGGCCACATCTCATCGATAGTACAAAAATCTTCTCTTTTTGGTAAGATCGAATTTTCCATTTTTGAATTTACAGAAATGTTTCATATTTTAATGTAAAATTACACAAAGGCGTTAATGAAGTACAAACACACTTTTAAAATGGCATTGTTCATATTAATATAATATAGTGCTATAGCATCGAATATGGTTAACATAAATATATTTGACTTAGATTGCATAGTTAAAATTATGTGATTTTAAGAACCTAGATGTAATTTTATTGTTGCAGGGAATGGGAAGATGAGATTGACAAAATGAGAAAAGAGTTTTTCCATCTACGTCCAGAAAACTCTGAATTTGCGGGCCTTCAGGGTACAGGGACATTAGCAAGACTTCCAGCGCGTATATCTGGTGATATCTCTGAAGATGATGATGGCAAAGCTATCATTGAGAAAGATGAGAAAGGGCAGCCAGTGTTTAAGGTGAGTATGGATAATATTTTGTGTAGATATTTGTTCAAAAATAAGGTAAGTTGATATAATCGAGCTGACAGATTTGAGTATTGGAAAAATTCGGCACGAGAAGTCTGTCAATTGATGATGGTTAATAGAAACATGCTAAAGTTGTTAGTAGGGTTGAGAGAATTTGCATTTGATGACAAAATTTCATAAATTTAACAATTTTTAAATATCAATGGCCACAAATACAATGTTATTATATTTTAGTAATGTGTGGATAGTTGAAAATGTTTGTAACGTTTTGAAGTGTGATAATTTTTGGCCATATTTTACAAGAATTTTGATTATAATCAGTTTCAACTTTCTGGCAACTCTGTTTGACAAGTTATATGATGGGAAAACTGTAACATATGATACAACTAGGATACAATAGATGTTAAAGTAGATTCAATTACTTTGCCAGCTGAATGAAGCATTCCATGTTCCAAGTATCAATTACACAATTCTCTAGACAAAATTAAAGAGATGAATGACGTTACTGTTGTGTTGAATATTTATTTTGTCATTTGTGTTGGCTAGAAGTTGCTTGGGTGCGCTCAACCCCTCTCCATACTTACTTGTTTCAATTAAATTAATAAATTAGTTCTATAGGCCGTTCCATAATTCATATTCTCAGTAGGAATGATTTTTATCCAAAACTACTTATTAGATCGCAAAGATCTTCTGGATCCAACTTGAGATCTCTAACGACCCCATAAAATGAGATTTTGTCCTCTAAAAAAGTAAATAATTATTACAGCTGACGGGAATTGAACCAGGTCCGTTCTAGTGGCACAGAATCGCTTTGCAACTCAAGTAAACAGGTTTCCGATATTTGACCAACTGAAAACAGGTACGGAAAACTTGTTTACTTGAGTTGCAATGGGATTCGGTGCAACTAAAATAGACCTGGTTTAATTTCCATCAGCTGTAATAGTTATTTTCATTTATACTCATGCTTCCTACTTGAATTTACTTGTTTAAAAATGTAATTAGATTAATTAAAACATTTTCTCTATAAATTATACATTTATAAAGGTTTTGTGAATGTACGCAATGTGTCATTTTTTTTTTACAGTATTACATCTGAGTCTGTCGACAGTCCCAGTTAATAAGGAAAAATAAGACTTATTTATTTATTGTTTTTTCTCTGTCCAACTCTTCATTGGCTGTGACACAAAGTATAAACATGCTGGCCAATTAAAGGCACGATAAAAATAAGATGTCATCAGTGACTATTTTTTCTCCATGTAGATGAACTTTAATGTAGACAGACTGGAAATATTCGCATGTTTATAAAAATTGAATTATACTGCTATGAAATGAAACTAAGTTTTTGTTTTTCATGTGTATCAATTGTATGAAAACCACGATTTCCATGAGTGCGAATGTGTCATCGTTTATTTAGAGATTTCATTGTAATTCACAGACTTAGTGAATATATTCAGAATGAATATTTTCATGGTTTTCATTGGTCATTGTTATGTGTTGTCAAGATTGTCACCAATGAAAAAATTGGGAAATACTGGGGTATACCTATAGAAGAGACATTATCAGGGCATTTAATGTTCGTTGTGATGCATTTATTTTTGGATGATGTAATTGTTCAATCTTAAAATAATAGCTAAACTCCAGCTTACTCAAAGGTGTCTCTCACATTCATGTTTTTATTGTGGTATATTTCTTGATTTAACAAATTTATATATGTAGTTAAGATAGTGACATGTGAGATAAAATGCTTGAGGAAAGCTGCAGGGATCATCAAGCTCGATAGATTATGAAATGAAGATATCAGGGAAAGAATAGGTATATCACCTTTCACAGAATACATAGAAAGGTAATAGATCAAGTGGTTTGGCCACATTATGAGAATGTATCGCAACTAGTTGCCCGTACAAGCACATAACCAAATGAGATCAGGGTACAAAGCCAGAGGAAGACCATGAAGAAGATGGATAGAAAACGTCAGGGACATCCTGAACAAACACGGTCATAGCACAGCCGTGGCCAAACATCTGGGATTCAAACACAAGTTCGAGCTCCAGTCACCCCTACTCTTAACGGAAAGAGTGGATAACAAACCACCTGGGAAAAGACAATAGACAATATATGTAGTTGAGTTTAATTACAATATGAGTTTGAAATGTAATCCACTACTATGCACAATGTGACTACACAATTCTACAGTTACTGTTGCAGAGAAGCTATAAGGGGCCACCTATATTACGACATACAAAGTCCTAAAAAAAGAACACAGCATGCTCTCGATTTAAATAAAATGTCATTTAACCGATGGATAAAACAGGACAGTAATTATGTAAATCCTTAACGACAGAAAGGTCGGAAAAGGAAAACTAACGATTTTGACAAAGGTATTATTGTACATGTAATGTTTAAAATAAATGCTAGAATGTAAAGATCATGTGCTTCAAGAGGAAGAGACATATTGACAATGAGATGGTTTGCATTTTATCCAGCTCTTAGCAGTAATCAATCTTTTTGGGTTTTCAGAGTCCGAATAAAATAGTTGATATGCCAATCTCGTGTTCTCACATCTACCAAATATCTAATAATATCATGGACATAACAAAATCAACCGGTACTTCATTATTTTGCTTCTCACAATGATTTGCTTAGTCACCTTTATTTATTTAATGATAAAATACACATATTCTTTTTCAATACCAATGCCACATGAAAAACATAAGAATATTTGATCATTAAAGATAAAAACTGCTTTACATACAAGTAATGATAACTATCTCACATTTCGGTTATTATATTCAAAATTTTGTGCATTATGGTAAAATGTAAAATGTGAGTGCCATTTTTTGCTGTTAATGCAATACTATATAGCAAAAACGTTTTGTGCATTTTCAAATCTACCTATCAGTTTGTAAAATATGAATCCCTAAAGTCGTACTGTGCTGTATATAAGACTAACTGTGAAATATGGTTGCTATGCATCAGGTAGTTTTCGTGAAAATTGATCTCAAGTGAGTAACATGAATTATGGAATGAACTATAGTCTAGTCCCTTTTCCTTCTCACTTTGTAAACATCATAACCGCCCGTGTGTTGCCGGGGCCCAAAAGGGGAGCAAAGAATAGTAACACTGTTTACCTTCCACGCATGTATGTCGTAAAAGGCGACTAAGGAGGTTATGGGATGGAGTTGGCTGTCCCATCCCATATAGGGTCAGTGACCCAAAGCCTTGCTGAAGTCGGATGTGTCAGGCCGAAAGGCGCAGATATCGCAGCAATGCTGTAAACCATGACACAACGCATTCTGTTCTCCGGACTACATCCTGCTATGCAGGAGTTTGAGAATGAACGCAGAAGAAGAAGAGTAACATGAATTATGGAATGAACTATAGTCTAGTCCCTTTTCCTTCTCACTTTGTAAACATCATAACCATTCTAAAATTTCATTATTTACTGCCGTTTTTGAATAACTCAAATGGAAAAATGTCCCATTGTTTGCTATAACCAACCTATTAGGGTAGCAGAACACCACAAAACATATATCCTCATTATGAACAGCATGACTCACGATTCTGACTACCATACAAGGCAGACATATTTCCATTGAAAAATTAACATTTTCCTCATGAGTAGTGAGCACAAATTAATGGCAACTGCTATCTTGATGACTTCATTATAGAAGTATCATGGCAACTGCTATCTTGATGACTTCATTATAGAAGTATCATGGCAACCACTATTTTGATAACGCTATCATAGACATGAGGAAAAAAAATACTCATGCAGGTGAACGATAGCACCTCATGGCAGTGATGAAACATCGCAATCTTGTGTGGTTTCATTATGCAATGAGGCATGAGTCTCTTTCCAAAAGTACCCTGTGGGGAACAGCTGAGGGTAGAAGAAGAAGAGGAGCTCAAGAGAAAGTAGTGATTGATAACAACCATTCACACGGGGGGGGGGGGTGGAATGCAAAAGGGTGGCTAGCAATAATAGCTAGAGGAAACACGCACACGGGGGTGGGGTGGAAAATATAACTTTGCCAGGGAAAGTTTTAATAAAACAGATACAGGAACTTTTAGATTTTATTTGGGGGAGGGGAAGGGGAAACCACTAAGTTGGTGTGTGTGTGTGGGGGGAAGTAGGGTTACATCTTTGTTTACGAGTTGTATAGTTTTATATGTTATATTTTCCTGTAAGGTGTAGAGATTGAAAACTCTTTCCCTGCCAATCACCCTCCTCTGTCTATGGACATGCATCCACAGTTTCTTTGTCTTGATGCTCCATTATCTCCCTAATTCAGAAAATCTCAGAATCAACATTTAGCTTATTGACTGGCAGTTCTGGATTTATCTATAAGCTAAACAAGCTATAGCTATTTCAGTATCTATATATTCTTAATCATTAAAGGGCCCCATATCTCAAATAGTTTAGGGCCCCATATCTCAAATAGCTTAGGGCCCTATCAAGTCTAAATCCGGCCCTGTTAACTGGATTTCAACATTGGCACAGAGAATCAGATGAAGTTTACTCATGATTTTAGTCTCTATTTCTAAATTTTTAGCAATACTGTTACCAGCCATGCATATCGGAAGAGACAACTAAGACATTTGGGGTGGAGTCATCTTATATAGGGTCAAAGTGATCTACAAGCAATTCTAAAATTGGATGAAGTGTGCATACATGTTAACCAGTAAAAATTGTATATGTTTGCACAGAACTACGTGATTATATCCATATTGACTTTTAGTATTGATATTTAGTGAAGTATTCAATATAGAGACTATGGATGTAATTTAGGTTTAAATACATAATTTTGTAGGTATTTTCAAAATGATTTGCCGAAGCCTGATATGGGAACAAAGAATGGCGATACTGTTACCAACAATGCACATTGTAAGAGGCGACTAAGGAGGTTATGTGGGGTGGTGTTAACTGTCTCATCACATAGAGGATTCAAGCAACCCGGAAACTATACAGACTTCAAATGTGTCTGACTGAAGGTGTAGATCTTACATCTTGGATGTGAACTATGACACAATGTATTCCGTTCTCCAGGCTACAATCTGCTAATCTGCTGGAGTTTGAGAACAAATGCGGAAAAAAAACAAACAGGTGTTTTGAGTTGAAATATAGGCCTACAATGTTCTTTATTGGAGTTTACATAATATGATAGATATGATAAATAAGTTTGCTATTTATTAACCAAAAAAAACAACTGATTAAGAAATACAAAAATACATCAGCGTGTACTGTACATACAATGATAGAATGGAATGATGCTAAAGATCAAAGCAAACCTTTTTATCTGCCATTATTCAAACATATGCACCAACTACAGACCATGATGAAGAAGAAATAGAAAAATACTACAAAGACTTACAACACCTACTCAAGCCAGTAAGATGAACAGACATTCTAATAGACATAGTAGACATAAATGTAAAAATAGAGAAAAGAAGACACAATAATATTGTAGGACAGTTTTGGACTAGCGACAAGGAATGACCGAGGAGAAAGATTTATACAGTTCGGTGAGGAGAAAAACGTGACCATATGCAATACATTCTTTGAACATGAAAATAGAAGATTATATGCATGGAAAAGTCCTGGAGACAGAAAGAGGAAGCAAATAGATTATATTATGATCAACAACAGAGTTAGAAATAGTGTCAAGAACACTAAAACATATCCAGAAACAGAAATCAGCTCTGACCATAATCCAGTGCTATGCAAAATACATGTTAAACTTAAAAAGATGGAGTATAGACGAAATCAAGATCCACATGTAGACACATCAGCACTAAAAAACCAGATATACAGCAAAAATATCTTGTAGATGTAAGGAACAAATACATGCGTCTAATGATAGAAATCATGGAACAATACAGAAGGGAGAATAGAGAATAAAAAATAGACAATAAATGGGACAGATTAAGGAAAAGCACTCAATAATCAAATGAAGATTTACCAATAGGAAAAGCTAAGAGCAAACAGAAGCATACAGCAATGATAAAATGTAAGAAAAACCCAAAGTTGATGGGAAAAATCTAAAGATAGTAAGAAACATGTGTTTTAAAAAACAGCTGCCATGAGGGTTGACAGTAATGTAGGAGAATTCCAAAAGATATAGATGGACATCAGACAAATTGTGTGTAATGTCACCAGATCTTTTCTGCCTGTGTACAGTGGATGTTATGCGAAACATAGAAAGCATGCCAGGAATAGCAGTGAAGGTTACAATATGAATAATCTAAGATATGCTGACAATACATTTATGATTGCTGGAAGCGAACAGAACTTCATGCCCTGTTAGACATGGCAGTACAAGAAGTGAAAATAAAGGTATCAGTCTAAACAAAAAGAAAAGAGAAGTAATGGTTGTTTCAAAGAAATACAAATTGGCAGAATGCAATATTACTATCAATGATGCAAAATTAAATCAGGCGGATAAAGTCAAGTATCTAGTCAACATTTTAACAAGAAAAACAAAAATATAAATGTTCATGTATTTGTTAAGATGTGTAAATATAATGAATAAGTAAATATCTATTATAAACATCTACCACTATGAATAAAAAGATGATAAAAACAATTAAGACGGAAACGATTGACGTTTCGACCTATGATCCTCATTTTATTAAGATGAGTACTGTATACTGTGTAATAGTAGGATTAATAATTCTGCTGTGAGATGTTAAATGTGAACAAGGTATCAGAGTTGATACCAAGCCTAAGAGCTTGTCTCGCAAACCAACTTCATCAAATGAAATCACAGTTCAGACAGGTGATCATCAATGATGTACTGACGATGCAATTGATTGTTTTAGTGGTGCTTCATAGTGGACAATAGATTCAACATGTTACAATTTTTCTATAACAAAGAAATATGAATCTTTTCTTGTTGTTGCTGCCTCTAGTATTCATTGCAGGATTATGTTCTTTTATTTGTAAATCTTTTATTTATTCGTATAGGATATGGTTGAACATGTCAAATGTTCATTTTTCCATGTCAGAGAAATATTAATATTTGTTGTTGTTGCTATGTATTGTCCATATTTGGTTAATGTTAATATATATTTTATTTATTTATTTGTACAGGTGCGCTTCAATATGAAGGAATACAAACCAGAAGAAATGAATGTTAAAATGGACTCCACGAAGATCATGGTCTTAGCTAAGCATGAGAAGAAAGGTGAAGGATCAACAATGAGCAGAGAGTACACCAGGGAGGTAAATATACCCAGAGATGTGGATCCATTAGCCTTACAGTGTACATTAAATCCAGATGGATACCTGGTAGTACATGCCCCATTGCCAGTACCTAGCTACAATGCCATAAAGGATTCAAGCAGTGCCTCTCACAGTCCTCCTTCTGTTGTCAAGACTGCATCTTCATACCAGACATCCACTATAGGATCATCAAAGCCACAATCTACTTATGGCTCTGGTCTCTCTCCTGCATTTTCACAGCACTCACAGCAACATGTTCATACTCATACCATCAACCAGCAGCCTGCTTCACTAAACAGTAGCATCAGACCACCACCCACCTTCATCCAATCAACGTACAACCACGAAGAAAAGTTAAACCACCCAGATCATGTGGTTCCTACTTACAAGCCTCCACCTGATCTGAGCAAATTTGACATGCTGGACAGTGTCCTACCTAGAAATATTGGCCAGTCATACCACTCTAATTCATCCTCCCACGTACAAAACTCTATCTTTCCAAAAGCACCCCCTTTTAACACTTTGAGTTCTACATTTCCTTCAGGACCCACATTAAGTTCTACCTTCCCTTCAGGTCCTATTCTGAATTCTACCTTTCCCTCAGGCTCCACTTTGAGTTCTACTTTCCCATCAGGTCCCATCATTCCAGAATCCTCTCCACCAGCACAGCTAAGTACACCTGTAATCACATCTCATGATGGTACATTTCAACTGACCATGCCTATAGACGACTTTAGACCAGATGAGCTCACTGTGAAAACACAGGATAGAAAGGTCATCATTTGTGCTAGACGAGAGCTCTCTTCTGGAAATAGAGCTCAGACAATGGAAATGAACCGTGAACACAGTCTTCCTGACAATGTCGATCCTCTCACAGTTAAAGCTTTCTTTACTGATACCAGCAACCTGATTATTGAAGCTCCGTTCATCAGAAACTGAATGTAAGAGCTCATATGCACAATGTGCTTATACTGGAGACAAAAGGGAGACTGCAGTAAAACAAATATTGACGGAATACACAAAGTAATAAATTTTACATTTTGTAAAAGAAACTGACATAAAAATATTGTAAAAAGTATACAAAAACGGACTAAGTTGACTTTTCGATTAAAAAATGTCTTTATCAAGAAAAGATACAGGGTATGCAACAAAATATTATTATTGCAAATGGACTAGGCTACTATGTTGTGCGCTTCTTACAATATGTCATCGCTGCCTAAGTCTGCTGCCAAGGTTTCCTGTTATTAAATATCTGCAGTCTAATTCATTTGCAATAATATTTTATTGTTTGTTTTTTGTTTTTTCATTATATTTTCTTGATAAAGACCATTTTGTTAGAAACATTGATTGAGTATATTTTGCATACAGTAAATTTTGTTCATGTCATTCTATTTTTGGATCAGTAAGACTTATTAATTTGTATTATACCGGAGACAGTCATATCGATGATGATAAAAACAGTTGTGAGTGAATGGCAAACTACATGACAATTATAGGCCAAATTCTTGAATTATAGCAGCTAGTTGCCTTGACATCTATGTACTGAGAATCATTTGGGAGACAATAAAAGTACTTTTTAACTTCATTTCAGAATTTATGATCCTCAGAAACAAACTATATAATTTGAAGTATGCACACGTTTTTACATAATAGTTATCTAAAATCATGTTTTTCAGATAATGTATTATTATCAATTTGTATATTTTAAAAATATTTATGTTTAATTCATTTGTTTTTCATTTGTTGATACATTTTTGAGATATGAATGTTGGAAATTATATATTTTAGAGATACAAGTATTATCAAATGATATATTTGTCATTAATTCATTAATATCTATGTGACATTCGATTTGAATATTGGTAATGTAATTTCATGCCTTTTATGTGCAGTGTAAAAAAAAATAGAATTGTCAAAACACTACTAGATGTGTCAAAACATTGAATTTGTGAATACATTAGATGTGGCAAACATGTATTTTAGACTTTTGAATTGTCGAATAAACATTACAGCGGTGGACTTCTATTAGACATATATTTGGAATGAATGAAAACATACTGCTACTACATGCATTAAAATGGGTACCAGAAGGAAAATGATAGGAATACTAAGATAAACACTTCACAGAATAATCATCAAATAGGGATGCTTATAGGTCTAAAAAGCATGCAATAATTGCACAATAGCATTATATCGTTTAAACCAGAGAAAATTGGTTTCCTATCTATCGTATTTGGCACTGACGGACTATATATATAGTGTCATATTATATATATATATATATTGAACATTAGCAGTGTAAATTCATGCCTTTTTAACATTAACATTGATAATGTATATTTTTGAGACTAGTGTAAATGTATTTATTAAGGTATAATTTCTCAAAAGTAAAATGATTTAATATTCTAACAACTTTATTTTTAGTGTTTACCTGAACATATGACGGAAAACTTTGGGCGTACACACCTCTGTGTCTTTCAGAAGATCGCGACGTGCATTTATGTGGCTCTCTTTAAATTGTGGCACCAATTTCTTGCCAATTTTTGACCCCGGTCATCAACAATATGTCAAGTATTCAGGGACCCACGCTTGCTTAATTATGTCAAATTTTGTTAACCCCTCCCACCCACCCAATTCTTTGCAGAAAAGGGATGACAAAATTGCTTTATTTGTTTTAGTATTTTTGAAATTCAAAATGTTTTATCTGTATATTAAAAAAATTGTTGACGTTAGCTTATTTAAACTCTCTAAACCATTGTCAACAAATGTCAACATTTTTCAGATCCCCGCCCCCATAATTGTTGAAGTAATTTATGAACAGCCAGAATACTCATGGCTCGTTGATTGTAAACTTTTCTAGTCCTATCCATAGATTGTCTTCTTCTACTATCCCCTCAAGCAGTTTCAAACTCATTTATTTTCTTTATTACAGTCTCCTCCACCTCGGCGTTCTCATCTACTAGACAAATGTATGTGGCATTTACATTTTCCCCAATGTCCATTTTTATCTGTGACACATGTGCTCTTAATTCCGGTCTGTCACTCTATTACTATCCTACACTCCAGCCTGACATGGACAAAATATTCACGTAAGACCCTGAATGTGTGAAACTCCAATATTCTCCTTCCACTTATGACAGAGCCATCCATTCTGAATCTTCCGAGTCATGGATTGAGAGCCAGACACACTAACGTGACCAAATATTTATTATATATATCAAGTAACATATTCTTTCCAGAACGTTGTCTTCATCGTGGATACTCTGAACGTCTCTCTGTCCTGGGCAAGCAGATCTGCATTGGTCAGAGACATGTGCATATATTCTTCAATGTTGCGCTGGTCAATTGTCTTCTTGATCTCTCTCTTCTTCTCTCACATGGTACTCTGCCCTCCAAAATCAGCCTTTCGATACCATCATGTTGCTTAAGTGTCCAAAATTCATTAGCTTCCTTCTTATGATGGTATTTAGAAGCCATCCTTCATTTATTTTAAGTAATATCAAAATTTCAATGTTCTTTTTTTTCTCTGTCGATGATATTTGTATAAACAAGACACATACCTAAAGACCTGACATCATCAATATTCATACCACTACCTAATATAAGAATAGGTGTTAAACTGCAGGCAGCAGACCGCAACACATGGAGAATAAAAACCTCTTTTATATGTGTCGCCTGCGGCAAACAAACTAATTAACCTAAGAATCCCATTTCTGTGGACTGTACAGAATATAGAACAATAACTTTAATGAGGTATATAACCAAACTACTACTCAAGATAATACATGAAAGAATTAAAAACATGAAAGACACTGAGGTCGGTGAAGAGCAATTCCATTTTAGGAAAAACAAAGGAACCAGAGAACCTATACCTGGTACTTAGTATCCGACTCTTGATAGATGCATGTATAAAAATCAAAAAATGTATCTACATTTGCTTCATAGACTACAGCAAGGCCTATGACAGACTCCAATATGAAAAATTAATTAAAAATCTTCAAGAAATATGCATAGATGGAAAAGACATCATACTGATTAGAAATATATATTGGGAACAGACTGCATCAATAAGGTGTGAAAACAGCTACTCTCCATACATAGAAATAAGAAGAGGGGTAAGACAAGGATGCATTTTATCACCAAGCCTATTTAATATCTACACAGAGAATATCTTTAAAAATATAAAAGAGATACCAGGACTCAAGATCAATGGGAAAATAATAGACAGCCTGAGATATAAAGATGACACTGTTATTTTAGCAGAAAGTGAACAGGAACTACAAAGACTAATAGATTCAGTCTATAAATCAAGTAAAGAATATCAACTGGATATAAATATTTAAAAAACAAAAACCATGATAATCAGAAAAGTCACATAAGAGCAGGTGCTAAACATAAACATACATGGAGAGAAGCTACAAGTAGAACACTATCAATATCTTGGGCACATAATCACGGATGATGGCAGATGGGAAACATAAGTTGGAAGGAGAATAGGAATTGCTAAAAGTAATTTCAATGACATACACACGTAAAATATTAACATCTAAACAAATTACAAACAAGCTAAAAATAAGAATTATAAAATGCTACATCTATTTTATATTAATGTATGGCTCAGAAACATGGACAATAAACAACAATTAGAAGAACGAATTGATGCCTTTGAAAAGTGGATATATTTAGAAGAAAGGGAGAACATCATGGAAAGAGAAGAAAACAAACAAAGATTTTCTAACAACACTTAATATAAAGAATGAATTATTAAGAGAAATGAAGATCAGGCGAATAAAATATTTTGGACTCATTAAAAGACATGACACCCTATTGAAGACCTTACTTGAGGGTAAAGTCAAAGGGAAGCGACAAGAGATAGGCAGAGATAATAATGGGAGAGTAACATCACAATATGAATAGGTTACAGTCTAGCAGAGTACACCACCCAAACAAAAGATAGGGGATGTTAGAGGTCCTTTGCAGCCAACCTTTGTTGCAGAGAGAGCACTTGATGATGATGATATTCATAGGATCTTTTTGTAGCACTTCATTTCAAATGAATTTATGCTTTTGGATATTGTCTTTTTTAAAATCCAAGTCCCGCATCCATATATTGTCACTGGGAAAACACATGATCTTAAAAGGGTTACTTTAGTGTTGCTATTACTACTTTGCCACAGCTTTCTCATCTGTGTTAATTTGAGTATTGCAATTGTGAGTCTTCTTCTAAATCTCGACTGAACAATCTTCGGAACTGTTTATATTTGCTCCCAAATATTCAAATTTGTTTACACATTCTAGTTCTATATTGTCTATGTTGATAATCGGTTTGATTTTTGTTGTGTTTGTTGTCATAATTTATTTTTCTCTGCGTTTAGATATATATTTTTTATGGTGCTGTATTTCTTTGATGTTGTAATTAGCTGTTTCAGTCACAGGCTGTATACTAAGGAGGACTGTGTCGTATGCATATCTTATTTCTGGAATCTTGTTCCCACCAATATTTATTGGATGAAACTCAATTTCCTCTATTCTCTCTTACATTTCTCATTATATTCTCCGCATAGATGTTAAAAAGATAAGGACAGAGTGTACCCCTGTCCCACTCGACTTTGAACAGCGAACCATTCAGATGTTTCTCCCTCCACTATTACTGTCTTTTGTTTTTCATGATGTAATGTTTTGATAAGATGTATTAGATGTTTGGGGAAGCCCATGTCTCTCATAGTAGACCATAGCTGGTGATGTTTAACACAATCAAACACATTGGTGTAGTCTATGAAACACATATGTAGATCTAAGCTGTATTCTCTACATTTCTCAATTATGTTCCTTATGATGAATATGTGGTCTCTTGTAAATATTTATTAGAAGATTAAATTCACACCTCACAGATTTAAAAACAGATCAAAACAAATCTATTCACCAGAATTAAAACAACGAATCATATTGTTATTACTCGTTATTACCTTTTCTTCTATGATTAATCTTTCTAAATCAGTTTGACTTTTTAAAGTATTAGCTTGCGTTTTTTATATAATTGATGAGCTTGTCTTCTTCTATGTTCGAATTTTACTGACATATTTGTTGAATTGCCTATTCTGTCCTTGATATTCTTAGTATAATTTATTTAATAGCAACTAAAATCAATTGGCAACAAATTTAAAAGTTGATTTTCTTTTTTGTACAGTATACTAATCTGATCAAATTCAGAAGTTTCTTGAATTCTAGTAAACTGATAAATATTATATGCTCTGTTAAAAATACTTTTTGCCCACATGTATTATTTGTTGTGGTCATTATAAACGCACACACACAGACACACTCATACATTCTATATATATATATATATATATCTTGCTATATTGTATATGACAGTTTGTGACGGTACCGAGTTCAATCCTGCCACAGGCATATGAGCAACCCGACCGTTCAGAAAGCAATGGCAAACTACTGAAAGTATTTATATAGAAAAAGCCTAGAAAATCACTACAACCAAAAAATGCTGGGTTGATGGTTACGTCCTGGATACCAATTTTTTAAATATTGTATATAAAATGAAATGATAATTTTTATTAAGCAGAACCACCCATTTTAGTTGTGAAATAGTCGTTTGAGTAGATTACTTTGCTTTGCCACTTGTGACATGTGTTCTAACAGTTATATATTTTTTCAACGCTGGTTATTTTTGTTATAAATAAAAGTGGTTACCGTATAATTGCTGTGTATAAGCTGAGAATTATTGGACTCATGTGCCTTCCCAAGTAGGACGGTTGGTTTAATATGAAGATAATATGTAGGCACTAATTATGAAAAACAATGTAACTCATAGAAACATTTATAAACATGATAGAAACAGATTTAGAGGTAGCTTTCAGCGGCTCTTGTACTCAACCTCATAAGTCTGAATAAAATCACTTAAATTTTTTAGAAACTAGGATTAGTATATTAATTCCAACACCATTCATTTAATTCATCTCCAGGCTTGGAAATATCAGAGTTGTATACCATTGTCATCCTCTACTTCAGAGACGCATTGTGGTCAAGTTTCTCAAAGATTACTCAATCATTTCTTCTGTCCATTGCATTACTGATAACACTTTTTGAAATTATAGGATGGTCATGTTGATGGAATACTCCAGTCATACTGACTTCACTCTCTTAGAGATCGTGACAATTTCAATAATTTTCATGTCAATTAGAGCCAACAGGCGACTTCTTCTCCTGACACCAATTTTGATCATTATTTTTATGACTGATGTAATCCCTCCTTTTATTTACTGCAAATGACCTCATATGCACACGCTAGAGATCAGTTTGAAATTTTTAGAATCAGAAGTTCTAATTGAATTTTTATAGCACGTTTCACCAGCTTTGCTCAACTTAAAAATCATGTATCTCTGCAAATATATAACGCATTTAATTACAATTTTTTATGTAAATTGAAAATGGTGTAGACTCTATGAATTAATGTTTTCATTAATTTGTATTCATCTTCTTCAGCGCTCATTCTCAAACTCCCGCTGGATTTCTCTTGTAGCAGGATTATGATCCTACTAGATTTCCAGCAGGATGTAGTCCAGAGAATGGAAATGTGTTGCGTCGTCGTTTTATTTTCGCCAATGGCCCAACACATCTGTCTTCGTCAGTATTAATTTGTATTCATTAGTTTAGTTTTTTTGCTTATATGAAATATAGATTAAAAGTCTACTTGTGAACACACATCTCACATACAAAAATTATGGTGTTTAAAATCAATTATATGATGTAATTTACACATAATTTATTTATCATATATTTGGCATTATTTAAGCGTGAAATAGCACGATTGTGTACTCTCAAACACAAGAGATTGTGTTTAAGATTGTATCAGGTGAAATGTCTGATGTGGTAAAACTTCTTTTCATGATACACAATATGCTGATAAAAAAAAATGATTTCATTCTTGCATAAAAACTGGACTTGATGCACAAATATAAAGTATAAACTTTTTTGGTCTAACCAAAAATAACATCATATGTAAAAAATGGCATTAATACGTTAGACGGTTACTCAGATAATTACATTTGTTTAAGGGCAAAGCTAGTAAAATGTTCTATATTTTACACATTTTAATTTGGCTTATATGCGGATACAGACTTTGGTCACATTTTATAATAAAGTACAATACTCGGGTTTTTACACAGTTATATACGGTAAATATATTTTCTGTTATGCATAGGCTTATACATTTTTCCTAGTGCCATGATATTTGTTATGGCAGTGGTAATATTCATTCATACAATGATGACTTCTATTTTTGAAGTTGTGAATTTTGTATTCACCATTGTGATATAATTCTCCTATATTTTTTTCAATGAACATTTTGCAACTCAGTGATTTATCAGCGTACAGAATACATTTGTTATATGACTGTTTTAACTGTGTTTCTGTTCCCTTGGTGCTTGATAGGATTATCAGGCATCAGCCTGGCTATTTATTTCATCTCACATTTGTTTGAAATGTCCATCCTTTTAAATGTATTCTTTATTTGATAAAGCTGGATTTCTCTGACTACAATGGTTATGACATATATTCCTCTGACAATGATTCTCCACTTTTCAAAAAATTATCTATCACACCATTGACACTTTATAAATAAATTACCTTCTTTGGTATATATGACACGCACAAAAGTACCCATATACAATTATGTTTTTTTTGGTGAAAACCTGTTACAGCATTATCAGCAACTTGTATTATTCACATATTCAATACTATGTATATTATGTTCCTCATATTCTGTATAAGCTTTGTTACAGATACGATTTAACTATTCACCTGTGAGTTGCCAGATCTCAAAGGGGAGCAACGAATAGCAACACTGTTGCTTGCCAAACATATCGTAAGAGGCATGACATTTAGGACATTTTGGGGTGGAATTGGCTGTCCCATCCCATTTAATGTCAAAGTGACCTAGTGGCCATGCTGAAGTCGGATGTATCACGCCGAAAGGCGCATATATAGTAGCTAATCTGTAAACAATGATACAACGTATCCCAATCGGTACTATATCCTGCTGATCTTCATGTATTTGAAAACGAAAGTAGAAGAATAAAAAAGGTCATTGTTTTTGCTTTCCTCTGCTGCTACTGTAATTATGTAGACAAACAATAGGCCTACCTTATGTCTGGCTACTCAAATCTGCATGCTGCAGTTTTGTATCATTATTTATCCTTATTTTGCATAATTTTAGTGGCAACATTGTAATATATAAAACAATAAGTTATTGAATGAACTTATGTCATGATTTATCCCTGTCATGTGACATGATTGTTTACTTTTTTTTCTGTAGTAGTAATAATTTCCATCATTAGTATGTGTATATTTAAAGTCAATACATTTATAATTTTGCTTTCCCTTAATTATTTATAGTTTATGTCAATCATTTATAAGCTACTTTAATAAACGAACACTAAGACTACTAAAATGTGGATTGTTTTATATGTTATAAATGAGTTTTCTCCTGTGTTTTTTCAGGGCCCGAAAGGGAAGCATCGAATAGCAACACTGTTTATTGTCGATGTATATCTTAGGAGGCAACTAAGGAGGTTATGGGATGGAGATGTCTGTCCCATACCATATAAGGTCAAAGTGACACAGAAGCCACGCTGAAATCAGATGTGTCAGGTGGAATGCGCAGATATTGCAGCTAAGCTGTAGTTGTAAAACCATGACATAATGCATTCCATTCTCTGGATTACATCTTGCTAATTTTCAGGAGCTTGAGAACGATCGCAGTAGAAGAAGAAGAAGTGAAAATGTGTTTCATTATTCAGGTGGCACACACTCTTAAACCAACCAACCAACCAATCAACCAACCAACCAACCACCCAACCAACCAACTAAGTAAGCAACCAACCAAACAACTAAGCAACCAACCAAACAACTAAGCAACCAACCAACTAAGCAACCAACTAACTATGCAACCAACTAAGTAACCAAACAACCAACCAAATAAGCTACCAAACAACTACGCAACCATCCAACCAAACAACTAAGCAACCAACCAACCAATCATTTAAGCAACCAACAAACTAAGCAACCAACCAGCTAAGCAACTAATCAACTAAGCAACCAACCAACCAAGCAACCAACCAACCAAGCAACCAACCAACCAATTAAGCAATCAACCAACTAAGCAATTAACCATCTAAGCAACCAACCAACCACTCAACAAAGCCAACCAACCAACTAATCCAACCAACCAACGAAGCAAGCAAGCAACCAACCAACCAACCAACAAACTAAGCAACCAACTAAGCAACAACCAACTAAGCAACTAACCAACCAACCAACTAAGGAACCAACCAACTAAACAACCAACTAAGCAACCAACCAACTAAACAACCAACTAACCAACCAACTAAGCAACCAACCAACCACCCAAATAACCAACCAACCAACCAATCAATTAATCAATCAATCAATCAATCAAACAATTAATCAAATGCCATGCTAAGTGGCATTGACGATCATGCTTCTCTACAACTCTGTGTCTCTTGTGTTGTTTTTAATTGTTTCTATTTTACTTACGTGTTTTTTGTCGCACCGTATTATATTTAGGTCTGTAAGTCACTAAAAGTAAGAATCTATCAGCTCACCAGTCCAGCAAGACAGACACATTTTAGTGTCAGCTGTAATAGCTTCTTGGAGATAATGAGTTAATGTTTGTAAATATGGAAATATGAATGTCTGGTACGAAACGAAATCCGTTGTATAATTTCTTTGAGCTCGTACGTAGATAATAGCCATTCTGATGCCATTAGAAAGCTCCTGATTATTCTCTGTGTCTCTATCAATGCTAACATGATGTATCCGACTTTTCGACAGGACACATCCGACTTTAGCATGGTTTCTGGGTCACTTTGATCCTATATGAAATGAGACAGCCATCTCCACCCCGAAACTCCTCTTACGACTTGCATGGAAGGTAGCAGTGTTACTATTCTTTGCTTCTCTTTGGGCACAGGCAACATACGACGATATAGACCTGCACAGACAACATACGACGATATAGACCTGCACAGGCAACATACGATATAGTCCTGTATATAATATTTCATCAACTATTGATATTATTATATAGGCTATGATAATATATGATAATATACTATTGATGAAATTGACATTGGATTCTGTATGTAGCTTGTAAAAATCATCCGGAGAAGATGTTTACCTCTATCTGCTTGGTCTTCGTTTGCTTGGGGCCCACTCAAAACACATCCTGTACGAATTTGGGCTCTAAGGATAAAAGTTAATTTACTATCTATGTCACCTACCAAGCCAGCGCTGTTTCCATATATAACGGAACATATCGCACACTCTTATCTGTCGCTATTGGTGTAATCTGATAATTCACCAAAAAGCGATGAAAGAAATGGCCACTAGTACGAAATATCAGCAATAAAATAATCTTGTCTTAAAAGCAGATTTGCATAAAACTTGTATGGCAATTGAAATCTAGGAATAAATATTCCTTTACCTGTCACAAACCGAAACGGATTAACCATTCACCTTTAACCTTCCTTATATAGAACAAGATGTGGTGGTGGGGATGATTCGGTTGCACACATTATTAAAAAAATATAGTGAATTCTACATTACAGACATGCGTAGTATTAATGAAATATGATATAATGTGTTCACCCACCTTACTTCCACTTTCAATTGACGACATAGTGTGAAGATCGTGGTGATATTCAGATCAATAAACTTTGTATTGCTGGAATATGTGCTGCATTTACTGATTTAGTGTGTGTGTGTAATCGAGGATATGTATTTAGTTTTGTGACGTTTTACAGAGTGGATCGGTTGTTGAAGGAATACATGTTTCTGCAAGAGAATGAATGAACCGGTAAGTAGAAGTATGTTTAAGATTGTTGGGAGATTTGTTCCATATATATATATATCTTCCTACGAGAGAAATTCGCTCGTATGATTTTAGATATAGGAAGATATAGGAAGTTATAGTACATCAGCACAGTAACCTGCTTTGTACATACCAGTTAAATAGTACTGATTTTCTATATTTTGTACACAAAATACACAAGTCTCAGTGAATATGCCTAACCGTTAGTATTCTCATTTGAACAAGTGTTTTCCATTTTTTATTCCCTCTTCTTGCCAACAACTGTTAAGAATTCAGGGGTTCCACCCCCACCCCTCCTGTTTAATTATGACAAAAGAAATGAAGCATTAAGTAAAAAATGAAATGTTATGTGTCCCTAAAAAGAAATGTGTTGAACACCGTAATACCACCTTATCTAAGGGCTTTGATAAGTGTGATAGACCCGTTGTGAAATCAAATTTAGTACTGTCAATGTATGTTTTTTTTTTCACTATTAATTAACTTTATTACCCTAAAAAATTACAATTATCTAAATATATATTGTATTTCAACTTGATATTATGAATGAACTTTTCAAAATCATATATTTAAACATTTACAAATGATAAATTTCAACATCTGCAAATGATATATTTAAACATCAACAAATGTTAGTTAGTTCATCAGTTAGTTAGTTAGTCGTCGGATCATCATCACTGCAAACTAGACACGTCCATAGTTGCTCCGATCTCTCCTTGAGTGTATCCGCCATTACACTTCTGCTGAAAGTACCGGTCCTATGCTGGTTGACCAACATTCTTCTGCGCCGTCCAAAAAGTTCACTTCTAGCAACACCGCATTTCAATCCCTGATCTTTAATCCTAGCCATTGAAAAAAGGAATCATCATCCACATTAGTCTCACTCTCGCGTGTTATATCTCTTAAGGAGTTAAAAACGTCAGCACGATCCATTGCTCCATCACCCTGTGCCACAATCACGCATGATGCCAGTTGATCCACTCTTTCATTGCCTCGAACGCCCACATGTCCCGGCACGAAAATAAATGTAACAACTTTCAAGCTCGCCTTTCTCAAGGCCTCAATCCACTGTTAGTGAACGAGACCCAATTGTACCTTCTTAATCATACTCATAGAGTCACTCAAAATGCAGACAGACCTTCGTTACCTTCTGTGTGCGTAGCCACTCAAATGCCTTAGTCACCGCCATAGTCTCCATGGTCATACTAGTCGTAGTGACCACAAAAGCACCACTCTCCTCCTTGATCATTTTACCTGCGCACTGAGCTGTGAAGGCCCAAGCACTGCGAACCTGCCTAATCACAGATCCATCAGTGTATATAATCACATCCCCCACTTTGGTATTCTCACTGATTAAAGCCTGCACTTCTTTATCCACAGCTGTGGGGCACCATTCTCTGCATTCCCTGCTAAGTGATATTACTAATCTCAAATACAAATAATATATTTAAACATCTGCAAATGATATGTTTTAACATCTACACATGTATATTTTAACATCTATAAATATATATTTAAACATCTACAAGCGATACATTTAAACATAAACAAATTATATATTTAAACATCTACAAATGATATATTTAAACATCTATAAATGATATATTTAAACATCTACAAATGGTATATTTAAACATCTACAAATGGTATATATTTAAACATCTGCTAATTCCCGGATCTATTTATGAAATGTTCTAGTTAAAAACAAACTAGGTCCTTAGCTATAGCTTGGTGCTTGTTATCGTTGTTGCTTATCAGTGTTGACATTCTTGCTGACAACCTTTCCTTTTTAAAAATCATATGGACCTTTGTATGCATTAACAAAGATGAAATCTGGATGTTGCAAAATTCCATATCTCGTCAGACAGCGCATTTCAGCTACATCTTTAAGCTAGCTTTTACAAACATACATGAAGTCCGAGAACAGGCAGAAAATTTCCACAAGACCCCATCCTTAAGCTGAACAGATCACAGTAAACTAACATTTTTAAGTCCGCACTGTAGACTACAAGCACATCTCCACAAAATAAAGGATCTCCAAACTGACCAATGTGCATGTCAGAAGGATTCCCAGACTCTATAAGACATTCTGCAGACGTCTGTCTTTGAAAATAATACTCACGTGGAAGACAGGTAATGAAGTCCTACTGAATGACGACTAAAACACTACACACTATCACTAACGGATGTAAATATGGTACATACAAGAAAACAAAACAGAATATAATCTACAAATGACAATACACAGGACAAAGTCGACGTTTCGGACCAATAGGCCTTTTTCAAGATACGGACATAACATACACACATAAAAAAACCACAAGTAGAAATGAATGCGTATCCGAGTGAAAATGTCTTTGAAAATGAGGACCAAAACATGGCCAGATCCTGAGGTGAAGCTGTGGGGCAAATGTGAGAACCTCTTTTTGTCGACTGAATTCATGGAGACGGCCTTCCTGCCTGTATAGAATTCTGAGCATAAAAACTGAACGTAGAATAGGAATAAATTAGCTTTAACAGACTAGAAGCAATGCAAGTTATACATGACAGTTGTTTCGAGTGTCTAATCTTAGCTTTAAAAAAACTGTTTCCCGTAAACATTGCGTTTAATTGTAACTAAGTCTCGAGTTGTTTTATGTAACAAATAAATATGTTTTGTTGATATTATTTACATAAAGAGACCGTTTACGAAAGAGGAGAGCTTTATCCAATACCATGGTTCACAATTGTTTATCAATTTTTCACAGAAAACCTGTGATATCTTGAACTGTGACTTCAATATTTTACCCAGTATGTCTGTAGTCATACTATTACAGCTAACTAGTTACATTGTATATTTAAATAATATATTGCACGCAATACATATATGTTGTAATTTTCAATAGTAAAAGCCCCACTTTCCCTGATTTTTCCCAAATAAAAGCCAGCACACTAGACGATAATCAAATGCCTCGGATTTATGAATAAAAAAAGCCAGATGTGGATTCACAGCAATGGATTAGGTAACTATTTCTTATCTTATGCCTACGTGGTTTACTAGAACAACACTCCTTATGCCTGTACATGATGCCATAGATGCATTTTTCCAGACGGTTATAAGAGTGTGACATGGTTCCATACTTTCCCCAGTACTTTTCAATATGTATCTTGAATATATAATGCATGAGCCATTACAAGATCAAGAGACATCAATAACTATTGATGGTAGACCACTCTGTAACTTGCGTAATACCGATGATATCGATCTCTTGGCTGGTTTCTAATCTGAACTCCAGGAACTCATCTCAAAGTTGGAAGACGTCAGTCGGAAATATAGCATGGAAATTAGCATTGATAAAAGCAAGATATTGGTGACTAGTGATGCCAAGTAAGTTGACACGAATATCCGGTTAAACTATCACAAACATGGTTTTACGTTACCACCTTCAAATATCTCGGGTCCCAAATATATAATGATGGCAACTCTAGACATGAGATTAAGCTAAGACTCGCAATGGCTGCCATGCCAATGTTGAATATAATTTGGAAAAGTAAGATCAGTGTTACATTAAAGATAAATCTGTAGAGATTGCTAGTGCTAAGTATACTTTTATGTAGATGTGAAAGTTGGACACTCAATGCAGACACGGAAAGTAGGATTCACACTTTTGAAAACCAGTGCCCCGTCGAAGACGGATGTGTCGGGCCATTGACGCAAATAAAACGGTGACAACGCAGTTTTATTCTCTGGACTACATCCTGCTAGAAATCTAGTAGGACAATGGTCTTGCTACAAGGGAGATCCAGCAGGAGTTTGAGAATGAACGATGAAGAAGAGAAGAAGAAAACCAGTGCTATATACATTTGGTTAAGAATGAGCTATATTGAACACAAAGGAATATATTCGTCTGACAGCCAAATAAATAAACTTGCAGGCAGTGGTGAGACGGTATAAGCATGTTTGGTTTGGACATGCAACGAGACACAATTCACTTTCTAAAAATATTTTTCAAGGAACAGTTGAAGTGGAAGAAGAGAAAAGAGAAAGTGCTGGATTGATAACATCAGGGATTAGTCTTGACTTGATTTGTCTACACTCATCCTAATGGCTAAGGATAGAGATATTTGGAGAGCTTTTTGTGCTGATGTCTCCAGTGTGTCACCTCTACGACCCACACGGGTTATTGATCTTATAATTATTATTACATGATGTCATTTCTTGGCACAAAGAAAGATTAGTGTGACGCACGATGACAATCTTCATTTAATAAAACGGATGTCTGGTCCATATACAATATACTTTTATATGTGCATGCGTTCTGTCTATTTAAACGTGGGGAATAGACACCTCCATCTAATCCAATGATCATACCCCACTATTTACACACATGTTTAATATGTGTAAATAAAAAGGAATGATGCTTATTTGTTACACTCACTTCTGGAAATTCAGTCAGTGGTATATCCTTAACTATGAGTTTATAAGGGGGGGGGTTCATTGTGCGGTGCGGGCATTCGTAGGGGGGTTCATTGTGCGGTGCGGGCATTCGTAGGGGGGTTCATTGTGCGGGCATTCATAGGGGGGGGGGGTTCATTATGCGGGCATTCGGGGATTACTCTAGACTTTAGATCAATGTAATCCAACCTTTGTTTTAGCCATGCCCCACATAAGTCTTTCTAAATATCTGATCCCCCTCCTGAAATATATATATATATATATATATATATATATATATATATAATAATAATAATAATTGACAGTATTTCCTAAATGAAGCCTAATTACAACTTGTTCAGGACACAAGACTTGAATTTTAGAAATCACTAGGAAATTATTAAGAAAAAAAAAACAATAAGTACATTTTGAAAACATAAAATAGATAAATAAAATTCAAGAACAAAATACTTTTTTTCGAATCCCCCCCTCCCCTTCCTGAAAAAATCAAATTGCCCCTCTGTGGGACGTGGGTCCACAATGGAAAATACTGCTTTAGATGGTGTTTGATTTGATTGACTTTCTAATCACCGGGCAGTCTCCGCTGTTTCGCTGTCTCATTTCTCCTTTTTTCGCCACACTATGCTACCTACACCGTTTTTGTGATGTCACTATGTAGTATGTTTTGTTAGTATTTTCCCACGTGTCATGTGTTATACTGATTTCAGTGAAACTTTGAACCAGATTCTTGTAGCACTTATTAAGTACTTAGCTGTTTCATAAGTCATATGATGACACTATTGTACTTCACAGAGAGAAAGATGCTTACTCGATTGCTGAGCTCGAATAGACTAGGACAAGTGTTGATGCTGTTGGGACTGACGGCCATAATACTATTTGTGTGGACCGCTCAACAAGAATGGGAGTACCACTGTAAGAAATTTATTATTTTTATTATTATAAGTCCTTTCGTGAATTTTTGCTGATATTATTTCCAAATACTAATGTGTGGAGCATGACAGAGAGGTTAGATCGTGGTCTCACAATACTGAGGTCCAGAGTTTGATCCTTGGTAAGGACTGGAATTATCTCTGTCGGAGGGTAAATTAAAAACTCACCATGTACATGACGTGGCGACAACAGGAGCATGCGGCATTATCGCATAGCTACAAAATCCCTTCCAGCAACCCCCCTAACGGGAAACATGCAGTATTTGACAGTTTAGTTTTTTTAACAGTGTTTCCAAATGTTCCCGTTCAAACAGCCTATAGTACTGTAGATCAATTACGACTAGCATTATTTAATATCAATATTAGATGGGTTTGCCGTATACATGTGTTTCAATTGGCGAAAAGTTTAATGAACTATTCAGGAATTAAGTAAAATTTTAT